>BPLQ01000920.1:1983475-2005241 GCA_021605075.1 Caerostris darwini
CTGATTTTAAAAGAATTTAGACGAATCATACTGATTTTACAAAAATTTAGATGAACTATGCTGATTTTAGAAAAATTCAGACGAAATCTGCTATCATTTACAAAATTTATTAAAGAAGCGTCTCGAAATTCGAACTGCTTTTGTTCTAATAAAAGTGATTCCTATTATTAAGAACGAATGTTCTTTCGAATGTTCTTTTTTTATCGTCTGCTGTAAACGAAACCAAGAATGGGTGGAGGTTCCAAGGTTTATAATTAAATGTTTTTATTTTATTTCGCTTAGGAAAACTGCTACAATGAATTACGTTTTAAAAGTGAACGTTGTTTATTATTAGGAACTAGAAATATTTTATTTAAATCTGATTTTACGAAATATGTCGATTTTACAGAAATTTTAACGAAATATGCTGATTTTAGAAAAATTTAGACGAAATAGGCTGATTTTACAAAAGCTCGAATTTCGAACTTTTTTTTCTTTCTCGAAATTCGAAATGCTTTTGTTCTAATAAAAGTGTTCTAAAAAAGAGGTGTGTTATATAATGTTCGAATTCCTAATTTTTTTTTTTTAATATAAGGAAACAGAGATATTAATTTTACTTCTCAACTCATGCAATGCTTTAAAATTGAATATATATATATATATATAAATGAAGAACTAGATTAGAATAAGTTATAAATAATTTTTAACAAAAGAATTTAAAAAAATTGAAATAATTAAAAATTTTAAAATATTGAGATATTTTTTTAAAGTTTTTTTAAGATGGATTTTAAAAAATTGATATTATTTACATGTTTCGAAATGCCTGATGGCCGAGTGGCTAGTGCTCTGGCACTCAGTGCCACAGGATTCAGGTTCGAATCCTCGTGGTGACATGGATGTTTGCAGTGGTTCGGAATCCACTTTAAATCGTAGGTACCGGTCTAATTGGATCGTAGAGTGTTGTGGGGGTAGTGTTATTCGCGTCCGCAGTATATCTTCAAGCTACACGTGCCCCATGGTGAACAGAGATGCAAGGGCTGTACCTTTGTTCTAAGTGAGTAACAGAGGTGCAGCCCTTGCTTATGGCATGAAGATTAACTGTATCTGTATTTCCAGCTGCATTAGAGCAACATTAATGCTGCGTTTTATGAAGAATTAAATTATAATTAACTAGTAAATAATGTATTTTTATTACCATTATACCATGATCAATAGTGAATATAACTTCGTGTCAATAAATAAATTATAACTAGCATATTAATAATGCATTTTAATTACTGTTATAGTTATATAGTATTGTTACATAATTTCCTGTATAAAAACCCCATTAAAATATTCCATACAATACGTAACCTATTATCATAGTGTTTATTGAAATAAGCATATAAACATGATGTTTTACTCTCTGCTTAAGATTATTACATCATTAATGTACAAACCATAAGTTTATCAGTTTAAAAGTGTTTTTCATATATACTCTGGATTTATATATGATTTCAGGATCGCTTTACCTTTTGTAAACAATAGCGATTGTTCAAAACGCATTGGGTAAACCACAATCAAGTTCTAAATCTTCCTTAAGCTACGCAAAGTTTTGCTAGTTAGCGGTAACTAGGCTACGCAAATCTTATCCCCCAGCTAATAATTTACGTTAGTTGGGCAGCGAGAACGAACGAGGAAGTGCCACCCTGCATATAAAGAATTGATTCTAAATTATTATTACCACACAAATCAAGATTGCTTTTTATTTAATTGTGATAAGAGGATTACAATGTATTCAAATTGGATCGAAAGCACATTCATTTCGAGAGAGAGACAGCTTGGCGAAAGTGAGGCAACTTTCCGTGCTTCCGATTATCCGGAAGATATGACAACTATCAAAGCAATTTGGCTCGGTGGTTAGTACGTTAGGTTACCGAACGCAACACCAGTTTTCGATGTATCGAAATCCTACTTAGCGTTACGCGTGGCTCAGTGGTCACGTGGTCTCAGTGAAGCGGAGTTCAATTTTTGGATTGGTAATTGGCGTCAGTTTTTGGCGACTTCACAATAACTGATTTTATTGGGGCCTGATGGACGAGTGCCTAGAGGTCTGGCGCTAGGTACCACAGGTTTCAGGTTCGAGTCCCGGTGGTGCCATGGGTGTTGTAGAGGTTTGGATCCATTTCAAACCGTAGGTCCCGGTCTTTTATGACCGTAGAGCGTTCACGCCCAATCAGACTTCTCACCCACATCATTCCCAAACTGTAAAGACAGTTTGGTGAAGAGACAATTTGGCGAAAGTGATGCAATTTTCCGTGCTTCCGATCATCCTGAAGATATGACAACCATCAAAACAATTTGGCTCGGTGGTGAGTACGTTAGGGTACCGAACGCAACACCAGTTTTCGATGTATCGAAATCCTATTTTGCTTCACGCGTGGAGGAGGGGTCACGTGGTTAAGCTATTTTCAGTTTTTGGATGGCTATTTGGCGTCAATTTTTGGTGACGTTACAATTGCTGTTTTTTTGGGTCCTGATGGCCAAGTGGCGAAGTAAAAAAATCGGCATTTTAAAGCATCAAAATTTATTAAATAAAGAATTTAATGAATAAATCGTATAAATTAAGTGCCTATTCATTAACAAAAAAGACTTTTTGAATGTCAGAAATTAATTTTGGTTTACTGAAAATCACGTGATACTTTTATTCAATTATATTTCTTATTAAAATAGTGAAAATAAGACATTGAATACCATGTTCGGAATGTAGATTTATTTGATTTTATTTAAAAGCATGATTTTTTTAATTGTAAATTAAAGTGTATATACTTTAACTTATATTAAAAATCTTCCTTTCCTATTTCTTTTTTTTCTTATATAAAAGAAAAGGGTGGCCTGATGGCCGAGTGGCTGGCGCTCTGTATCACAAGTTTCGGGTTCGAGTCCCGGCCGTGCCATGGATGTTTGTAGTGGTTGGGAATCCTCTTTAAGCCGTAGGTCCCAGTCTAATAGGATCATAGAGCGTTGTGGGGGTAGGCGTCCACGGCCTATATTCAAGGTAGTGCTAAATGAGTAACGGCGGTGCAGCCCTTGCTCATGGCATAAAGATGAACTGTCTCTCTATTACCAGCTGCATTAGAACAACAACAATCTCTGATTTAGAAAGAAATTTAATTGGGATTGTACCAATATGCATAAGCAATAACTTGACAGATGAGTAACTTAGTGGATTTCACCAGATTTTTCTTACATGGCAAGCAAATGTAGAGCAGTTTTTTTCTGAATATCCTCTTGGAAGGCAGTAATCCTCCCTCCCTCTATTGACACTTAGGGATATTATATTATGTGAAACAACAAATTCCCGATATAACATGGTTAAACTAGCCTGCCAAAGGACAAGAGTTCAATTTTTGGATAGCTATTTGGTGTTAATTTTTGACATCAATTATGGCGTTAATTTTTCATTGATTTAGAAACAGGAGATTCAAATTGGGATTGTAACAATACGCATAAGCAATAACTTAATAGATGAGTTACCTAGGGCACGCCTATGTAGAGTATTTTTTTCTGAATATTCTCTTGGAAGGCAGTAATATTTAAGGAAATAACCTTTCCTCCCTAAGATATAAACTCTTTAACAATTTAAAGCGGCTTGGCGGCCAAATGGCTGGGTACCACAGGCTCCGGGTTCGAATCCTGGCGGTGGCATGGATGTTTGTAAACGGTTCGGAATCTACTTTAAACTGTAGGTCTCGGTTTGCTCAGCCCTCGTGTACACAAGATGAAGATAGATCGACAAACCGAAACCTACAAGTAATCGAATCGTCCTTTTTTCATCTAGAAAACGGACGTCTACCTTTTCAGTAGATTTCTTTCCATTTTAGGACTCATACTCATAGATCCGAGATTTGCCAATTGTGTAATTGCTGTGTACATAGTTTGGCACACCACGATTATATTTTGGAATTATTCCTGGGCCTGTTTTTGCGATTGGTAATTATGTAGATTCCAAAACAAATAAATATGTTTCACTTCTAAATGATCATGCAGAATATTTTCTATAGGTGTCCTACTTATGCCTAAAGATTCTTCCATCTCACAGTATGCTACATGGCGATCTTGCGTTATCAGCATGGATGTTTCCTGGCACAACAAATGATTTCGGAATGAATTTGTTAAATTCATCCGTGAGTGAACGATGGTCATAGTTAAATTCACTGAACCAGTGATATACAGATAGTGATTCATCGCCAAAAGTCGAAACGAGTTGATTGATGCACTGCTGTTGAGATAATCGACGTCGAAAGTCGTAGTAAATCATCGCACCAAAAAGTCCAACTTTTGATTGACATAAAATTTTTAATTTGCTGTAAAAAATGGCAACTGTAGGATAGAACATTCTTAGTAAGTAGCAATAAAAAATATCAAATTTTACGTCGGATATGCCATATGACGTCACGCAACACTAGCATAGTCAGTTCCGAATACATAAACAGCAAATGTCATACAAAAGTTCAATAATTGCAAAAATGTTGCTTGTAAATTATTAAATCAATTATAAATTTGAATTTTTAAAATTGTTTGCCATGATTCCGATATAATTAATGGCTAAAAATGTCCTTTTTATTAATTTTAATGCCATTTCATTCGAACAAACCCAATTCAATAATTTATTATGCCCTTTAAAAATATACATTTAATCGAATTTATTATTCATTAATTTATTATGCCTTTTAAAAATAGAATACATTTAATCGAATTTATTATTCTTGAATTTATTATGCCTTTTTAAATATATATGTTAAATTTAATCAAATTTATTATTCTTTAATTTATTATGTCTTTCAAAAATTTTCAATCGAATTTATTATTCATTAATTTATTATGCCATTTAAAAATATTCAATCGAATTTATTATTCATTAATTTATTATGCCTTTTAAAAATATTCAATCGAATTTATTATTTATTAATTTATTATGCATTTTAAAAATATAATACATTCAATCGAATTTATTATTCTTTAATTTATTATGCTTTTTAAAAATAAAATACATTCCATCGAATTTATTATTCATTAATTTATTACGCTTTTTAAAAATATAATACATTCAATCGAATTTATTATTCATTATTTTGATATGCCTTTTAAAAATTTCATTTAATCGAAAGTAATTACCTACAAACGAATAATGCGTATCATATTAAAAACACCTGTTATAAGAACTAATCCTTAAAATTTATTGATAATTAAATACTTGTTTTGAACGTGTAATTCTAAAATATATCGTGAAAACAGATTTATTCAAATCTTTAATGGCATTTAAATCGTGTTTAAAAAAAAAAGGTTTAAGACTTTTAACTGTTGTAAACAAACGTTGTAATAGGATTTGCATTTCAATTTAAAAGTAATTTTTTACTTAAAAGACCAGAAGTGGACTCTCTATTGCCTAAATTCTACTTTTTAAATGGTCATCAATATGAACAGTAAATAAATAATAAAAAAAAAAATTATTACAAAATTATGTTTCCGTTTAATCAAAAAAAAAAAAAAAAAAAAAATGTATTAGCAACTGTAAATAAAATAGCTTTTATAAAAATCTGTGCAGTGTAAATGTAAAATCTTGAAATATTCTACATCCAAAACAGATTTCCTGACATTTTTACTTTCCTGAAACTTTTTTTTTTCACTTTTTGCTTAAAAAATATTAATAAAAACAAATCCATTTTTGAACTTTCTAATTATTAAGATTTACTTTCTCTTTTAACCTCATTTTCCCATTCTTTTCAAATCAACCCGGGAAATACCAGATAAATCAGTTAATAAATAAATAAATAATATTGACTCGTAGCAATTTTAGTGCAACAGCACCATTTTAGTGTTCAGTGGCAATGTGCACCGCTGTGAGCATGAGGGTTGAGGTTCTTACAAAACACGAGGAGACTCGCTGGCGTTTGTGATGTTCCGCATCTTGCCTCGTGAGTTAGACTACCCGGTAGGAGTTTTCCAGGTTTTCTCCCATACGATGGTCAAATACGAAGCAGCTCCCCGTAAAAGTCCTCCCAGAAAGCACTTCCTTTCTTCTTCAGCGACACGGTCAAGTCAGACTTCTACCTACGGGTGCTCCATCACAACAGAAGCTGTCCGCTTTCCCTCCATCCACGAATAGATAACTCATGGGAAGTCCTTCCCGCACTACAGGACACTGAGGATTAGACACAACAACAATATAAAAAAATTAATTACAATAATTTGTACAAAAAGGTGTGTACGTGTAGGAAGTTAAGCTTGGGCCTGTAGCGGAAAATAGATGTTCAGGTATTCATTAACAAGTCATATGTTGTTCCTTTAATGTAGCTGCCAATACAGAGACAGTTAATCTTTACGCCATAAGCAAGGACTGCATCGCTGTTACTCATTTAGCCCTACCCAGGGGCCACCTATAGCTTGAAGATAGGCTACGGATACGAGAAGCACTACCCCACAACGCTCAACGATCCTATTAGACCGGGACCTACGGTTTAAAGTGGATTTCGAACCACTACAAACATCCATGGCACCGCAGGGACGCGAACTCGAAAATGTGGTACCGGGTGCCAGAACGCTAGCCACTCGCTCATCAGGCCCCCTTAATTACAATAAAAAGAATTTTAATTTCAATAAATTTTACACTCGATATTAAAAGATATTAAAAGAAAATATGCATGATATTAAAAGAAATGATAATATAATAAATGATAAATGATATTAAAAGAAAAATTAGATGAAAAATTTCACACTGTTAGAATTTTTTCTTTCAAAGCAGCTTTGCGCTGCGTCTATCTGACTAGCACCGCTAATAGGCAATCTATTTGTCTACTTCCGCCGTTAAACCGGATATTAGCCTCTATCCGTGAGCGGACTAGCTTGGTTTGGTTCTTCCCTCTACGGTCATTTTGTGCACACTTTAGGCTAATTAGACCAGGATCTACAGTTTAAAGTGGATTCCGAACCACCAACAAATATCCATGCCACCGATGGAATTCGAACCTGAAGCCTGAGGTGCCAATGGCCAGAGCGGACACGAAAAATTTTGCATGCTGATGACAAAGAATCTGATGTTCTAGTTTGTAGTAAATTAAGAAAACTTTGTGAATAAAATTTTTTTCTAATGGTTAAATGTTTAATATTTAAAGTTTTTTTTATTAAACAAAGGGAAGATTATGTTTTAAGTTTAATTTTTTATCAAAATCTGAAAAAATTTATTTTTTTTATATTATAATTTATTATAATATAAAAAATATTATTTTTAATATTAAATTTATATCATTTTTTATATTATTATTTATTATTTTTATATATTATAATTTTTTTTTCAAAAAAAATTTGACCTATACTAAGATGGACTGCATGACACGGTTCGTTCATCAGTCCTTTGAAACATCACGCGATATATCATGCAAAAAAAATGTGATATATCGCGCGATGAATCTTCAATGCGAATGAATAAAAGAAGAGGATGAAATGGTAAAATAGTGTTCCCGGAAGAAGAATAAAAAAAAAAAAAAAAAAAAATTCGAACGACTTTCTAACCTGTTTCTGCAGCTGCACTGGTTCCCACGCCTTTTGTAGTGAGATCTCTTTTAAAAAAAACATACCAAATGATGTAATGTTAATAATAATTATGAAAAACAGACGTTGGCGAAACTTCATTAACAGAATTTCTCAAAAAAATATCAAGTGAAAATTTAAATTGTGTTTCCTCTTTGTTCTCGACTAAAATTCATATTGATGATTAAAAAAATAATAAGACGAAATAAAGATGAAAGTTCAGGCTTCCAGCTTTTGTTATTAGAGAGTTTTTGCATACCGTATTTTGGACGTCCGTTAGCTTTTTCTCCCTAGCGCGCATGCTCATAGAAAATTGCGCATGCTTATCTGTAATAATGTTTCCTATGAGCATGTGCGCTAGGGAGGAAAAGCTAACGGACGTCCAAAATACGGTATGCAAAAACTCTCTATTATTTTTTCAATTCCTACTATTAGTTCACGCTCTCCTTATATATATCTTGTTGAAATTTTCAATCGTTCATAAAATACTTTTCATTCGTCCACTCAAGTTCAAATACATTTTTTTGAACTTGTAGTGGATGACACACTTGATGTTAATACAGTTTTTTCATGTATTAATTCATTCATTAAATTTAACTAATTAATTTTAGTTTTATATGGGAGAAAAAAAATTTCTTCTGTATGAGATATTTAGCAGGATATAAATTTAGGAATAAATACCGTCAGTGGCGAAGCGTGTAGATCACTGGAAAAAAATTTCTTTTTTCATTCTGTGTTCTAGTCTGAGTGAAGGAAGGAACAAAATGGAAAATGAAACATGTGAATAAATTAGAGATGGAAAGTGTGTGTGTGAGAGAGAGAGAGATAATTTTTTCTCACTTAAAAAAACGAATGAAAATTATTTATAAAGGACTTTCTGCAATTTGGTGAAAACAAAAGTAGGAATTAACTTAAATTTTTTTTTATATTACTTGTTTCTTGTCGGTCTCATTAAGGGAAAATTGCTTCATAGTCATGTAGAGACTGTGAACAAATGATTAGGAATTTATACAAATTATTGATTAATAATTAATGTGAGCATACATCCCGTTTTTGGTTAGCTGTTTTAAGAAAATATCCCGTTTTCACAAAGACAGCAACTTACAGTAACAACAACAAAAAAAAAAAAAAAAAAAAAAAAAAAAAAAAAAAAATAATAATAATAATAATAATAATATATAAATAAAACAAATAAAAAAAATATAAATTAAAAAAAAAAAATTTAATGAATGAATGAATGAAATGAATAATGAAAAGTAAATAAACAAAAATAAAACGAAATAATAATAAACAATAAAAATAATAATAAAAAAATAAAAATAAATAAATAATAAAAAATAAATAAAAATAAAATTAAAAAATAATAATAAATAAATAAAAATAAAAAATAATAATAAATATAAAGAAATAAAAAAAATAATGAAAAATAAATAAACAAAAATAAAAATAAATAATAATAAATATATAAAAATAAAAAAATAATGAAAAATAAATAAACAAAAATAAAAATAAAAAAATAAAAATAAACACTTCACGACTGTGATGACGTTATGCGGGCATGCGCAATCATCCGTAAGCCTGCAATTCCGTTGTCTGCCTGTTCTACGATTGTAGAAAATTGCAGAAAATCATAAGAAATACATGAAAACTAAAATAAGCAAACTTTTTGGTACAGTGGATTTACAGTAACAATTTAAGGGAACCCCCCGGCTGTAATGACGCCGCCATGACGTCTTGCGGGCATGCGCAATACGTCTCGCACTTAAGCCTGCAAGCTAGTTGTCTGCTTGTTCTACGATCGCAGAAAAGTGCACAAAACCATAAAGAAATACATGAAAATTAAAATAAACAAAAGATGTTTTGTGCAGTGGACTTTGTTGTTTAAGAATTAGAAATATTTGAATGGGGAAATTTAACCGAAATACATCCCTTAATTGAATTAATTGAACAAGATGCAGTATATTATTATTTCTAAAAATAACACGCTACTAAATTAAAAAGAATTGAACGGAACTCTGAAAATGATTCAACCGAAAGTCGTTGGATTGAATCGTTCAAATACTTGCATACCAGTAATTTGAGTGACATGAACTTTCGGATAATTATTGAATATAGTTTATGCCTGCTCGACATAATACGCACGGTTGATTGTTGATAGCAGGGCAAACCAACCAGACTCTTAGTTGAAGTTGCTAGCACTTTTGGTCAACTTACACCTGAGAGCATTTTTTTTTTTTTCCTAAAAAAAAAAAAAAAAAAAAAAAACACCACGCTCAAGTATAACGGACTGCAATACCCATTACGATGTGCTACCCCAAATATGCAGTAACAAATATCGCACTAGCAAAATACATACTTTTCAATAATTTCATTTTCTTTATTTCGTTTATATTTATATATTTTTTATATTTCATTTTTAGTGTTATATATTTCTTTACAATGTGCGTTTAGTATCATTATTATTATATTATCTATGTGTGTTTGCCAGCTGCATTAAGAATATTTACATGTAAGAATGATAGTAAACGCAATAATAACAACTCCTTATGTTTCAATTTTTCCCTCCAAAAATGTCTATCGTGGGTCTAAATCTAATAGGGGAATATATAATTTTATATGCGGCCCGCGGAGTTATGAAGCATTTAAAAAGTGGCCCGCAAGTTTTTTTGGGTTCGCAACTCCTGGTCAAGCTATTGTTTATGCATATTGTTAAGATCACAAGTGAATCTCCTGGTTTCAAAATTAGGAATTGTAACGACGCCAAAAATTGACGCCAGATAGGCATCCAAAAATTGAACTCTTGCCCATCGGCAGGTTAGCCTAACCATGTGGCCACTAAGCCACGCGTAACGCTAAGTAGGATTTCGATACATCGAAAACTGGTGTTGCGTTCGGTAACCTAACGTACTAACCGCCAAGCCAAATTGCTTTGATAGTTGTCATATCTTCAGGATGATCGGAAGCACGGAAAGTTGCCTCACTTTCGCCAAGCTGTCTCTCTCTCGAAATGAATGTGCTTTCGATCCAATTTGAATACATTGTAATCCACTTAACGCAATTAAATAAATAGGAAAACTTGATTTGTGTGGTAATAATAATTTAGAATCAATCCTCTATATGCAGGGTGGCACTTCCTCGTTCGTTCTCGCTGCCTAACTAGCGTAAATTATTAGCAGGGGATAAGATTTGCGTAGCCTAGTTACGCTAACTAGCAAACTTTAAGGAAGATTTAGAACTTGATTGTTGTGCTTTACCCAATGCGTTTTGAACAATTGCTATTGTTTACAAAAGGTAAAGCGATTCTGCAATCATATGTAAATCTAGAGTATATATATATATATATGACAAGCACTGATAAACTTTTGATTTGTATATTAATGATGAAATAATCTTAAACAGAGAGTAAAACTTCACATTTATATGTTTATTTCAATAAACAGTATAATAATAGGTTACACATTGTATGGAATGTTTTAATGGGGTTTTTAAACCGGAAATTATGTAACTATATTAACAAATTATTTGTTGACACGAAGTTATACTCACTATTGATCATGTTATAATGGTAATAAGAAACTTTATTAATTTGTTTGTTATCATTTAATTCTTCAACAAACGCAGCATTGATGTTGTTCTAATGCAGCTGGTAATAGATAGACAGTTATCTTTATTCCATAAGCACCCCTATTACTCATTTATCACTCCCCAGGGGGCACGTGTACACGGACAAGAGTAACACTACCTCCACAACGTTCTACGATCCTATTAGACCGGGACGTACAGTTTAAAGCGGATTCCGTATCACTAACATCCATGCCGGAGTGAATCCGAAACATTTGGTACCAAGCTCCAGACCGCTAGCCACTCGGCCATCAGTGCCCTTCTTTCTTTTATATATATATATATAATATAAAAGAAAAAGGGGCCCTGATGGCCGACTTGGCTAGCGGTGGTCTAGCGAGTGGCTAGCGGTGGTCTAGCGAGTGGCTAGTGGTGGTATATATATATATATTTCTTGGTTGGTAAACAATTTTTCAAAATCAAAAAAAAGTGCAGATTGATTATACCCACTTTCAAAATGCTGTAAAAAAAGAATCTCTTTTCACAGTGAGTTTAAATTTGAACTGAAGATACTTGAGGAAGGGTAAAACGGTATGGCATCAAAGAAAAAGTTCCACTGATTTTTACCATCCAATTGGGTATGGAAATTAAAATTTCCAATTTGGAAATCCCATCTACCTTGTCGTGGTGGATGGGCTTTCTACTAACAGAGTCATAACTGTTGTATGACTTGGAAGTCATTTTTTCCGTCAAAAAACCGAAACAATTATGCACATTGAACAGTACAGATGGTTTAATACGCAACTCATGCCAAATATGCTGTCATGTCGATTCTAAATATCACTAGCAGCCGAATTCACTTTCTTTATGCCGCTTATAATGCCATCTATTAATACACTTTGGAACTTTTTTGATGCCATATCGTTTTTATAGTATTTTGAAAGTGGGACTTTAATTATAACCACCCTGTATGTTATTAATAACATTACGAATTGTCTGATATTTTGTATAGCAGACAATACGTATTGTTGTTAATAATAATTTTTAAGGAAAAAAGTACAATGCTCGAAAAATAAATTTGTTTTTTACACATATTACTTCAGAATCTCATTAACTATACAAAGAGAAACATTTAATTAAATTGACCTTAAAAATGCCATTTTTTCATCTAATTATTTCATTGCAAAAACAAATCAGTTAGCTTTTCTAAATAATAACAACTTTTAACAATTTAAATTGCAACTCTGAAAACAAATTAATTAAAAGACAATGGAGGACAAGCACACACACACAAAAAAAAATATGAGTAATTTGTAATGTGAGTAAGATGCTTAAAAACTAAACATACTTAATGATTTACGCCAATCAATCAAGTTTAATGTAATGACTTGGCAAGGTTTTAAAACACTCATAAATACCTCACAGTTCACGTAACGCCAAGTCTTGCTGTTTTGGAATGTATGTTACCAAACAAAAAAGTGAAATGACTTAAAAGGTATTCACTCTGAGTAAGAATGCTTTTCTCTGTGAAGGATTTCATGACAATTAGAAGGATATCTCTCTCCAATGTCATCAAAATCACAATTTTACGGTCGACACTTTTGATTTTTTTTTTTTTTTAACATTGCGCAAGGAAACTTATTAGATCTACTCTTTCACAAAACTTAATTACCTGAAATTGCAATATCTTTTTTTTTTGTTGTTGTTGTTGAAGAAACTAGAGTTGCATCTTTGGAAGGGAAAATCCACAAAAACGTTCTGGCAATCCATTGATCTTTTTTGCTTCAAGCTAATTATAGAAAAAAATTGGGTTAAAGATCTCGTAACCTTGAAATGGAAATATTCTTTATATCCAATAACTTTATGTATTGCACCATTTTTTTTTCAATATGGCCATCAACAACCCAAATTGTTGACAGCAAAAATCAATGTCAACTTTTTTTTGTTGCCCACTACTACTATGTCCAAAAAGTAAGACCCATTTTTAATTTAAATTTCCCGGACATATGGAATTTCAATTTATTTTCATTTTCATGTTGTTGGCACTGTCCTTGACATCTGTGTGAAATTTCACATCAAAATATTCATTAGTGTTTGAGTTACGCTTGGCTTTGTGAGATGCTAAAACCGATTCCGGCGATTTTTGAACTGTCTGAATGAATGAACGTGCATTCAATTTTGTTTGTGGAAACGTATAGAATGTTGCAGAAGGCATTCGGTGAGCATTCCTATATTGGAAAGAAATGTTTAGAAGAGGTATAAACAGTTCAAAGAAGGTAGAGAACGCGTTGAAAACGAAGAGCCCTCTGGTTGACCATCAACCTCAACCAAGGAAGCTCACTTCCAAAAAATTAAAGATTTAGTGCTTGCAAACCGTCGATTTACAATTAGAGACCTTGCTGCTGATGTTGGAATTTCAAAAGGATCGGTCAATTCCATTTTGGGCCTCAAACGCGTCAAATCTCGATTGGTAGCGAAAACACTGAATGCGCCAGCTCACACTGCATTGATTCTTCGTGACTTTTTCGCCAAAAATGAAACCCATAGTGTTCCACAACCATCGTATTCACACCGTGCGACTTCTGGTTATTCCTTAAACTCAAAAGACCACTCCGGGGACATCTCTGCCGATGCATTGAGGCATGCATTGAGGATTGGGAAAAAAATTGGCATAAGTGCATTGTGTCCGGAGGGGATTACTTTGAAGGCGAGGAAATAAATTTGGAAAAATAAATAAAGAGTTTTGAAAAAAAAAATAATTGGTCTTATTTTTTGGGCACAGTAGTACTGTGTCTACTCTTTCACAAAACTTAATTACCAGAAATTATTTTTCTGTTTTTGTTGAAGAAACTTGAAGAGTAGCACCTTTTGAAGAGAAAATCCGCAAAAACATTGTGAAAGTTCAGAAATAAATGACAATCCATTGATCTTCTTTGCTTGAAGCAAATTATAGAAAAAAATGGGTTAAAGATCTCCGAACCTTGAAATGGAAAAGATTCTTTATGTCCAATTACTTTATGTATTGCGCCATTTTTTTTTCAATATGGCCATCAACAACCCAAATTGTTGACAGCAAAAATCAATGTCAACTTTTTTTTGTTGCCCACTATTTCTATAACAGACCCCCTGTAACGCAAGAGCCACAATGGAATCTGGAAAGATTAACAAACTTTCCAAGGACACTAACACCCATGGCTTAAATTTTGGATTGACAAAGACAATAATAATAAAAAAAAATAAATGATGAAAGACCACATCTCGCCCTCTTTTTTGAATCCATGCTGTCACAAACCCAAACGCGGAATAACCCACCTTGCGAAACTAGCTTTACTTAGCAAACGAATAAATATATTACTGTCTTGACTTAAAACTGAAACAGACGAACACGATGAAAGTAAAAGGACAAAATAAAAAAGAATAAAGAATGAAAGAAAAACATTCTAAGTAAACTTCCTGTTGGATGTATAATAAAGGAGGACAGCGAGAGAAAGAGAGTTTCGCAATTTTCGATGCACCCTTTCAGAATGTCGCGCGGTTTCGTATTTTCCCGCCATTTGGTGACAAAACGTTCTTGTCACCATGAGGACTTAAGTACCGCTTGATACGCCCTGAAGTCCGACATACAATGATGAGATTTTTCAATTTTCAAATTCTAGGGTGTCACTAACACGAAAACAGCTGTCCATTTATTATGCGGACAAGGTTGTTAGGACAAAGGTAAAAAATGTATGTCGCAATGCAAGGAAAGATTTAAAATATGTGATTTGTAATAATGAAAATGCAGTTCCATACTGGAACCCTTGTTTATTATTAGAAAACAGGATGTGTACGATGTCATTATAGTCAATTCGTGATAATGATAGGCCAATAAAAGTGAGATTAAATAAATTCAACAAAAGCCAAAACGGAAATAAGAATGTAATTGACCAATATACTCAAAAGATTCAGTATTTAGCGCGAAATAAATTAAAGGCTTTATTTATTTTTGTTCTTATAGGGTGTTATAAATGAAAAAAGAAATACAATAATTTTATTTTAATTACTATTTAAAAATTTAAAAATTAACTTTCTGAATAGAGTGTACTATAGTATACTGTATAAATATAAATTGAAATTTTTGGAAAAACTGTTGTTAAAGAATTAAAAATGTTTTCCTTTTTAAATAGCAAAATGAGGTCATAAATTTTTTATAATGATACAATATTTTTTTAATTCCTTCTTATTTATCATTTTTTATCGATCTCAGTTAAACTTATTTTTAAAGTGAACATGGAATTATCCCTTTAAAATTTGCAATAAGTTCAAATTGTTTTTATTTTTAAAATGAAAATGAATTGTTAAATCTATCATAACAATGATTCAATATTTTTTTTTGTATTTCTATTCTTTCTAATTTTGTATATCAGTTTTTTTGTATGTCCTCAATAGAATCATTTAAATTTATGTGTAAATTGAACATGAAATTGTTCCTTTAAAATTACAAAAATATTCAAAATGTTTTATTTTTAAAATGAAAATGATTTTTTAAATCTATTATAATGATTCAATATTTTTTTTTTGTATTTCTATTCTTTATAATTTTATATATATGTATCATTTAAATTTTTTTGTAAATTGAACATGACATTTCCTTTTTAAAATATCAAATTATTTTCTTAATATAATTAACTTTCAAAATTTTAACTAAATGCAGTTGATTGATTGTACGTTGCTGAAAAAATGTAATTGATTGAGGGTACGTATGAAACTGATTGTTCGTTAAAATTTTATTTCAAAATTTTAACTGAAGGATTTTAAAGAATCGTTCGTTACATAGCAAAATTTAGAAGCATTTGAAACAAATTGATTTATTCAATGCTTAAAATTCTATTTATCGATTAAACTTTACATTCTAAATTAGTTATGAATTATTTTTATTTATTCAAAGGCATCAACTTTGAATGTCTACATCAGACGTGGCCAACCCGCGGCCCGACGGCCACATGCTTGAATATTTTTCCGGCTCGTGAGAATTACCACACTTGTACAAAATACATTTATTTTATAATGGCAAAAATTGTGAAAACCAATGTATTAAAAAAACACATTATGTGTGCATTCATATATTCAAAAATTAACTGTCGAAATGATGCGAAAAAATTAATTTGGATTTTAAAATAATATTCTTGCGAATATAGGACAGATATTGATTGTTTTATTCATGAGTTTACAGTTATGGGTTCGCAGAATAAATAAATTATATTCGGGGAACTCATGATCTTGAAATATTTAACATAACAAGCTCTATATTTCACTTTAGGTGACTACAGCGACGCGGTGACCATCCCTAGAAATGCACAACTGATTATTGATAATAGAGCAAACCAGACTCTTAGTCGAAGACACCTGCAAATCGTTTTTTTTTTCTAAAATGAAATTCACCAAACACAAAACACGCTCAAACATAACGGACGGCTAACCTGCAATACCAATTAAATGCGCAAATACCCAAATTGAGATCGATTTGCAAAAACTGAGTGAAAGAGTGTAGAAACAAATATCGCCCTAGTAAAACAAATATTTTTTAATCATTTCATTGTTTTTATTTCGTTTATATTTATATATTTTTTAATGATTTCATTTTTAGTGTTCTATATTTCTTTGCAATGTGCGTTTAGTATCATTATTGTTATATTATCTAAGTTTAGATGCAAGAATAATAGTAAACACAAAAATAATAACTCCTTATGTTTCAATTTTTCACTCCAAAAAATGTCTGCAATGGGGCTAAATCTAATATGGGAATATATAATTTTATATGCTGCCCGCAGAGTTAGCATGCATTTCCAATGTAGCCCACGAGATCATTCGGGTTGGCCACCCCCTGTCTACATGAAAATAAGTTTTTGCTACTCATTCAAGATGATAATTCTACTACTACTTCTTAAATAGGAAAAAATTCTTTTATCCTTTTTAGATTTCGAGAGCGACTTATTTTCATTTATGTGCAAAACGTGTCATATTCATCTAAAAAGCAATAATCCATATTGCTTTATGAGATAAAAAAAACTGCACGTTTTTTTTTCAACATGCAGTTTTATTTTTTGTGAGAGATTTATTCGTCTTTAAATTCTTTTGAGTTTGGTAATAATATTTAAGAAGAACAATTTTGTTACCAAATTGCGCTTGCTATAATGCTTATCTTACGGTAGGAAGTAATTTTCAAGCACTAAAATATCTTGTTATAACCATTGAAACATTTCAAATGACTTCCTTAATTTTAAATCCAGTAGAAAATGAGAACAACCCTGTACATAATTTATGATCTTAATTCAAAACATTACTGAAAATCTTCGAATTTTGAAAAAAAAAAAAAAAAAAAGAAGTTTATGATGTGAAAATGTTATGAGTGAAGAATTTCATAACTTGATCAATTACTTATCATTTTGCTTTATTGGACATTTATATGATATAATATTCCTTAATGGGGGGGGGGTATTATATTTATTATATTTATGTATATGGCCTGATGGCTGAGTGGCTAGCGCTCTGGCAACAGGTTTCGGATCCTAGTCCTGGCTGTGCCATGGATGTTTTTAGTGGTTCGGAATTCACTTTAAACCACACGTCCCGGTCTAACAGAATTGTAGAGCGTTGCGGGGGTAATGTTACTCTGCGTCCGTAGTTTATCTTCAATCTATACTTCCTGGGCAGTGCTAAGTGAGTAACGTAACGTCGGTGCAGCACTTGCCTTAAGGCATCGAAGACAATTGTCTAAGCGTTTGCCAGCTGTATTTGAACAAAAAAATATTCCTTAATGTACGTAGATCTACCTCCTCGTGGTGCACTCCGGGCAATGTCTGATACGGCAAAATGATCTACAAACGCTGCCTTCAATCTGACTCTCAGTGTGAGTTTCTCAGAGTTCTGCAGTGGAACGCAGGTGGTTTGTCCCATTATCATTCGTGGCATTGCTACTGTTTTTCTGGGGTCACGATTGTCTCCGCAAGCTCCTTCACACAGTTATACTGACTCCTGACCATCTCTATCTCCTGTGTTATAGATGACCAGGAAGAAATAGCCATGTATCACCTTGCTTCCTGTTTTGCACTGCCACCAGTTTCTTTATGGAAGAGTTATTGGATTGCCAGATTCAAGTGGATGGATTAACTGATGTAATTTGTTTCTATTTTGTTCTTTGTGTTTAATTTTTTTATGATATCTGTTGTCCTGTAAACTAGTCATTGGAAATAAAAAAAATATTCCTTAATTCCTTAATATTCTTTAAAAAATTACTCTTTAAAAATATTCCTTATTCCTTAAAAATATCCCTTAATGAAGAATATACACTTAAGAGCCAAAACATTATGACCACCCCTACATTTTGCAATGAACTCACCTGGATGACGTGGAAGGCACGTGATCAGGTGGAAGTGGTATTTAACTGGTATTAAGTGGTGGTATTAATCCATGCCAAGGCGGGTTGAAGCTGTGTTGCGCGCCAAAGGTGGGCCAACTCGTTATGGACAGGTGGTCATAATGTTTTGGCTCTTGAGTGCATCTTATATATTCCTTTAATGTAATTAAATAAACCTTAATAAAAATATTACTTAACTATTCCTTAATAAAAATATTACTTAACTATTCCTTTAATATAATTAAATATTCCTTAATAATTATTCCTTAGTAACATAATATTTTTATATATGTTTCTGCCATCTTTGAACTGTTCATACCACTTGTAAACATTTATTTCCGATATAGAATCCTCACAGAATGCCTTCTGCAACATTCTATACGTTTCCGCAAACAAAATTGAATGCAAGTTCTTTGCTCAATGAATTCATACATTTCGAAAATCGCCGAAATCAGTTTTAGCGTCTCACAAAGCCAAGCGTAACTCAAACACTCATGAATATTTTGACGTCAAATTTCACACAGATGTCAAGGATAATGCTAGAAACCTATAAAAGAAAAAAAATTGAAATTCCAAATCTCCCGGGAATTTTAAATTGAAAATGGGTCTTACTTTTTGGTCACAGCAGTATACAGTTACCTTTTATTAACTATATTTATGCTCAATTTCCTAACCTAAAACAAGTTAGGTAGACATTTTTTTTTGTGCCAGTTACAAACAATAAAATCTAATCCAAATCACAAGGAAGTAAGTCTACTCGGAATTGCAGATTGCAAATAATGATGTGGGATTTTCCATAACAGTAGCAGCTGCATTATTAACTTTTATTGCTTTAACTTATTTTTTTTTTAAAAAGCACATTAAATAGACTTTATCTTTACTACCTGATATACTGAAATCGAATTTGATACTTCAAAGATTAATCGATTTTGTTTAGCCATTGAAGTCTAGACATCGCAAAAAAAAAGTCACAACTCTCACGCTTTTAAGGGGTCATAGATTTCAAAAGTGCAAACTGTTCTTTTTTCTCTCTCTCTTTTAGAACGTTCTGGTGCACCAAAAAACGGTTGTCCTTGAAGTACAAATACAGGTGGCACGTCTGCGGACAGTTGTTCTCCCTTGACATGTCCTTGAACCTATCAGTCACTGAATGCATTATGCTCAGTAGAAGTTCAGGCAGAAAAGTATATATTCTTCGCCATAAATGTAGATTTGATGCCTTCAGTGATTTACAGTACATTAAATTAAATTTAATGGACACAGGTGGTAGAAATACTTCTTCTGGTATCCTTGCAATCAGAGAGGCGTTTCTGTTCCCTACCGTTTTTACCATGGCTGAATAAAATGCACATTGTTCATGATATAAGAGCAAGGAAGTATGGAAAGTAAAGTGTTATCTCTATAACTGGTTCATTTTTTACTATGAAATTTGCATTTTTTAAGTAACGTATATTATTTAGATATATCCTTGACCTAGCATACTCTCCAGACATGAATATTCTCTCATTAGATCAGGGGTGGTCTTCCAAATGATTTTGAGGGCCACTTTGGAAATGCATATTAACTCCGCGGGTCGCATATCAAATTATATATCTCCCTATTAGATTTAGACCCAGTGTAGATATTTTGAGCAGTGAAAAATTGAAACCAAATGAGTTATTATTTCATGTTTACTATTATTATTATATGTAAACATAGATAATATTTTTTTTTCTAATGCAGCTGACAAACACGCATAGATAATATTAATAATAATGATACTAAACGCACATTGTAAAGAAATATATAACACTCAAAATGACATATAAAACACCTATAAATATAAAAGAAATAAAAAAATGAAATCATTAAGAAATATTTATTTGATTTGTGCGATAGTTTTTCGCGCAAGAATATTATTTTAAAATCAAAGTTCATTTTTTTTCATCATTTCGACAATTCCTTTTTGAATATATAGATGCACAATGCATAATGCATTTTTTTAATACATTGGTTTTCACTACTTTGGCCATTATAAAATAAATGTATTTTGTAAAAACGTAATAAATCTCAAGGGCGGGAAAAATGTTCATAGCGAGCCGCATGCGACCCCCGGGTTGGGGATTGGCCAACCCTGATTTAGATATATTTTTGACCTAATATAACTCAAAGGAATATTATCCTATTAAATGAATATATATTTTTACACTTAAGACTTTTTTTATTTTGAAGATTTTCTTGTAGTTAAAAAAATAAATTATTTTAAAAACGTTTCTGTTAAATTTTTATATTAGGTTGGGGAAAAAGAAATCCATTATTTTTTCGATAGATGGCTGTAGTGATCGATATCACGTAAAGTATCAATTAAACAATTTCAGATTTATGCTCGTTAGAAAGGTGGCACTTCGTACTAAAATAATTCTTTTTCTGTTTTTTGTTTGGTCCATTCAGTTGGGAGTTACAGGGTGTTAAAAATGGAAGTGAACAAAGAGAAAATTCGGTACATTTTACAGTTTTTCTTTGACAAAGGCGAAAACGCAAGCCAGGCGGCTAAAATTGTGAATGGTGTTTATGGTTCCGATACTGTAACAGCCAATTATGTGCAATTTTGGTTTCGTAGATTCCGATCAGGAATTTTTGATGTTAAAGAGGCACCTCGCACAGGTAGGCCGGTCGTCGAAAATGTCGACAAAATCGGAGAAATGATCGAAGTTGACCGGCATGTTAGCAGTCGTAACATCGCCAAGGAGCTAAAAATTGACCATAAAACAGTTTTAAACCATTTACACAAAGCTGGATTCAAAAAGAAGCTCGATGTTTGGGTGCCACACCAATTAACAGAAAAAAACATGATGGATCGAATTTCCATCTGCGAAGCCTTGGCCAAACGGAATGAGATAGACCCATTTCTTAAACGGATGGTGACTGGAGATGAGAAATGGATCACATACGATAACCCTGTGCGAAAACGATCGTGGTCAAAGAGCGGTGAAGCACCTCAAACGGTGGCCAAACCAGGACTAACGGCCAGGAAGGTTCTGTTATGCATTTGGTGGGACTGGAAGGGGATTATTTATTATGAGTTGCTTCCATATGGCCAAACGCTAAATTCTGATCTCTACTGTCAACAACTGGACCGTTTGAAGATAGCGATTGACCAGAAACGGCCAGAATTGGCCAACAGGAGAGGTGTCGTGTTCCACCAGGACAACGCTAGGCCACACACATCTACAGTGACTCGCCAGAAACTTCGGGAGCTTGGTTGGGAAGTTTTAATGCATC
>BPLQ01000921.1:0-13510 GCA_021605075.1 Caerostris darwini
AGTATTAGTTGTGCAAATTATGAATATTTTCTAGAATAATTATAAGCTCTAACAATTAATTATGTTATTAATTATAATCACCGTGTATGTATATATATATATATATATATATATATATATATAGATATATATATATATATATATAGATATATATACATTAAACTGTTTTGGATATAAAGACACGTTTGGATACATAAGGATTTAACTTACAATTACAAAGTTTTAGGTTAGTTATTCATATTTATGATACAAAGAACTTTTAAAATATAACAATAAAAGACAAAATTCTGTATGCCAAATAAGCATACATAAAACTGTTATTGAGCTTTAAATTCCTCCTTTATTGTTATAAACACATTTTTTATTTATTTTGTTTTCCTTAAATATCTTCAAAGTATTTATTATTATTTATCCACTTGAACATTATTCAATTCACTGAAATTTATAATTCAATGTCTATATTATTCAAATAACAAAAGTTTTTAAAATAAAATGTTCTGGATTTTCAACTTGCAACAATTTTAATACATTTTATAAAATTTTAATGCTATCAATAATTCCAATAAAAGCGCTACCTTCTGCAATTTTACAATTTCCAAAAAATTATCTTTCTTTAAAATTTGCCTGTATTCTATTATTTTGTGCTCACATTTCACTCTAGAATTCTTAATCATATACAACACACAGTGTTTGAAATAACACATCCATACATATATCACTATATATGTTGTATACGTATATATCATTATATATACTAAAATGCAGTTCATTGTATGTTGACAAACTTTAAACTTAGAAAAATTCAGTTTTATTCACAAAAGCAATATTTCATTCAATAAATTTTTAAAAATCTGTCTTTTCTTCTTCAAAAAAAAAATGTTTTAACTATTTTTAGGATGTACGATATTACAAAACAAATAGTAAAAGTTAATTATTGCATAAACACACAATAGCATAGCACACAATAAACACCATAATAACACACAATAGCAAATGTAAACAAACTTTCAAACAAAAACTTGCAGATTGATTCTATATTAGATCAAGTGATGGCAACAATTTTAACTTTTTTTAAGTGATAAAAACATTATTTCATGTTTTTTATTTATATTATAATATGTTTTACAGTCAGTATTGAGGAAACATTGAAGGTAAATAATGAAACTATCATTTAATAACTAAACATTACTCCAAGAGAAGTGTAAACTAACAGAACTTTAGTTCTAAAAAAGATAGAAACAAACTGTGAAAATATTTAGAAAGCTTCAAATACAAGCCTTTCAAAAATGTAAAGTTTGTAAAATCGATATTTTGGTCGAAAATCACGTTTTGAAGGTGTACCTTAAAATGTAATCCATAATATTTCAATTGAATTTTCTAAATATTGTTTTAGATGAAAAAAATTGAAGAAACTAAAATCTCACGAAAATATTTTCCTTCAAATAACAACAAAAAAATATATAACAGGCATTATATATAAAAAAAATTATTAGAATTTTTTTGAAACGTTAACAATGTCGTTTATAAGTTTACATCTAATTTTTGTTTTCATTATCCTCATTGGCGCAACAGCCCTATTATAGGCCAAGGCTGTTTTCTTACTTGCAGATTAAGAGACGTTTTTATTTTACTGGGTAGGGTTGTCAACCCTACGCCCAACAGCCATATTATATCAGGAGCTACGGGTTAAAAGTGGATTTCGAACCACTACAAACATCCATGGCACCACTGGGACTCGAACCCGAAACCCAGCCGAGTGACTAGCGGGCCCCAATTTTTCTTTTTCGTTCATTTAAATTAATTAAACAGAAAATAATAAATAAATAATAGTCATTTTAAACTGACAGTTGCGTATTTCACACAAAGGTTTCTTTTTAATTTATTAAATAATTCATATTTACGGTCTATTCATTATTTTAAATTTCTTTGGAAATTAGACTAACGGCACGATGTTACTCTCATACACACAGCATTTCAAATGCAAATAATCTATTTGTTGAATATGCATATGCAGATGAAAATGGCAAAATTATACTCATTGTCTTCTAACGTCGCATACGCAAATTTCTCACAATATGTAACAAGACAATTCTTTTTGCCTGGTTTAGTAGACACATTAGTACAAAGTGGCAAACACATTATTATCGCAATACCCTAATAGTGACGGTACCAGATGTTTAATTAAATGGACTACACTTGCTAATACTCTTGATATATTTTTTTTAATGACAAAGAATCCGCGAGATTTTAAACTAGGTTTACAGAAGTTAGTCACAAACGAATAAATAGCATAATTTTAAGTGGTTTGAAGAAATCAGAAAAATTTTCAAATTTGAAATTCATTTGGCTTTCTTTACGAAGTAGCAGAAAATAACTTTTCTCAAAATAAACTCAAAACGCAAAATACATATTTTTATGCACTGGAAGAATGAAGCGAAGAGCTTTATTAAAATAGAAAAACCACTCAAACAAATAGGAAGCACTATTTTATTGCACTATTTTATATGCTACTTCTGTTATTTCCCTAACACGTAATTTTATTTCAACAGTGAACTGCAGCAATGCATAGTGTTTGAGTTTCAAAGGAATACAAGTTTTATTTGAATTTCAAAAGAATACAAAAGCTTCGATTTGTTTATCATCAAAAGATTTTAAAACACGTTCAATTGTTATACATGTTGAACATTTACAAGTCAATAGAATGTTATAATATAATTCATGAATTCTGAAAAACTAGACATTGTTTAGTAATATTGCGAACTGTATTTTAAAGCTTCTAAATTTACGATATCAGAACTTCTATATTTAGAAAATTTCAATTAAAGAAGAATTTCATTTTTTGTATTTCTTCCTTTGCGCTCATCATAACAGACACTTTTTTTTCTAAAAAAGGAAATTATGTAAATTTGAACATTAATTTTAAGAATTAATTATTCTAGTGCAGTTTTATTTTTGTTTATATAATTTAATATTTACATATCTTTAGTATTTAAGAATTATTTTAATGGATTAATTTGCTCAAGAATAATTTTTATGAAAACTAATTTTTGCATTATTTTTCTCTAATTCTTATTATTTATATGTTAACATAAATAATTTATATAATATTAAGTTTAAATTCTGGAAATCAATTATCAAGACAAGCAAAAATTATTTTATTCTACAATAAATATAAGTTTAATTGCTTCTTGAATATACAAAGAGTCGTATACTCTTAAGGAAAGAAAATAAATTCTCAAAATAAGATTTTTGTTGCACTGAATTACTTGTTAAATTGTTGAAGATAAAATAAATTTTAGAATCATTCTGCCAATTGCTCTAAAATATTTAATTTCATGTCTCCATGTAATATCTTAAAAACTTATTGAAATATATTTTTTATTTTTTTATTTTGTATCTAAGATTTACTTCAAATCGCCACATTCATTAATTTGGACGTCTTGTCAGTTTAAATATAACTATTTTCCATTTTTATATAAATAAAATAACATCATGAACCTTTAAGTATTTCTACGGAATATATTTTCAATTTAATATTAAAAAATACACATTTTCAAAACAACTAACAAATTTATTCAGTCTATATGATACAATGATAAAAGAAATATCAAGATTTATAAGAAAACATGCAAAAAAAAAAAAAAAAAACCCAATACATTTTTTTTTTAACAAATCAATTGATAAATCCTGATATCAAATGTTGTTCTTGCCAGAAACTGTCGCGCAATTATTTAATGAAAGTTTGCGCAGAAAAAAGTCATGTCTAACAAAAAACTGACTGAAAGCATTGAATAACAAAAAGCATTAAGAAAGTAAATTAAAAACTGGAAGTAAAATTTTTTTTTTTTTTTAAATGAGGCTTAATTAATTTAATCTAAAATCGTTAAAAAAGACTGCAGTTTAATATAGAGATTAAAATGACGGATTTTAAAAACCAAATCGAAATTAAGTATGATATAGAGTAATTAAATGTAATAATTTTTTTGTAATATACACTCATGTCCATAAATTAAGGATAATTCAGAATCACACAGAAATTGAACTCTAAAATAAAAATTTCACCTGTAGAATTATCACACACATCTTGAAGAACAATATGCAAATTACTGGAAACCACCAGATGGCGCGGATAGCACAGATGGCGCAAATGGCGCAATGACGAGAGTGTAAGAGAGGGGTATATAAGGAATGGTGGCAAAGAAGTAAAATTGTTCACAAGCGCTTTAAAAGCCTTTCAGTGCAATAAACGAATAGTTCAGTGCACGAACCGCATAGTTCAGTGCAATAACCGCATAATAACCTTCACAAAGGAAGCATTTGGATGATTTTTTGAGTGGTAGAATTATCGGACGACTGGAATGTGGACGTAACCAGCTGGAAGTATCCGAGGAAATTGGAATCGCCCAGAGTGTCATCTCCAGGCTTTGGCAACGATTCCAAGATGATGGTAATGTGAGTAGATGTTACAGCACAGGTCGCCCCCGAGTTACAACGCCGAATGAGCTACCGGTACGACAGTTTCAAGGCAGACCGTGTATAGACGTTGTAAGGCCTGTATTGCATCGTCCGGGAGACATACTCCATATTAACCATCATACTAACCATGTTATACTGTTTTTTATAAATAGGTTCTTTTTTGAAATTTGCACATGGGAGTAAAAATCGCAATTTTTATTAATTATGTCAAACATATAGCATCTTTTTTTGCTCTTTACCTTTTGTTTAATAAATAGACTTTACAAATAAGTCAAATTTGTTTTGCTTCTGTCTCTTTCTTGGCCTGAACTTCATTATCCTTAATTAATGGACATGAGTGTACAAATTAACAGAAACCAACATTTAGTTTTATTTTATTGTTTGATCATTAAAAGCTATTTTCATTCTTAATTTTTTTTATTTTTCAGTAGATAAAATATGTATGTCTGATGTTATTAAAATATTAAAAAAAATCAAATTGGTTATATAATAAATATTTTTAAAGAAACCTATTTTATTTTGCATTGTTTTATGGTAAGCCACCCTTAACTGTAGCGTATCCAGTTTACAGTTTATTAAAACGAATGAAGGATGGAACACTATTGTCTAGTAATGTGCCGAACTCTGGCGAGCTTACTTCTTCCTGTACTGACATTTAACCGAAATAAAAGAAACAACTTCAAATTAAAAAAACGGAGATTTACTAAACTCTAACCAGTAGACAACAAATGCAATTAAGAAACTTACAGTTAAATTCCAATAACGAACAAAAAGATTAAAACTTCAAGATAGCTTCTTGCTACTGCTGTAGAACCCCTTTTATAGAGTTGGGTGGATTACTATGTATATCTCCTGGCTTTATAGAATATTTAAGAATTATAGTCCTTAAAAATAATATTATTGCTGCAACACTTTTTTTTGTAATTTTCATAACAGTAGCCTCATGGATAAATAACTCCGCGTGCATAATATCTAAAAAAATAAAAAAATGAAAATCCGTAGTTTGAGCTGGGCCAGATAAAAACATCCTCGTTTGCGTGGTCGTGAGCTGACTGGAAGGAGAAAGAAATGTAACCCCAGCAGAGTGAGTTTGGCTTGAGAGTTGAGTTTTTACAGTCCACTCAGAGTATGTGTTTTTATTTTCAGACCATTACCAATAGTCCTTAATAAAATATTCTTATAAACCAAATAAAACTATTCTTATAAAATAAATACATAATTTTCATGTCTTTATAGAATATTCTATACAAGTTTCATAGTATATTTTAAAAACGAAACTGAAACCTCAAATATCTTAACAAATTTGTAACATTAAGTCTTTCTCTTTATGCAAAAACATTTCGTATATATTTAAAAAAAAACAAAACATTTATTTGTATTGAATTTACGAGGAGAATTCACGAATTATCCGCCACTGATTTGCTTGAAATGTATGCTAGAACGCCATCTGGCCAATGTTTGAAAATTTCAATTGTTAAGCTGCCACGTGAATTGCTACGCAGTTAATTGCTACGCAGAATTGCTACACGTGCTACGCGGCTTTGTGACCACCTTGCAGCTGACACGTGATCAGACTGGTGAAGCGATCGTTAACACGTAATTTAAAAAAAAAAAAAAAACTACTTTAGATGGAATTTCTCTGAGGTGAGGTGATCATCTGAGGGGATTTCTTACGTTACACTTTTTATAAGTAAATCATATCACAAATTAATTTGTAATTTCTACTAGAAACATGCTTTTATACAATTCTTCTTTACTTTCCACATTTTTTTTTATGCTATAAAAGACTTTGTTAAGCATTAACTTTTCATTGTTGCTTAGTTTTTGTTTTCCATATTTCAAGTATTTCTGCAGAAATGTTCACGAAACTAGCAGTCGGAATAAAATATTCACACATTCATTTCAATAGTTACAGAATAATCTACTTGAACAGAAGATTCAATTAAAATTCTCTTTGCAAAGATTTGATTGTACAGATACGCAGAGTTGGCAAATCAAAGCTAAAAGAAACCTAATTAAGGAACTTTTATCTTCAGTGTAAAAAGAAAATTAAAGTGAATATATTTCATAAAAGTGAACGAAGTCTATTTCCCAGTCTGTATATTCTAAAATATCTATTAATGTATGAACTCGGCATATTATAGAGTGTTCTAGGTGCCATGAATTAAATATATTGTTTTTACGATGAATATCCTCTTGACTCTTACAATATTTTTTTCATAAAATATTTCATAATCAGATGATTGAATACTATTCAGTAATTCAATAACTGATAAATAAAATATTCTGCCGTTAAACTTCCGTTGCGTATTATTATCGTAAGTCATTACTTTCTCAAAATGATACCATCTGAAGTGATGATACCATCTGAATGATACCATCTGAAGTGATGATACCATCTGAAGAAATGATACCATCTGAAGGGATTAAAAAATAACCATATATTTTTCCAGATTCCAAATGATTACTTTCTATAAAAATATTGTTAAAATTTATATTTGTTGCTTAGGAAGGAAAAAAAAATTAATAATAAGCATTGAAATGTAGTGCCTTGTTGTTTTATATATTTTGCAAAGCAAGATAAATGAATCTACCGCAATCGTCATTCTGTCCCAACACCAAAATATTGCGAAATTCCCTCGAAACTAATTTTAAAAAACGGGAGCCAGACATTATTTAATTCAACAACATTAGGATGCGCTTGTTTTTCCCTTGGATATTTTCCAACTTTGGAAGATGATTAATAACAGGTCCAAGAATACGATGGAAATGCAAATGCACGAAGCTAATTCTTACCCTCTTTCACTGAAATCCATTAATGTTGATACTTTTATCTTTCGAAATAAAATCATTTATTCAATCAATAAAATCAAAATTCTAGAAATTACACTTATTTCCAGCATTAAGAAATGTTATTATTTTTAAGTCTTATTTTCAGATACTAGGCATATAAAAATATTTCTTGATTTAAAATACTTTAATTATGGACGACGGATTTTTATAGAGAATTAATTTTTTAAGTTCATAAAGGAGCCTGGTGGGCGAATGGCTAGCACTCTGGCGCTCGGCACCACAGGTTACGAGTCCGAGTCCCGGCTGTGCTGTGGATGTTTGCAGTGTCCACAGGAGTCCCGGTCTCCCCGGTGTTACTCCGCGTTCATAGCTTATCTTCAAGCTGCACGCACCCCCTGAATAATGCTAAGTAAATAACGTCGGTGCAGCGCTTGCTTATACCATAAGAGACAACTGTCTAAGTATTTGCCAGCTGCATTAGAAAAAAACAACTAATGTTATTACTAAAATCATCACTATGTTTTAATAAACTTAATAAAGTTCTTATTTAAATTCTTTTTTACTTAATCAAAAAGAAAATAGCATTTCCATTATAAAATATTTGTACAGAAAAATTAACAACCATTTATAAATGAATTATAATTATTTTGATGTTCGTTTGGCGAACATAAAACAAAATTATACGCACATATTTCGAACTTGTGAAGGAATTTTATTCGCTTCTTCCTTAGAAAGAACTCATTCTTATTTACTCTATTTAAATCTCTTTTGAGATGAATTTCTTTTTTAATGAAGAACACATTCTACAACTTTATAGGTGATTAAACTTTATTCACTTTGTATAAACAACGATTCATCCAACCAGAATAAATTAAGAATTCAATATTTTTTTTTGTTTTAATGTAGATGGCAAACACTTTGTTTGCCAACTATATTAGAAAAAAAAATTGACAACTGTCTTCGAGGCCTTAAGGCAAGCGCTACACCGATGCTACACACTTAACTCTACCCTGGAGGTGTGTGTAGCTTGAAGATAAGCTACGGACGCGGAGTAACACTACCTTATATTCGTAAAAGAGTACCTTATTACACCGCGACCTACGGTTTAAAGTGGATTCCGAACCACTACAAACATCCATGTCACCACCGGGACTCGAACCCTAAACCTGGGTACCGAGTGCCAGAGCGCTAGCCACTAGACCATTCAAGCCCTGGAATTCAATATATAATCAAAAAAAATATTCTTATTTGTAGCTGATGAATGAAATCATTGCATCCATTCAAAGCGTGCTCCTTCTTACGTTTTCCGATGAAAGCAAACAATTGCTTGGCTTACACATATTTTGTCATTCCGAGGATGTTTGAGTAATATATTTAATTTGAAAGTATATTATTTGCAATATAATATAGTTATGATGAACAAAAATAGTATTAGGGTTTTTAATGTTGTGCAACTGGATTGTAACTGGGTATGGTTGGGTTGAGACTTGAGATACAGGTGTGAGAACTCACAGCTTGGTTTACACGCACACAAACAGCCCACCCGTATAATATCTAACACATTTAAAGACGTATTTATTATAGTTTCGTGGAAGGATTCCGCTTCTAAGCCGAAAATAAAGATACTCATTGGGGCGCGGGAGGGGGGGAGGCGAGGCCTCGAGTCTCGAGGCCTACTGACCATTTCTCCCGAACGCCACAGGGGGCGCTCTTGAAGTGCGTAGGAGGAAGAACGGTTACAGGTTGATATTAAATTACTTCTTGGTTACTATACTTGAAGGATTTTGTAGAAAAAAAAATTCTTAATGGATCTACTTAATGGTATTTTTTTTTCATCCAATCTCTTGAGGGATCCTTGGACCGCATGATGTAGACCAATAAACATACATTAATTTTTCTTCCCTGCATTTCTGATGGTTTTTTTTTATCTTACTATTATCAGCTCTACATTTTTGTTTAAATGCATTTTGCTTTCAGGAAAGTTTCAGTAACATAATAAATAAAAAGAACACCATATAATAGCAGTAATTTCACTCTCATAAGAAAGTATTTTTATTAAACCTGTGTTATTTAACAACTCCGAAATAGCAATTGCTATTTCAACAATCACCAAACGACTTTTATAATTTTTGCTTGACTTCAAATTTCTTTTCTCTGTAATGAATTCTTTAAAGGTTTAAAATATCTAATTACAGCTAATTTAAATAAAAAATACTTTCTATTAATTTGTAATTTCATCCGACTATAACTCAGTGAAGTTCTGCTGTCAGCAGGCTAAGAAGTCCCACATTTATGTAAATATTTAAACATGATAAATATGCTGGTTTTTTAATGACATAAAAAATAGTCAAATAAAATTAATGATTACGAGGATTTATAATAAACAAAAAATTATAAGCAACTCTTGATAAGATATCCAATGTAATTATAAAATTAATAAAAAAAATTGAATTTTTTTTCATAATTGGAATTTTTTTCTAAAATGTCAAAATTTTATGTAGAATAATATGCAAGCTATTATCGATTCCTTTTCTTTAAATGATTGCAAAATTTCAAATCTCACAAATTTGCTTTGATCATTAAGTATAAAATCTTATACTCTATGTTTATTTTTTTAATAAATTTTAAAACGAATTCAAACATTTTGAATAGGCTTATTTTATTATTTTAACATTTTTTTTCCTTCTTCTTCGTTGGCGCAACAGCCCCATGGTTGGCTAGCACCGTCAGCCAGATTTCGAGACAGGAGATATTTTCATTTTTAGGATTGTCAGTTCTACATCCAATGCTTTACAGTCATATTAGACCAGGACCTATATTTTAAAGTGGATTCCGAACCACTGCAAACATCCATGCCATCGCTAGGACTCGAATCCGAAACCTGTGACACCGAGCACTAATCACTCGGTTATTAGGCCCCAGTTTGTCATTTTACCATCACATACATATATTATTATAACATTCTCGGCCTTTTCCTATGTCAACTCAGGATAATTTTTTTTGTATTTCATTAAATTTTAAATTTTATCTTTCAATTAGCTTGTATTTATTTATCCAAACATATTATGAGTAGATTTAACATGAAGAATTAGTGTCACTGTAATCATGTGCAGAATTTTTTATTACTATTTGTAATAGAAAGCAGGCCTTCAAAGATAATATTGGTAATAAATCTATTTACATAAATCTATCATATGTAATATATAATGGATACATCTTACATATGTAATATATAATGGATACATCTTACATATGTAATATATAATGGATACATCTTACATATGTAATATATAATGGATAAATAATCAAAACAATAATATTTTAGTCTAGACTTTTATGAAATTAACCAGTTTACTAAATTTTGATTATACTAAAAGTTTGAAAAAAATATTGTGCGCAATAGACATGTTTCTAGTTCATTCCTCGTCAATTATTATTTGGTTTTTGTGTTAATGTATTGTGTATTTTTATATATAACTTATGTTTAACCTGTGTTAGACATGATAACATATATCTATACATAGGTTGTACTTCGCAAACGCGAGCAACGGACTCATCCCGGCGAGCACCCAGTTTTTACAGGATGGGGCTGTGGTGTGTAGGGGTTCATTTCCAAACAAAATGAAGAAACAAGGTGTTTCTTTTAAGGCCAACTGCCATTTAATTAAGCACTATTATCTACAACTGTATTTACATTGACGATTAATTCGTTACAAACATATTCGTCATTCTCATTCTCTCGCTGCGTCCCGCAGCTATCCCGCCAGCCTCCAGCTTCCTCTCTTCTCATCTATAGGGATCTGTCCCCTTCTCCTGGGGTCAGAGTTCATAGTTCAATATTTCCCACATGGTGAAAGGTTGTGATATCGACACATAACCGCAACGTGTCGCCGTCTGAGACAAACTAATCCTGCATATATTTATGTATAACTTCGACGCTATGTTATATATAACTTATTCACTTATGCTAGCAATATTACGTATGTTTTTTTATTAATTCTGATTAATATATTTTAATTACTGTTCCTTAACCGTTAATAACAAACGGATGTGCATGCAGATGGAAGTATAAGATTAAAAAATACATAATTATTTAGAAGAATTTTAATGTAATAAGAACGTATGAAGTGTAGTTAAAATGCTGCATTTTGAAATATAGTCCTAAAGTGATATTTCGCTCTAATAAAAGAGATTTTTCTGCGTATCTGATGTATCTAAAAATAAAATTATTCAGTATGAAAAAGATAAGAAAGTGATATATAAATATTTAAGACAATATTAATAGTCAAATTAATTAAAAAGTGGTTTTTTAAGTGAATCTTAAGAACTCGTCTAATGTGGCTAGCCTCCGATGATCAATCGCTGGTGAAGTTTTATGAGGCTGATTTAAGAGAACTTAAATGTTTGAAAAAAGGCGTTCGTAAAAAATATTTTATTTAGTTTTTTCACGTTTACAAGGCCATCTAATAAGTGTCTTTGTTTAGAAAAAATGAGAAATAATCATACACGATATTTAAAATAACATGCATTACATATTTTCTAAATCTTCTTGAAAAGTACCTAATACAGTTTATATTAGGTAAAAAATTAAATACGTTACGCGCTCTACACAAATTGTTATAAAAATAAAATATTGCGTAAAATTCGTTTTTCACACAATGAAAATAAAAAAAATGCATTCGTGTATAAATATATTTCGTATTTACATGCAGAGAATTTTGCAATTAAAATATAATTGTACAACGGAAAATTTAAATACATAACAAAAACAATGTCGATTGACTTAAAGTAATTAGATTTACATTTCAATATCCTGATTAAAGAAATATTAAAAATGAAAATGTCGCAAGAAATTTATGACAAAACAAGACAAAATATTTACACTGGGGTGCATAAATTAAGCAACAATATAAAAATTTAGCAGATAGCCATGAAATTGCAGGAGAGAGATCTGGAGATCAGTACAATGAACACGTAATCCAGTAGAAACGTCATGCGTATGCAAATATCAGCAACGAAACGTCGGAGGCGACGTGAGCGTACGCAAAACGCATGATCTCGACGCGCGCAGCTCAACAGTAGAATGAAAGGAAGGACGGAGACGCAATTCAACATATTCGCTGCAAGTGCCAGTGAGTCAGTTCGTTAAATATGGCTAGAAGAAATCACCTGGGCGAATACCCACGTGGAAGAATGATCGGAAAGCTGGAGGAGGTGCGTACTGTCACCAATGTAGCTGCAGAGTTCAGAATCAACAAAAGTGTCGGTTCGCGAGCTTGGAAATCGATCCAAACCACAGGTACAGCTGTTAGATAGGTTGGTGGTGGCCGCCCGAGGGAGACAACTGCAGGGGATGACCGATATATCGCCCTGCAGGCGAAAAGAGGCCGACAGCAGTCAACAAGCACCACTGCTCAGCAACTCTGTAAAGCAATAGGGCGACAAGTGTCGCGGTTTACTGTGGCCAGACGCCTTCACAAAGTGGTCCTATTCGCCCGTCGTCCTGGACGCTGCCTCCCGCTGAAAGTTAGCCACCGATGCCACCGTTTACAGTGGTGCAGAGAGCACAAAAACAGACAACTGATCAATGGAGTCGTGTCCTCTTTACGGATGAGAGTCGGTTCTGTACCAGAAGCGATTCTCGACGAGTTTTGATTTGGAGAGAGGACCGGACCCGGTTTTATCCCAGTAACCTCAAGGAAAGACACCGTTATGGTGGTTCTGGAGTTCTTGTCTGGGGAGAAATTTTGCTGAACGGGCGAACTGAGCTCCACGTTTTCGGCAGAGGGTCTGTAACCGGGGATAGCTATTGTGAGGAGGTACTCCTTCCCCATTTGCGTCTGCTCCGAGTGCCATTGGCCCAGACTTCATTTTTATGGATGACAATGCACGGCCAAATCGGATTCTTGCTGTTGAGGAGCTACTGGAAAAAAGTGAAGATGTCACTCGAATGGATTGGCCAGCGTACTCCCCAGATTTAAATCCCATCTAACGTGTGTGGGATGCTTTGGGGCGACGCATTGCAGCGCGCTTACATCTTTCGGAGAACACCCAACAACTCAAACAAATGCTGATTGTGGAATAGGCATTCCTACTGCAAGAAATGTTGCACCAGCTGGTTCTGAGTGTGCGGAGACGGTGCGAAGCAACCATTGCAGTGAGGGGAGAGCATATCACATATTAAGGATCATCTGCTTCTTGTTCTTCCTCTTGGATAGACAATCATAAATCACGATACTAT
>BPLQ01000921.1:13910-40316 GCA_021605075.1 Caerostris darwini
TGTTATCGTTAAGTGGAATGCGAACAAGACTTTCAAATACGTGTTTGCCATTTCATGAGGCCTATTTCCGGCAGTTACTGATTCTGCGCCCTCAGATGAGGAGGGATCTTATACCTAACATTCTTCCTCATCCGAGGGTGCAGATTTAAGAAGATTAGATCAGATAATTTCCCCTCAATATTCGCTCAATTTTTTTCGTAAATATGTAAGCTGCATTTGTTGGAGGAACATGGACGATTTTGAATCTTTCAGTTTTCTTGGATTTGCAATCCCTAATGGTTATGGACACTTTTCTAAATCGTTTGAAGACAATTTATTTTAATTCAACACGTAAAATATGTTATTTTCGTATTAGTGAATTACAATAATTGCTAAATTGCTGGAATAAGTTAATGCATATTATTTTAAAATTTCAGATATAATATTGAATGTAACAATGAAAGCCTCCATATATATATAAAATAATGGATTTGTTCAAGTCAACTTTATAATAAAATTATCTTTACAAATAAATATTTTACAGTTGAAACTGTTTGACATTTATAGCGGAATTTTAAGAAACATTGCAATTTTAAAATTCTAAATTTTAATTGGGCCCAATGGCCGAATTAGCTTTCTGGAACTCGGTGCCACTGGTTTCAGGTTCAAATCCCGGTGGTGCCCTGGATGCTGGTAGTTGTCGGAATCCACTTTAAACAGTAGTTCCCGGTCTAATATGACTATAAAGCTTTGGACATAAGGCTGACAACTCTACCCTATAAAAACAAAACATCTCCTGTCCAAAGTCTGCCAATAGGTAGACGGCCTTGACCCACCATTTCATGGGGCTGTTGCACCATTAATGGTGCTGATGATAAATTTTAATCTCTTTTACCATACTAATATAAATATATTTATTATAAGTATAAATTATTAATATTAAATTCACAATACATATTTATAGTCTTATAACAAACACAAATTCGCATCAAATAAAAATATAAAAATGTATGTCAGTTCCTCATGATATGATTTTGTTCCGGTAACTAAACTCAAATAGAAACAACCTAAATTAAAAATTGTACTATTCTTGTTAAGGAAATATTAACAAATGTCGAAATGTGAAAAAAGGGATATTAATAACAATTACTAAACAGTGAAGCAATAATGATTAATTTTTATGCTAACAAAACAAAATGCAATATTACTGAAAAATTAAAAGCTTTTCATTTGAATTTAAAAAAAATAATTCAAAAAGTTCTTCTTGCATTCTTTCTAAACCAACTTTAAAAAAAACTGCGAATGATTCATTTTATTTATATTTTATAGATCTGGCAACACGTAGTTTTTATATCAAAATAAATCACTGCGACGAACATAATGGCACTGATAATGATCTCTAAAAGTAATTCAAAATGTTTCGTTGTTTCATTCTGGAAAAAAAAAACACATTATAATTGTACAACCAGTCTGTTAACATCTGGTAAACTTCTATGTACAGCTGTAATATCTCTACAGTTGTAATCTCTGTACCTTAAGTCATACTGCCATCGTTGCTAATTTAGTATATATTTTAATATTTAATATTAAATATATACTAAACCACCTGTAGATATATACAGGTGGTTATCAAAAGAATGAAATAACAACGAATCATACAAGTGCTGAATAGTGTTTAGAAGAATATTGAACCATTCTTCATAGAGACAGCGTGAAAGTTCCTAGAGAGATGCCGATGGAGGATATCGATTCCGGATGGATCACGCTAAAAAAACCCCAACAGTTAGAGGATATTGAGATCGGGGGACTGTGCGGGCCGAGGTAGATGTTTCACTTCATTCTCGAGTTCATCAACCCATGATTGGACAGGTTATCCTCCTGGAAAATTCCATTTCTACAGGAAACATAGTTTGTATCATAGGATGGACCTGATCAGCTAAAACTTCTCTATACTCCTCAATATAAATCTCTATTCTCCCCAGTGATCCTTCCTTTCAGGGTTACGATTTGACCAGCAGAAAACCACTACATGGCTGCGCATACCATGACAGATCCATGTCCGTGCTTCACAACTGGAAAGCGATAATCATGATGATACGCTTGTGCAAGTATCCTCCAAACGTGCCCCCGTCCTGTTGTGGGGAAAGGTGTGAAAGATAACTCGTCTGGCACCATAACTGGCTTTCACTTATTAATTGACAAGGTTTTGTGGTTGTGGCACCACTGCCGACGAAGTTTTTCTTTAACAGATGTGGCTGCTCTGCCGTAAATTTAGTAGTAAAAAATCTGGCGTAGACACCATAAAAAGGCTACTACTAAATACTAAAGCTAATACTAAAAGCTGGGAAGTCTCGGTCACAGTTGCTCCAGCTAGTCTGGATCTTACAATTCGGCCTCTCTGAGAGTTTGTGAGGTCTGATAATTTAAGCTTTTAACAAAAAATCTAAGACGCATACAACTTCACTAAAGCACCTTATACAACAGTGATATATACATTTTATATTAAAAAAATTGGTTACTAAGATTGCATTTTATTAATTTTATTAGCTTGATAATATTTTTCAATAAAGATTTATTTCAAACTAGTGAATAGAGCTTTGGGCTGCGTAAATGAAAGGTCTAGGCTTCACATTTGCCAAGCCTAACTAATCTGAAAGCTCGTGTCAGGGTTAGAAATTGATATAAAAGATTTACTGGCCCGACTCGTGGCTCAATGGCAATTGTGTTTGTTGTGGATACTGTTTAAAAAAAAATCCGAACAGACTCGATGGCGTTTGGGATGTTCAGCATTTTGTCTCGTGAGTTACACTACTTGGTGGGAGTTTTCCAGGATTTATCCCCTACGATACAATGTAATTCACCTTAAATAACTCTCAGTAACACTAAATCAGGTTCTGAATGGTCGAATGTCTAGTGCTCTCGCGCTCAGTGACACAGGTTTCGGGTTCGAGTCCCGGCGGTGCCATGGATGTTGTAGTGGTTCGGAATCCAATTTAAACCGTAGGTTCCGATCTAACATGATCGTAGAGCGTTCCTGGGGCATTGTTACTCCGCGTCCGTGACTTATCTTCAAGTTACACGCACCCTGGGTAATGTAAAGTGAGTAACGTCTGTGCAGCGCTTGCCTTAAGGCATCAAAGACAAGTGTCTAAGTGTTTGTCAGCTGCATTGGAAAAAAAACGATTTGAAATAAAATAATATACCTGAGTGATTTCCGATAATGAAATTTTTAAAAACCAAATTTTAAAATATAACAATCAAATTATGAAGTCAACTACTTAAATATGGAAAAATGAATCTATTAAACAGTGAAAAAAATCACAAATAATGAACATTTTATTCACGCATTCCTAAAACAAAAAAAAGGTTTTATTCATAAAAGGACTATCCTGAATTATTACCTGTTCGTAAAGTGTAGTAAAAAAATAAGAAAAGATTCGTGTATAAAAAGTAAGTTTATGATTAAATTTTTCACACAGTTATTGAAAATCTTCGTTGTTTAAAAGAACAACATTAGAAAATATGTTTCTCTAAAAGAAGTACTAAATTTGAGGAGAATTTTAGAATTTAAAACAAAAATTACGAAAAACAATTATTAATTATTATAAAAACTAAAAAAGAGTTTTAAAAATTAATAAAATCTCTATGAATCTGATATATTTTTCAAAATATTTTTAAGTAACATTAATTACATTAAACTAAAAATAATTTTTAATTTTATATTCTTTTATTTGCAAGTGTTTTTTATCTTAAAATGTTCAATTATTTAAAGCAATAAATAAAATAATTCACATAACAGAATTTAGCATAAGAGTAGCTTCCTATGAAAAATTATATGCAATAAAGAAAATTTGAAACCTAATCCGTTGAACAGATTGTTTTTAATTTTCTGACAAAAACCATTTTTCCTTCCATATGATCCATGCCATAAAAACTTTAAGCAATTTTCAGGAATTTGTTATTTTTTTTCTGTATATGTAGAACTGAATTTTCTGAAAATGTATTAAAATTTTACTCAATAATATTTTTTTAGTACTTCAATACAATTTTTAGTACTTTATTTAAAATATAATTCAAAAATGCATTTAGGAAAAAATGTTTCAATGAAATTAAATCTCGAATTTTTTAAAAAGCAAAAACTGTTTAAATTATAAATTATATCACAAAAGGTATTTGGTAGAAATTTGTACGTTTTAAAGCCTTTTTGAGGAATTTTATCGAATTATTTTATTTAATACTACTACTTAGAAGATGTTTTTATATTTTATTATATTTTCTATTGCAGCTATAAAGAAATTATAAAAGACAAGGTGTTTAAATCAGGAAATTGTTCAGCCGGTTTCTCATACACAAATTGCATTTGAACGTTGTTTCCTGGTGGAAAGTTGTTGTGATGCCTCGTGTATGAAGCAGAAACGCGTACCAGCACGTTTCTGACTTTGAGAAAGGTCGAATTGTAGCATACCGGGATTGAGGTTTATCGTATCGCAGTATTGCTGCTCGCGTCGGTCGAGATACAATGACTGTTAGCTGAATATGGAATCGATGGGTTCAGGACAATAATACGGAATGCCGTGCTGGATCTCAGCGGCCCCCTATCACTGGCAGCCGAGAAGACAGGCATGTTACCCGTATGGCCTTAATGAATCTTGCAGCCACGTCACGAGCCCTGAGTCAAGAATTGGGGTCGAACAAGTGTCTGCACGAAAAGTTCGACGACGTTTGCAGAAGCATGGACTCTCAGCTCGGAGACCAAGGCTGTGGTTAGCCCTGACTCTTCATCACAGACATGGTGGTGACTTCATGCTGCATCACTTTAATGGTGTGATCAACAACGAAGCTGGGCACACGAATGGCAGGTTCTGCTTAGAGTATCAAGATGGTCGCATCCGTGTTTGGCGGCATCGTGGTGAACGCATATTGGCAGCGTGCATTCGTCATCATCCTACTGGCCCATAACCTGGGTGCTATTGGGTACACGTCTCTGTCAGCTCTTGTTCACATTGAAGGCAGTTTAAACAGTCCACGTTACATTTCTGGTATTTGCGACCCGTGGCTTTACCCTTTAGTCGAGCCCTGCGAAACCCTACGTTTCAGCAGGATAACACACTACCGCATGTTGCCGGTATAGTATGCGCCTTCCTTGATACAGAAAATGCTCTGCTGTTACCCTGGCCTGCACGTTCACCAGATCTCTCACTAATAGAAAACGTGTGGTCCATGGCTGCCGAGAAATTGGCTCGTCCCCATGGGCCAGTGACTGCGGTTGATGAGCTGTGGTATCGTGTTAAAGCTGCATGGGCATCTGTACCTGTACATGCCATCCAGTCTTTGTTGGACTCAATGCCCAGGCGTATAAATGCTGTTATTACTACCAGGGGTGGTTGTTCTGGGTACTGTTTTCTCAGGATCTATGAAACCAAATTTCTTAAAAATTTAATCACTTGTTATTTCCAGTATAATATATTTGTCCAATAAATATCATTTTGTTATCTGCATTTTTTCTTGGTGTAGAAATTTTAATGGCCATTAGTGTAGTTTGGGTTTTATAATTTTCAAATGTCAACATTACTTTATCAACCAGCATATATTCTCTTTTTTGAATCTAGTAATAATGATTTCCGTATAAACCACAATAATAAATTCGAGAAATTACCTTCTTTCTACTTAGGTATTATTTGTAGGGAGGAAGTGGCTGCTTAAATCAAATATTTTCCTCTGAACTTTTTCTCAAAGCCAATAATCTGTTCAACAAAACTGTTAATATGTCTTAGTTCAGAGAGCAAGTTTCAGGAAGAAAATACATGTCAACATGTTTTTGATCTGATAAACATATCAATTTTTTTAATTCTTGAAGCTGTATCTCATGAAAACTTTTTGTTTAAGTTAGATGTGTGTGTACTATATCGATCTCTTACTTTATTTCTGCCTTTTTTTGGTTGAAAATTTATAAATAATATGTAGAAATTTAAAAAAAAAAATCGTACAGTACATAATAATATGATTATAATAATAATAAATGATTTTTAATTTTTTTTTTCTAATCTATGAGTTATCTTTCCTATAGATCACTTCTTGCATATAATAATAACTATTAAAATCATGAAGTAGATTTCATTTCCGAATAATATAAATAAAACAATTTAATGTTTTACTTAATTACACTAACTTCTTACTTAAATTATTATTATAATTACTTAATTACTTTTAATTAATAAATGACCTTTATAACATTTAATTTGAAGTATGATAATTGTTATAGTTCTCCTTTATCTATAGTTCTGTTTTTTAATTTCCTTTTAAACTAATTCAATTGAATACATAACTTAATATTAACTCAAATGAATATGTTTTAGTTTATATAAATAAAATAAAAGCATTGTAAGAACTTTTTGCCATACTTATTTTTAAAACTTTATCCTTTTAGTATAATTGAAAATATTTTTTAAATACTTAAAAACTGTTTGTATTATCATCACCCATGAACGATATATGTAATTGAAATAACCTGTTTCAAATCAAATACATAAAGGAAGTTAGGAAGTAAATGCTTTAGATGCTACAACACTAACTTTGTTTTACATTTCATACTTTCAAAATATTAGGGTAATTAAAATTAAAGCCTACATTTAAGAACTTCAGTATGAAAACAAATTGAGTATATTAACTTTTAATATTTTTTAAGAATATAACACATGCATTTAAATAGCAATTTATATGCGTTATTACATTCACACAAATATTGTGAAAGATTACCTTTTAAATAATAAATTAATGCTCTGCCCTAATCTATTTTATTACAACATTCCTTTGCAAATATATTTTTAAAAAGTAAGTAAAGATCAAATACATTTACTTTAATTGTAATTTATTTTCAGTTATCTACGAATAATTAATACTGCTTCTTTAAAAAAGTTATATTTAAGACATTTTGAATAAAAATCTTCAATTCCATTCTTGTATTTTTTAATTTTAACTTAAAAATAGTTTTAAAAATTTTGATTTTTAGTTAAAAGAGTTTTAAAGTTATAGTTATAATATAAGTTTTCATTTATAAGTTTTAAAAGTTATATTTAAATAAGTTTTAAAATAAATAAAGTTTAGTTTATTTTAACTTTATCCTCAGAGAACTTAAATACCATCATCAATTTGAGAAAAATAACTGAAGTCAAGTCTTTTCCCTTATCAATTAACATTAAAGAGAAGATAACATAAATTGAAACGTATTCATATTATACTGTTTAACCGCATTTATTTTATGATTTAACTAATTAATTATCTGATTGTCAATTGCATCAGTAATAAATTGAAATTTAAATCATTATAATTATATTATAGCTTTTCACCTCTTTGATATTTACTGTAATGCTATTTAAGAGAAGATATCATGAACTGAAATATATTCATAGTATACTGTTTAACCACAAATTTTATTTTATTATATAAGAATTTAATTAATTATCTCATAAAGTAAGATAATCAAAACATATCACATAATCGATTGCTTCAATGATAAATTAAAATTGTAATCATTACAATTCAATTTATAGTTTTTCGCGTCATATTTATTTAACTTAAAATCATTTAAGAGAAGATATCACAAACTGTAATATATTCATAGTATACTGTTTAACCACAAATTTTATTTTATCATATAATTATTTAATTAATTATCTCATAATCGATTGCATCAATAATAAATTAAAATTGTAATCATTACAATTCAATTTATAGTTTTTCACGTCTTTAATGTTTTAAAATCCTTTAAATTTTAAATATAACTTATTGCAAATTATTCGGATTATATTCTTTTTGTCAATAATAAAATCCTTATTTACGATTCATATAACTACATTATAAAGAAAATCCCACGTATTCATCAAACTGAAAAAAAAAAGTACGTATCAAATCGTTAATTGGAATATCTAATGTCACAGTGTGCGCAGTTTTCTGTTACAATAAGATAAGCCAGAAGAAAAAAAAAGGCCAGTTCAGTGAATAATGAGTCCAACTTACCCGATAGCATGAGCAGCAGAAACCAAAACGATCCGAGGGAAAGAAATACTTTCATGGGGTGTCTGGTGGCGACGTTACCGACTGATAGCACTGATGATGCGGCCATCGTCGCAAGTTGTCCCTCGAACTTTTATTGATGTGTATAAAATGGAAACGATCCAGCTTTCAGAAGGAAATAAGCAAGGATTTCACATTTCCTTCGGGCGAATTAAATGGAGCTCAGCGAGGATTTCTCTTCAAGATATGAATTCCAGCAGAAGACTGTTTTAGAAGCTCGTAACAGTACTTGGCTGCTTCAGTCGAGAATTAAATATTACTTAAATCTGGTGACTTTTTAGAGCTTTAACTGACGAGTTTAAGTTTCTCTCACTGAATCAAAGTGTTATTTTTTTCACTAATATGTTTTTTTTAAATGTTTGGTATTTTTGAAGAAGACATTTTTTTTATCTCAGAAATATTTCTTATTGAAATCGACGTTTATTCTCTTCTTTAAAATATTAATGCAACTAATGTTTACAAAAACTTGTCGAAAATTATCAGATCATTCAACGTTCGTATTTTTGTTTTCCTCAATGGGCATAAGAATCATATGAAAAAATTATCAAAGTACAACATTCTTTAACAAAAATCTTCTTTTGTTATGATAAAAATGTAGAAAAAAATTAAAGAAACCAATCAGTTTTTTTTTTCCTTTCCCAAAAGAAACACGCTGGCAAAGGACATAGGATCGAAAGTGTCTTTAACCGCAGAAGAACGATTTAAGTCGCAAAACTTCGTCCAACTTGGCAACGGGGCGCACGTGTGCGAAACTCGTGGGACGCTTTCGGGAATGAGAACGCCGAAGGAGCTCCGTTCGCTTGCTACTGCTCGGTCGGGTTGTTTCCCACGCAATGAGAGCCTACGTCGGAGCGGGGCGCGCATGGCAGGGGCTGATCTTTCGCCCCGTTTACCACTCTTTATCTTATTTCTTCTTCAGCTGAAAGATGTTGCAAAAGCATATTTAGCCACACGGAATTATCGGAAGAAATTTCGGATAGCAACTTGATTTGCGAAGAAAAATGTTTGAAATTAACATAGTTTTGATTTGGACAAAAAAACTATTTGTGGCTTCTCTTCGCAAAATAAAGATATCTTCTAACAGGAGTTTGTTGGAGTAAAACAATTTTTTTTTGTGGGTTTTAGTTTTTCTTCAAATTAATTTATTGTTATTAACTAGTCTATATAATGACTTAACGTTTTGTAAATACAATAAATTGAAAGACAAAAATACAAGTTATATATAATGAGTATTTCAAGCCATGGAGCAATTGGTGGACAGTCCTCTAGTTTTTCGAACTAAAGCAAACGAATTCAATCCGAGAGTTCCCGTGTTCATGCTGAACATGGACGCTAAAAATACCCCAAGGGCAGAAATCAATTCCGTTGAGCATAAAATGGAAGGAAAAGGGTACAAAATTTTCAGATTGCATCCCTATTAATTGTTCGTTTCAAAATCGCGAAAGTAAAATATGCAGACTGCGGAGCCCATGTTTTGCACTCTGGACAAAGTTAAATCTATTGAATATCTCCCGGGAGGGCTCGCTATCATACAGAAGTGCTCAGTATTTATTAATTAAATATCGTGTACTACATACAAAAAATATAACGAATGTTTCTGCACTTAGTTGAAGCATCTTGTTGAAACTACTACAGACTGGCGAAAATCGAGGAACAAATTTGAAGATAATTCGATTTAAATTTGGACAAAATGAGTATAGAGCATACAGGTTCAAAATATTGATCGTATCAATATCCTAATCTAAATGTCAAAATAACTATTTAATTTTTATGAAAAACGTTCAACTTATTATCATTATTAATCATACATATTAATCATAACAATTATTTTAAATCTGATACAGATGATATAATATAGTTAAAGTAAATTTGTTTTATATGCAATTTTTAAAATTGTGTTAAGAAAAGAATGTATAGGACAAAATGACAAAATGTAGCCATGTATAATAATAATGCATAGTAATTTTTATTCAATTCAATTTATTGTCTATAATAATTATTGAGCTTTATAAAGCTAAAGTTTTTTCACACAAAATGTTAAAATATAGGTTTCAATATATTTCTTTTTGATGAACAAATAATCAAAAAACCATTATTATGAGTGAATGATAACTATACTTTTGGTAATTAAAGTATCTGTGATCACAATTTAAATATGTATTTACAAAAGCGATAAAAAGCACAAAATCTTAACAAGGATAGTTTTTATAAATTCGTTTAGAAAGAGATCGTAATCTGTTTGTTAATTTCGAAAGATAAAATTTAAAAAAAATTTCAATGATCCTTATCTATCTTGTGCAGATTAAAAATATGTTCATTTATCTCCTGATTTAGTGTTTGGTAGAAATGAAATAAAATATATGTTGTTTCAAATCAAATAATTAAAAAGTTTTTGGAATTTCAGTAATGAGGAAATACCATATTTTAGAATTTCAAAACTCAAAATATTGGACAAAAAAAGCATTCAAGAGCTCATATTTATATAAGTGCTATTGTTGGTTGTTACAGCTATTAAACATTTGGTCGACTCTCACAAACGAAACACAAAGAAAGTCACAAAAATGCTTCCAACAGATTAATAAGAGATCAGCTACTTCAAGAAAACAGTGCAAGGATATTTGGACTATTAAATACAGCAGGTGTCGCTGCATTTCAGATAAAGCCTTTCCATATTGCAAATGAATCCATATTGAATAATCGGAAATGACGATTCAATACTTTATGATGAAGCTATTGTTAGAGAACCTGTAAAAGCCCTGAGTATTATGCAACAAAGTTTTATCTCACAAGAATATTCTTCTAAAGTTGAAGCCGCAATACATCAGGAAAGAATTTACTTCTTCTCTTAAATCAAGGGGGGGCCAACTCGCGGGCCTCATGCGGCACGCTTTGAATATTTTTATGGCCCGTGAGTTCTATCACACTTTTCCAAATATATTTATTTCATAATGGCCAAAGTAGTGAAAACCAATGGATTAAAGAAATACATTATGTGTGCATCCATATATTCAAAATTACATCAAATATGAAAAAGAAATAAGAAAATTTACAGCTGTTTTAAAAGCCGATTCAATAATTTAGAATTAGACAAATGCAACAAAAAATTTTAACTATATTCATATCCCTTGCATGTTGAAATCGAGCCTGCCCCAGAATATCTCCAAATGGAACTGGTTGACTTACAATGCAATATTGAATTTAAACACATTTTTGAAACATCAGAATCAAAAATAGATTTTTATAACACTTATGTCACAAAAGAGAAATTTTCCAATTTGAGAAAATTGACACGAAAAAATTTAGCGCTTTTAATCAACTTACACCTGCGAATCGTTGTTTTTTTTTTTCCTCCCTAAAAATTAAATCGACCCAACACAAAAGACACTCAGACATGACGGACGGAACACCCATTACGATGTGCAAATACCCAAATTGAGATCGTTTTGAAAAAGCTAAGTGAAAGAGTGGAGAAACACATATCGCACTACCAAAATAAATATTTGTTAATTATTTCATTTTTTTTTAATTCATTTATATTTATATATTTTTCATATGTCATTTTTAGCGTTGCATATTTCTATACAATGTGCGTTTAGTATCATTATTATTACATTATCTATTTTTACATGCAAGAATAATAGTAAACACAAAAGTAATAACTCATAATGTTTCAATTTTTCACTCCAAAAAAAAAAAAAAAACCCTTGATTTAAATGCTATATTCGCAGGAAATTCGCAAGTAACTTGAAATTTTCAGCAACACTAGCCTATATGTGTAAACTGAATTTTTTTATAATTATTCTTACTCTGTTGGAGAATTACTTACATCAAACTTATCACATCGTTTGTGAAAAATGTAAATAGCCGATAGATCCTGAATAAAAAAAGTCATTTTATTTCTAAATTACCATTATAGACATATGAATAGAAATTTTTGAATATTTATTGTATTTAATATACTAATTTTTTTTAGTTGGTATATAAGTTCTTGATAACCTAATTGTATAATTTTTTTCTGTTTCATTGAATTGTTATCGAGGAAAAATACATGAAAAGTAATTAAACAAAATTTTTAATTTACCTAACGTATAAAATATGATTCTAAGTGAGTGAACAGAAAAATAGGCATTTGAATTGTATACATTGATTTTTAAATGCATAGATTCTAAATTATAAATCTATAACTTTGAAGAGTTTTATAAACTTTTTGTGAGTTTCTTTTAAGCGCATTTTTTGTAAACTCTTTATAAGTGAGTTTTTTTATATAATTTATTAAAATTACATTAAAATATTCAATATTAAGTATTGTTTGTATTCTTTTAGTCATTTATATAACAATAAATAAAACTTCAATTTCTGTAACACGATATTTTAATAGAATATAACTAATTTTACTAAATTAGATTCTAGGAATTATTTTTTTAAAAAATATAAATACATTTGTACAAAAGTATAAATACATTACATTAGCAGTATAATACATTTTCTCGCTTAATGCTCGGCATTTTCATGAATGAGATATTAGAGCAAAAAATATTTTACTGAAAAAGTAAAAATTGCTTAGTGATTAAACTATGGAAATATTTAAAATAAATATTACTTAACTTTTTATCACTTTTCATTCATTTTGTATCCTTAACTTTCAGTGACTAGAGAGTCATACTAAAAATTATAAATAATGGCAAATTAAAAATATTCTAAGGCTATTAAATAAAATATTAAAAGTAAGAATAATAAAGTGCAAAATAAAGAAAAATAAATTTTTTAAATATTTTATACTTTATTACACATATTTTGAAATGATTTTACATTTTTCGGTAGCGTAAGGAATAATTTTTTATTCTAAACTTTAAACCGAGTAAATCATAACTTGAAAATTGTGTTCTTTTTCCTATACAATCATTTAATCATATATTATATTGATAACTTTAGATTTGTAAAGAAAGAATTAAACTTTAAGTTTATTTGAACAGATTATTCTTTTATTTTAAAAATGAAGAAAGAATCCGGAAAGAATAAATCTCAGAAATGAATATTCCTATATTAGGGCATCATCATATCAAATGGATACAATTATCTCGTGTAGAAATGATTTAATAACATTGCAAACATTTTTGTAGTCCAATCTTGTAACTGAAGAAATAAAAAAATCAGAGTTTGAAATAAAATTGTTATAAACGATTTATTCTTGATCAAACTTATTCCTTAAAAAACAAATATAAAAAAATTTAATAATACTTTTTCTTTATTGACAAGAGATTAATTATTTTATACGAATCCATACTGCAGCATGCAAATGCATATTGTTTTAAAATTTAATGTTATTTTCATTTCTCTTATCTCTTCCTATATATAAAACCAGAGATATGTATCTAATTGTTTCTATTTCTTACAAGTTAAACATTATAGCACTTGAAAGACCTTATTTTTTAATTAAATTCATTGTTTTCTTTATTTGACGATTTACCAAATATCACAAGAAAATTATCATTTATTTTATATAAGTAATGAAAAAAAATCTGGCTTTAAAAAAAACTTTATTTAAAAAGCGTATGCTTTCTTCGAGATTCGTTTAATATTCTAAAGTAATAAACATAATTTAAGATTCACACTGGGACTAATAAGCTTTTTTTTAATAGAATAAAAATTAAATTTTATAGCAAATTAACAATAAAATAAAACTATTGTTTCTGAAACACAAATAATTACAAAAAGTTCTGCCCTCATTTTATTTAAATGTAATAAACAATATATATATTATAAGAATCTCCATTTCTTGCCACGCACAGCTCGCCGATGCATGAGATTTCTGTGCATTTTTTAATTCGTTCTCTTTGAAAATAAAAGTATTTACCTTATAAAATATCAGAAATCATAAAGCAATTATTATATGCGTTACTAGGCTTTTTTATAACTCCGTCGAGCCGCTTTAACACTATAAAGGCAAATATTAAATACTGCCTAAATATAGATTCGATTAAAAGTGTATGAATTAGAAATGAAGAAAAACGCAAAAGATTTGAAAATTCACTAATTGCATGCAATGCAAAAAGTAAAAAACTTATATATTTAACCAAAAAATTACTTTAGAATAACATAATCAGAAAATACTGAAAGAATACTATAATCTGAAAACTTTTATGATTATTTAATTAAACTATCGGGATATTATCATGGAAGGTTTCTATCAGAATATTCTTATTTCAAAATAATTAATTATTTACCTTCCTGAACTTCAGTAAGATCAAAAACAAAATAATGTAATAAATATTATAATAAATTTAAATTTTCGGAACATTCTTAAAGAAAATTTTTATTAAAATATTCTTATTTTTAAATACATATATAGTGATTTTTATTAAGTACGAAATAAAGTTTGTATAGTTGTTTTTTATAAAAATATCTAAGACATACAGTTTATATGTCACTCATTCAAATAGAAAAGTATTTAAATACTCATGATTATAAAATAACTCAAATCATTAAAACACAATCCATAAATAAACATCAATAACCAGCACCTTTTTCAAATATTTGCATTTCGCTCAGATGATGACATTTACTATAAACTCGTGTAATTAAGATTCATGACTGTGATTTGTCTTACATTAAACATTTTCCTATATATATATATACAAGTTTGGAAAACATTATTGTTTCTATTTTTTGAAGTATTCTTCAAGTTAAACTGGCTAAAGTAAAATTTAATTTATGTATATGTGCTTTTTCTTTTTGATATTTTTTTTATTTTATTATATAGGCTTAAAACTTATTTTTTACAATATTTTTTATTTATACTCATGTCTATTTTATTTCTCGGTAAGGCAATAAATATTAGCGTGTGACCCTCTTTTTACCTATGTTTTAATACAATGGTCTACAAACTCATTTATTTTTCCACCTCCTTTTCAGAAAAACATTATACAGCGGCTCCCATGTAATGTGCCTATTTTAAGCGAGCAGTTGAAAAAATATAATAAAACGTTTGTGTTTATGTCGTTTAATCATCTATAATACGTGTTGGTGCCTTTGAATGGCAATCAACAAAAGACACTAATGAGATGATGGCACCGCAGTCTCATGAACAAAACTACAGGAGGAACTGTATGCACTTCATCAATATCTTTAAATTCCCTTTCGAAGTCCACCACTGTAATCACTGCTAATTACAACACTTGTCCATCTACTGTCAAGAAAATCAAACAATGCGTCAGAGCCCAAGGGTGGCCAACTCAAATGAACCTGCGAGACATCTTAGAAAAGCATCCTAAATCCGCGGACCGCATATAAAATTATATATCTCCATATTTGATTTAGACCCACTGTACATATTTTTTTTGGAATGAAAAATTGAAGCATAATGAGTTATTATTTTTGTGTTTACTAGTAATCTTACATGTCAACATAGATAATATAATAATATTGATACTGAACGCACATTGTAAAGAAATATAGAACACTAAAAATGAAATATAAACAATATATAAATATAAACGAAATAAAAAAATGAAATATAAAAAATATATAAATATAAAAGAAATAAAAAAATGAAATATAAAAAATATATAAATATAAACGAAATAAAAAAATGAAATATAAAAAATATATAAATATAAACGAAATAAAAAAATGAAATCACTAAACAATTGTTATTTTGCTAGTGCGATACTTATTTCTCCACTCTTTCACTTAACTTTTGCATATCCATCTCAATTCGGGTATTTGTCCGTTATGTTTGAGCGTGTTTTGTGTTGGGTCAATTTCATTTTCGAAAAAAAAACCCGATTCATAGGTGTAAGTTGAACCAAATGCCCTAACAACTTCAACTAAGAGTCTGGTTTACTCTGCTATCAACAATGAACGGTAAACTCATAAATAAAACAGTCAATATCTGTCATATATTTGAAAGATTATTACTTTAAAATAAAGTTAATTTTTTCTCATCATTTCGGCAGTTAATTTTAAAATATATGGATGAACACATAATGTATTTTTAATACATTGGTTTTCATTACTTTGGCCATTATAAAATAGATATATTTTGTAAAAGTTTGATAAATCTCACTGGCCGGAAAAATATTCAGGGCGGACCGCGGGTTGGCCACCCCTGGTCAAAGCAATGGTACATATCCGCCAAACTTTTTTTTTCTGCGAGTCATTTTTAAGATGAATTTATCTCCGATTGAATAAACAACTCTTCTCCGACTTCTCTGATTCGTGATAACAAGAATATATTGTGAGCTGACTTTCTGACTTTTGAAAGTGTCTGATTACCTTATCCCATATTGCGACGTCGCGACATATTGCTTGACAAAATATGGCATGAGGCACCTGTTATCTCAAGACTCAGCACATTCTATCGATTGGAGCTACTTTAGAATTAATCGCCATTACACATTGATTGTTAAAAAAATGGGCTGATTAGTTATACACTTTTGATTTAAATACACAGGGTTATTATAATTAAAGTCCCACTTTCAAAATGCTGTAAAAATGAACCCCTCGTCACAGTGAGTTCAAATTTGAACTGAAGAAACATGAAGAAAAGGAAAAAGGGCATGGCATCAAAAAAAAGTCCCAACAATTTTTCCCATCCAATTGGGTATGACTTTGCCGTGGTGGATGGGCTTTCCACTAACAGTTCACAACTGTTGAATGACTTGGAAGTCATTTTTTCAGTCAAAAAATCGAAACAATCCAGCACATTGAACACTACAGTGGATTGAATGTACACTGGTGTGAAAAACTTAAGCAACAGGTGTGTTTTTTGCCATAACTCCACGAGAAATCATCTGAGAGACATGACATTCAGAAATGAGGGAGAGTATTATGTACGTAAAGGATGACGAAAGCATCGGCGCTGAAAACGCAATACAATGCATACGGTATGAATCAAGCAAAAACAAGCTTTATTGAACGCATAGTATCGTGATTTATGATTGTCTATCCAAGAGGAAGAACAACAAGCAGATGCTCCTTAATATGGGATATGCCCTCTGGTATGAGCCAATGGCACCTCGCAACAGACGCACATGGGGAAGGAGTACCTCCTCACAATAGCAATCCCCGGTTACAGACCCTCTGTCGAAAACGTGGAGCTCAGTTCGCCCGTTCAGCAAAATGCCTTCCCAGACAAGAACTCCATAACCACCATAACAGCGTATTTTCTTGAGGTTACTGGGATAAAAACCGGGTCCCGTCCTCTCTCCAAATCAAAACGCGTCGAGAATAGCTTCTGGTACAGAACCGACTCTCATCCGTAAAGAGGATACGACTCCATTGAACAGTTGTCCAGTTTTTGTGCTTTCAGCACCATTGTAAACGGTGGCAACTTTCAACGGGAGGCAGCGTTCAGGACGGCGGGTGAATAGGCCCACTTTGTGAAGGCGTGTGGCCACAGTAAACCGCGACACTTTTCGCCCCGTTGCTGTACAGTTTTGCTGAGCAATGGCGCTTCCTGACTGCTGCCAGCCTCTTTTCGCCTGCAGGACGATATATCGGTTATCCCCTGCAGTTGTCTTCCTCGGGCGGCCACCACCAACCTTTCTAATATATCTGTATCTGTGGTTTGGAACGCCTTCTAGGCGCGCGAAACGACACTTTTGTTGATTCCGAACTCTGCAGCTACACTGGTGACAGTGTAACTACACAACGCCCGTCCAACAACAACGTCGGTGCAAATTAATTAACATGGTTAATTAACCGTTAACTAGAAATTATCCCATTAAAAATCCCGAGAGTTTTAATGCAACAGACTCAGCTTTGTTGAAGTAGTATATATTTGTATGTAGATATTAGATTAAAAGTCTCAGAGATATAGGGGTTAAAAAAACTGAATTTCCTAATGTTAAGTAAACTTCCACTTAATAAAAGATATAATTAATATCTTTTTAATTATTGTGCAAATCGAAAGAAAAAAACATCTTCAAAATAAGAAATAAAATCATAGCTTCAGTCAAAGTTTTAGAAATACTTTTTAAAACAATAAATATTAAATACTGTCATAAAAAAGAAATTATAACATACTAAAATATTTATAACATGCTAAAATATAATATACTAAAATATTCATTTCATTTTTAAAATATTTTATAACATCACTTTCTAGTGTAGCCAACTCTAAAAATATTTTTTTTTTTAAATTATTAATAAAAAAGTTTATGAGATATTAAAAAAAATTTAAAATCTAGAGATCAGATTCCAAATTTAAAAAAAAATTATTATAGATCTGTTTTACGGAAACGAAATAAAGCTGATATCTCGTGCGTGAGTTCAGAAAGTGTTAATTACCTGTTTTTCTAAAGCAGCTGGCAGTACAAAGACGGTAATCTTTATGCCACGTGCAAGGGCTGCACCGCTGTTACTCATTTACCACTACCCAGGGGGTACGTGTATCTTGAAAATAGGCTACGGAAGCAAGCAACACTACCCCCCACAACGCTCTACGATCCTATTAGAATGGGAATTACGTTTTAAAGTGCATTCCGAATAACTACAAATATCCATGCCATCGCATGGACTCGAACCCGAAACTTGTGGTACCGAACGCCAGAACGCTGCCCACTTGGGAAATCTTTTTTGGGTTTTTGAGTCTTAACTAACTGGGAAATAATTTAATTCACTTAAGTTTTTAATCTTTCTAGCATTTAGCTGGTTTTTTATATTTTAAAAATATTTATTATTTTTTTATATATATTTTAAATTTAGTTGTATATTTTTCTGAAACGAAAATTATCATAATTTGACTTCATGACATATTAATCCATTTGCATCATAAATGCATATATGCTCAGTAATTGCCTAGCCAATACCACCGAAGCTCATATTTGTGCGCTAGCGTAAAGTGACAATTTTTGCTGATAAAAGCAAGTCTAAAAAACTGATAAAAATGGATGGTTTTCATTTGAATAGTAGCGATGAAGTCAATAGACCTACAAAATCTCCATAATCAAAAATAGGCCCACAAAGACTTATCCTTTATATATTTGTAATGAAAAAAATGTTTAATTATCAATTAGCTTTTGTTTAGAAAACTGCATAACAATTCAGTACAACATTTTTGCAATAAAAGAAAAATCGGAAAACTGGAAATTAAAATAAATCAACAAATAAAATAAATTATATTTATAAACTATGATATTTAGGGGTTAATATTTAAAAATGAAAGTAATCTCAATTAAATAATGTAGTATAATATCTCCAGAAGTTTTAAATAAAATATTACGATTAACTAAATTCAACAAAGTTAATAACAGTTTCCAGAAATGCGTTGCAAAATTAATATTTGACGACAACAACAGTTAACTGTTTTCATGCATGCCTGCATGCGATTTAAAAATATAATTATAAACTTTTCAATTGCTATTATTATAAATAATTTAGTGAAATTTTTGTTACTGTAAAGTTATTCTGCTTTTAATTCAATAACACAATATATGTTGCTGTGCTTTGCTGTAAAAATCCCTTTACCGCTAGTGAAACCTCAAAAAGAAGTCCCTTTTATTTTCTTGTACAGTTGATTTCCCCACAAATGAATTGTTTAATTTAATCTCGCATTACCTAATACAAATGCTATTGAATGACATCGGTGCTAAAACACGCAATTGGTTTGGTTTGTCTCTCTATGGTCATCTTCTATCTCACGAGGGCTTAACAGACCGGGACCTACAGTTTAAAGTGGATTCCAAACCACTACAAACATCCAAGGCACCGCCGGGACTCGAACCCGAAACATGTGGTACCGAGCGCCAGAGCGCTAGCCACTTGGCCATTCAGGCCCCCTAACGCTCAATGAAATTACGCGCGATACGACCATGGCAACGCAGTACGCAACGTCGTTAAGAAGTTGCAAAATGAGACCTTAACAGTTTCTTAAGAGTGGGAAAGTGAGACCGGTCGCTCAAAACGGAATCTAGATTACGGCCCTTAAAAAGAATCGATTTGTCATCAGAACCATGATTTATCGAAAGTATGTCCTCAGGAGAGTCTCGAGTAAAAAATAGACCCCGAGAAATTATAGTCTTTGCATCTATGGATTTTAGACATTTCTATGCATAGATATATATATATTACATTTTTCTTTTTCTTGCAGTCTCGAAAGCAATAAAACTCAAGTAATTTTTCTTTTTTTGTGCTTTGTTTTTTGCGAGAAAATCTCTTCAAAGCTTACTTTCGATAAGCCAATCTTTCACGGGGGTAGGTGGGTAGGAAGTAAAATAAAAACTGACAATAAAAGAAACATCGTATTTCAAACATTCATTAGAGAGAGAACATTGTTGGGGAAAGAAAATCGAATTTTATTTACACACTTTTGGCATAAAATAACTATTTAAATGATGGAAAAGTACATCGGAACAGGATTCACAGTAATTTTTCAGTTAATAGCTCGCTTCCATTACCTAGATCTGAAATATCCATAATATATATTCAGCAAAGAACTAGCTTCTCTATTCGAAGATTAACTGAATGCTTTCGTTTCCGAACCTTATCTTCAAATTTTAGAAGCACATACAAACATTACATATAATTATTTTTTGGTAATATATAATAATTTTATTTTAGTTTTGATACCCTCTTTAAAAATAAATTCATATATATATATATAATGTTGCATCGTTTTTTTCTCATGAGAAGAATTTTGGTGTTTCATTCCAGTAAGAGAGGAATAATTTGAAAAATATATAATAAACACATCACTCAAATTTGACAGCAGACGAGCTTTATTGTGGGTATTTATATTACATGCTATTAATGTTTTATACTAATGAGAATACCCTGTCACTCAAGTCTGATAGCAGATATTCCGTATCCTGTTTAGGGAAACTCAGGAAAATAGCGAATGTCTGTGCGACCTTCACAGATTGAATATCAAGCAATTGAAAAACCATGAGTTGTTTCATGGTGATGGGTGATAGACCGCGAACTGAGAAATGTCTTCTCCAATGAGAAGTGAGGAAAGCTGACAACATTCTTGACGGATTGTCTTAAAAGGAGATTTTTTGTGAAGATAAGAGAGAGTTCTGCGACGAGTTTGCAAGAAGTGTTTTTCTTGCCTTTTCTTTTTTTCTTGAAGTGACTGAATAGGCTGCAGTTTCCGCCTGTTCTCAAAATTAGCTACTTGTGGTTTCGTGAATCACGCCGTGTGATAGTTAAGGTCTGCGGCAGACCAGGTGTGGGAGCTGCACTTATGTATCTAATTTATATCCTTAATTTTCAATCTTTGTAAATAGAGTTCTGTATATATATGTTATATATATATATATATATATTATATATATATATCTCTCTCTATTTATATATATACTACTGGCCATTAAAATTGCTAAACCAGGAAGAAATGCAGATAACAAAATGATATTTTTTGGACAAATATATTCTACTGGAAATAACAAGTGATTACATTTTCAAGAAATTTAGGTGCATAGATCAATCAGTACCCAGAACAACCACCTCTGGCAGTAATAACAGCACTTATAGCCTGGGCATTGAATCAAACAGAGATTCGATGGCATGTACAGGTACAGATGCGTCTACTCTCTTAATGACCTATCTTCTGACCATCCTGGACGACGAATTCTAATTTTTCTGAAGGTTTGAAATTGCTGCTAAAGTCTATGGACCAAAAAAGACTCAAGTTTAACCATCTGTCTTAGTTTGACCAGCGTCTACTCTCTGAATGGCCTTCCATTGCACTTCACCCAACAAATTATGTATCAAAAGCATTGTGTATGGCATTGTTTATTTGAGATTTCTTGCCTCACTTTCGCGAGAGCATCTTTTAAACTGCTTGAAGATGACGCATTCCAATTACAGTGCCACTGCTTTAAATACTTGGATTTAATTCATCCCTTTTATTGAATAATCGACATTTCGACGTATACCTGTATAGTAATTTTGCCTTAAAGTGTAAAAAACAACATATAAATTCTATTATATGAAGTTATTAAACAATAAAAATTGCACACAAACTGAATTAAAACGAAAAATAATACTGCCTTTAGAAATAACACACTTCTAAAAAAATAAATAATAACCTACATTCTTCTTCTTCATTGGCGCAACAGCACTATGGTGCGCCAAGGCTGACGATCTGAAGACCTCATGTCTATGACGAGAACGTGAACGATAAATCAATTGACAGGATAGTCTTAATATTATTAGAGTGCAAGGTTCTTGATGCAAGCTACAAGGGGTTTCGCTTCAAATTGTAACATCAATATGGCATGTTACCCGTGATACAAAGATAACGCTGACGAATTACCTCAGATAAAAGAATCCGGTATTTAAACTTATTAAGAGAGATATATGTTACTTTATCCGAGACAACAATTTGATAGAAAAGACAGGAACATATTCAACTCATACCAAAAAAAAAAATATTAATAATTAATAATAGCGTTACTCACTCGGCTATCAGGCCCAATCTACATAATGTTCTTTAAATTTCTGTTGCCATTTACACTTTCATAATTTAAATTAAAACAAATTTTAATATATTCTCTATAAGGGGATTGATTCGTCCCGACCCGATTGTGTTCGAGTCTCGCGTTCGTAGCTTATCTTAATGCTACACGTGCCCTCCCGGTTAGTGGTAAATGAGTAACAGCGGTGCATCCCTTGCTTATGGCATAAATATTAACTGTCCCTGTATTGCCAGCTGCATTTAGAACAATAATAACAACAACATTATCTATAATAGCAGTTATATTATAGAAATATCGTCATTAGCTGGCAGTTAATGTACCTTAATTAAATAGACTACGCATCCTGCATGATTCTAATTTATTCGAGCTGAATTTGAAACGCATAAGTGAAACTCAGCGTCCCTTATTATTTTCAAACAAAAAAATTAAATGTTGAATATAAAAAAATCCAATAACATTTTGACTTTCAGAATTGTCTAGTCGTTCATGTAAATGTATAACAAATTTATGAATCATCCTCGCTTCCAAGTCTTATTCTATTTGAAATGAAGCTTTTGTTCTCTCATTGCAATTTGCAAGTTAAAAAAATACCTACAAATCTCTACTTGGCTTCCTCCAGATACTTAATGGTGTTTAGACCGAGCAGTTATGCTGAAAATTTTATTATACTAAATTTAAAAGGGGCCAATTATACCTTGGTGATGCAAATAAAATCCTGTTATTTATCCTTGAGTTCCCTTAACGGATCTGGAACTAACGGGGGATTTTTTTTCCGGGGTCTCTCGAGAACAGGCAATTACGGTTTCAACTTCCACTTACAAACAAATGCATGCATACAAAGTCCTTTGTTACAATAGAAACTTTTCGTTTGGTGTAATAATGAGAAAAGCAACATGATACGAATTTTTCAATTGATGTATTTCCAGATATAACTATGGAAAATGTTCTTTCTAATTTCTAAGGTCATAGTGCTGATGTAAGTTAGCAGCTCTCCAGCACCTACGTTTCTTTAATACTGCCATATTAAAGAAATGTATAATATATATTCTCTATTTCAATTTTCAGTTTTAAATTTTTTCTGCTTTGAGTATGTTTTCTTGTAAAATTTTTAGATGAAATAGAAATCTGTATTGCACTGGAATAATAAGAACAGCATTTTTCCTTATGAGATATATTTTTATGACATTAAACTTGTTTTTCTTTATATTCTCAATATGATTAAAAAATCGGCAGAAAAATTTTCTCTGCACGTTTACCGATATTTAATGAGAACCTATTTATTGTGAGATTGGCACACTTGGATAATAATTATCCTGAACCAGAATGGATTCGATTTTTACAGATGGCTTAAGAATGAATAATGCGGTTGATGCAGGTGTACATTGTAGTGTATTTTCTCAGTATGCCCCAGTGCGTCAAAACTTTTCAAACTTCGATGCAGAGGTTCAAGCGGTCTTCCTGGCTGTATCTAATTTGAAATTTAGAATTGAGTCTTTTAAAAAGGTCGTCATTCGTATTGATTCTTGATTTCTCATAATGGAAATAACTATTCAACACCTTTCCGAATCCCCTCTTGTGACAAAAATAAAACAAAATATCAGGAAGCTAAATATGAAAGGTAAAACTAAAGAATTTCAGTGGATATGATCCCATGTAGATATTGATGGTCACGAAAAGCAGACCAATTGGCAAAGAGGGGTAGAGTTATTTATTGAACAGATTCCTATTCCTTTAGGGATTAGACCCTTGAGTCTTAAGGGAAAACCCCCTAAAGAGAAGTATATCGGAAAATATTATGTTGGCATACATCACAAAACTTAAATCAAGGGATAGGCTGTTAGTTAATAGGCATATTAGCTCGTACTTGTCTTACTTACTCGTCTGTCCGGGCCTTGACCCTACTTTACAACATAGAGGGAGATGTCTGCGTGCTGTATTGGATGACAAGGGATCTCATGACGTGGGGAAACCTTTTCTTCTCCTTTTAGACTTTTATGTATCTTTAGTTTTCAGGGTTTTACTTGCGAAATTTTTAAATGTATCTAATGTTTTGATATTGTCAAGTTTTAATTCTAATGATGATGGTTTGATGTGTTCTTAATATTTTGGTAGTGTGTAATTCTGATTTAAATGTTGTATTATTCTTTGGCGAATGTGATGTAAATGGATTGAGTTCAAATTTTGCATTTAAACAACAACAATTTATTGTAAGATTAAACATATGAATACAACACATAAATTCTCAAAATAAGAAAATTTAAGAGACAAATCATTAGTTTATTGCATTTACTCATTTTAAGATTTTTTAACTCGTATGTATATATACATATCTTAACTAATTATACTATTTCTTGTTGTTTTTTGTTTTCTTTCAATTGTAAAATATTTCTTCTATTCAAAAAAACCCTATTCCTACATGTTTAAAATATAAATAAAAAAATTGGATAACTGCAAATGTTTTATGAATATAATCTATTGACCGATTCGTAAACATATGTTAACGCACACTGCTAGCAGGCAGTCGGTCCAGGTTCTTAAATATTTAAAAATATTTAAATAAAATAGTGCGTTGGAATAATACGTATAGTCTATTCTTAAGAAAATATACAGTATATTTAAAAAAGAAAATATCATGTTCTTATTCTGAACACTACTAATCGGTTTTTCCCATTATTTTTGTCCTTCTTAATTATTCCTTTACTCACAGTTACATAAACAGTAATATAGTAATGAGTTAAAGCCTTTAAATTTCCTTTAAATATTTCCTTAACATAGTGTCGAGCTTAGAATTGAATTGACTTATTAAAAAATAAAACATGAATATGCATTTAGAAGGAAATTACGTTTAAGGCACGATTGAATATCCTTTCTGATAAATACCGTTTTTATTTTTGTCCGTCTTAATTATTCCCTTATTCACAATTAGATAAAAAATTAATATAGCAAGTTACCATTTCTTGAAAAATTACTTGTACTTTCCTTTAAATTGTTCATTAACAAAATATTGCCGACCATAGAGTTGAATTGACATATTGAAAAAACATACATACTAGTACTAACTAGTATGTATGTTACTAGTATTACCTTTTAACTAGTAACATACATACTAGTTAAAAGGTAATTATGTTTACACACAGTGAGCTTGAATATCCTTTCTAATGAATACCGTTTTTATTTATGTCCTTCTTAATTATTCCCTTACTCACTGTTACATAAAAAGTAATACATTAAAGAGTTAAAGCCTAAAAATGTCCTTTAAATTGTTCCTCAATAAAATATTGTCGACCGTAGATATGAATTGACATACTATTAAAAAAAACATGAATATGCATTAAATTACGTTTAAACGCACTGAGATTAAATATCCTTTCTGATGAATACCGTTTTTATTTTCTACATCTAGCAATCAAACTGATTACTAGATGTAGAAAATAAAAACGGTATTTCGTTTTTTTATTCGTTTTCTATTGAAGAGCTTTATTTTCACTCTTCTTCTTGCAATTACCTCCTGCTGATCACATTTAATTTGACTCGAAGTTCCCTGTTCTCTATCCTATATTATAAATTTCTATTTGTCCGTATTTAAATCCTATAAAGGATTATGAACTCTTTTATGTGCTTCGGAAACAATTACGATACATAATTTTCGATTCAAATAGGCATTCATAGCCTTCTTTTAAAATATGATTCAAGGAAATTGAATTCTTGAAGGGTTTTATTCTGGTACTAACCTTTTGTTCACGCAGAACACTAGTTAAGATATTTTGGAAAATCATATTTTGTCAGTTGTTAAAAATCATTTTTTTAACATTTTCTTTTGAATATATTGCTGTTTTATTGATTCCATTAAGTCAGTTCAATTGAAATGCATTTTTTTTAATATCCCACTGTAAGAATGTTCAGTTGGACGTTGAAGTATCCATCTGTGAAA
>BPLQ01000921.1:40326-58781 GCA_021605075.1 Caerostris darwini
TTCTTTTTATAATCTTATCGTCATCATCTGGGACCCTTTGCTAGAAGGAGAACAGAAACGCATTTTTTGCGAATGAATAATAATCGAATTGAATACAGGTGCATTCCATCAAAAAAATGGAGACGAAAAGAAAGTAACAAATGTTTTAACTATATATTGTTATGTACATTCTAATTTGAATTTCTGACAAAATCTTTTATCCATTTAAATTTTCAAAATTTAAATCGATTAAGGAACAAAATCATAAAATAAATCTGAGCAATTAAATTTCCATAATTCACTCTACTAATAAAAATAATGCTAAAAAAATTGAAACCTTATTTGTAGAAAAGTTACATCTTAATTTCTTTTATTAACTTACTGTTTCTGTAAAGTACATAATATGTGTTTATAATATATTTAATCCTTATGGATAAACTTAATTAATTAAATATTATAAATTTTAGATCTCCTTACTTATCCTATACTTTATTTGTAATCATTTCCAAATTAAATCTAATAGAAATAATTAAGCTGATTGGATTGTGACTTTGCCTTTTTGAAATTTAAAATAATGCTTTTAAAGAAGAAACGAGAACTTTTATTAAGTAAATGTTCTAACGAAAAAGTGTAGTCTATATTTGGTGAAATGTTATATTAATTATTATGAAACAGCCTTGTCTTATTCACTAATTGTTAGTGGTTCGGAATTCACGTTAAACTGTAGGTTCCTGTCTAATTAGCCTAAAGTGTGCAAAAAAGGACCGTAGAGTGACACACTAAACCAAATTAGTGACTAATCCACTGTTGTACTGATTGTTGCACTGTTTCCTACTAAGGAATTGTTTAGTATCATGCTTCGATAAAATTCTTAAAAACAAAAACAAAATATTATTCATAACTAATGTCATTTATTTCTCGCGCTCGGTGCCACAGGTTTGGGGTTCGAGTCCCGATGGTGCCATGAATGTTTGCAGTGGTTAGGAAACCACTTTAAACCGTAGGTCCCAGTCTCATATGACTGTAGAGAGTTGGACTCCCATCCCTACTCCATTATCCTAAAGAAAACATCTCCTGCCTCGAAAAGACGGACTTGGCCCACCATGGGGTTGTTGCGCCAATGATGACGATGAATCAAAGTAAATTTCCGATCACATGGATTTCGCCCCATTATTTAACTTTTTTTATTTGATGGTAATGCTTATTGGCCACGCAGTACCTCGCCAAACAACCTGAGTATCGATGAAAAATGTGTGAAACCAATGGATTTGAACCTGAATCCACTTAGGGCACGAGCTGTATGTGTTATCGCTGGGCAATGAGGTAGGAAAACACATACATTGAAATCTAAAATACCAATGGAAATTGAATTTGAAATTGCATTTAAAATGAGTTCCATCGGTATATTAGACTGCAGATATAACATGAATATTAACATTCACAGTACATAAGAAGAACAGTATAATTAATTATGAACCTGGGGCCTGATAGCCGAGTGTCTGGCGCTCGGTACCATAGTCTTCGGGCGCGAGACCGGAGGTGCAATGGATGTTTGCTGTGTTTCGGAATCCGCTTTAAACCGTAGATCTGGCTCTAATAGGATCGTAGAGCGTTGTGGGGGTAGTGTGACTCACGCCCATAGCCTGCCTTCAAGCTACACATGCCCCCTGTGTACTGATAAATGAGTAACAGCGGTGCAGCCCTTGCTTATGGCATAACGATAACTGCCTCTGTATTGCCAAACTGCATTAGGGAAAAAGAACTAATCCTGAATCATTCCCTTAAAACATGCATGAAAATTAAGAACGGTAAAAGTAATAAATGACAAATCGCAAGAGTACATTATTGCAGAATAATTCATAATTCAAGCTTTAAACTCGGTATGAAAGTTCAAATTTTGGCGTACGTTAATTGCAATTAACAATTCAACTCTATGTATTAAACGCAATTATATTAAACCATTTCTCTAATAATATACAAAAGACATTTAACTTTTAGATTTTGGTTTCGGTGTTTTGACGGATAGAATGACTTATGGGAAAAATCGGTGGAACATTTTTGGAACTTTTTTTGGATGTCGTACCGTTTCCCCTTTCTTCAAGTATCTTCAGTTTAAATGTGAACTCATTGTAAAGAGTTTTTTTTTTTTTACACATTTTGAAAGTGGGGCTTTAATTATAATCACCCTGTATTTTAATCGATAATTATTTCATCGAAATTATTATTAATTTAACTCTTATATTTTTAATAATTTTAAAATAAATAAATTTTATTTTAAACAATCACAATTTACTATATTTATTTAAACATTTATCACAAAAAAATAAATATGTCATTTTGCTAAAAAAAAATTTTTCTCAAAACGATTTCTTACTTAAGTATGTGCGTTAGTATTGATGTACAAATGACATGATGTTCAACATAAGCGTTTTGTAATTTTTTTGTTGTATACAAAAATGACGATTTGGGGATGATTATTACCTCCCTCAAGGATATTTTCTGCATTTGGGGAATGTAAGGTAAAATATGCCACTAGAAAAACCTTCTGGCTGTGTAAGGAATTTTTCCAATTGTTGTCCATCGTTTCTGAGAACAGTAAATGAATAATAGACTCAACGAAATTTCACTTTTAAACATTTATAAGAGGCCAAATTATACGATGATTACAAAATAATTTTGTCATTTTATCATGCACAGAAATATAAATATTTAAACTGATTCTGTGCTACCTATAAATATTTGGCATTAATCAAATTTAAAAATCTTTTTTCAAAAATTCCAGTTTGTGTTACTTTTGCTCTTCCTGTAATTTTTTTTTTGCAATTGCAAAAAAAAAACTATAATTTTACTATATTTTTTAATTTATTATTATTATATTTCTAATGGTTTTTTAATGAATATGAATTTGATTGTTCTAAATGAAAATATTTTATTCATATTTTATAATTGAATAAATTTTATTTTTCATTCAATTTATATTTAACTAAAATATGATTAAAACAAAACGAAGCATCCAAAGTTTTTGTTAGCTGAATTTTAAAAGTAAAGATAAAACTCAGCACTTCCTTCTTAACATTTCATTTTGTTTTATGTGATGTTTGTTATAGTATATTCATTTTATCTTTTATTTTGCATATTGTTATTTTTTTGTATATTTAATTTTATTTCATGATTTTTCTCTTTTCTTAACATTCTGCTGTTATAATCAAACAACATTTCATTCAACTAATTATTAAATAGATTTAACTAAAAAAATTTAAATCCATTTTTTTAGTTAAATCTATTTAATAATTAATGAATGAAATGTTGTTTGCAATAAAGTTGTTTAAATATTAAATAAAATCCAATGTTTTATATTAAAGTAGCTTTACTTCAAAATAAAATTTTATTGACATTAAATATTTAAAGCCAGAATTTAAAAATTTTTTATTAGTTCATTTCATTTCTTTCTAAAGTTTATATTAATTTATTATATTCAATGAAAATTGGTTTTGAAATATTCTAATATCTTTTTATTTAACTTATTTTCGAAAGCGTGGAAAATTTTTCTCTTTTGTATATTGTTGGAAATGATTGTATATAAAATTGTATAAAAAGATGTTATTAAAACTGAGGACATTCTTTGTCGTCTCTTGATTTTAAATTTAGATGAAATTTAATATTTCTATTTTTTTACTCTTTTGTATAATAAAAGAATTATTTAGGATTTCAAAGAAAGTTTTAATTTTGAAAAAAATTAAAGCTAAGCAAATATAATTATTTTTTTTTTTAATTATAGTCTTGTACGGATGTAGTTATAATTGTTGAATGTGGTTTATAGGATAAGAGGTTTGTGGTGGTCTATTTTAGAATAAGAGTAATTTTAATTAATTTTTAAACAAAAATTTAAATGAACGTAATTTAATCTATTCTCTTAGATAATTTTTAATATCGCTTGAGATTTGTGATTAATTAAACTCCCACTGTCAGTTTCCTGATACTTCAAGATGCACCACGATTAATTAATCATTTATTTCTCAAACAAATTTCAAGAATTTAACAGGAAAAATTCAATTTAAAGTAATATTTCTTTATTTTTCTAGTGAAACCAGGAAATATTTTATGATGAAAATGCTATTTTTTCATTACTTATTTAAATTCATCTTTCATTTTTGTTAGACATACCTAAAATAATTTAAGTAAAAATTATTGATTAAATCATAAGAATCCTCATTTCTCTTGACTTTTAATCTTAACATGGTCCGTTCATTAAAGTTTATGATTTACAGAATAAATTGAAGATTTTAGTTTATATTTTCTGTCTGCATGTTCTGATAAATTTTTATAATGGTCTTATTAAATCTGTGGTCCTTGGTTCCACTAATGTTTTCAGCGAGTAGCTCACCAGCATTGAAGGATATATATTAACATATATTGCTAGACATACACCAGAGGGGATAACAAGGACATAACTCCTGGAAAGACTCTTAAGGGTAATTGCCTCTTATTTACGTATGGTGTGTGGGGAAACATGAAGAAGTCCCAGTCTAACTATCAATGCAAAACGCTTTATGCACATATTTTAAACATCACCATCGAATTTCTTCTTTTCACAAATCAATGACTGCAACGGATACCACCAGTTGATTCTTTCTTGACACTAGCTGTATTATACAGGAATTGAAATAAATTTTTTTTATGGTGTTTCACAAAAAAAAAAAAAAAAAAGACACAGTCTATTTTGGTGGTATTTTAATATGTATGTTTATTGAATGGAGTTTTAACATGCTGTATAACAAGATGTTATTTTAGTACAAGTATGGTATTTTAATAAGGTAGGCAGCCTTTTAATATTGACGATATAATGTAGCAGTCATATAATTAAAGCTTTATTTTATTTATATTCACGACTTTAGGCATTAGAGTGGGCTTCAGAAACCAGACAAAATAAAGTTGTTGATTTAACCACATTATTATGGAAAGCCAAAAAATATATCTGGGACTGCTATTCAAAATTTTTAAGAAACAAATGTGTAAATGTGTTTTTTCCTACAAAGTTTAGAAATTACAATTAATATCAAACTACAATTATTTTAATCAGCTATTGAATAATTTATATCATAATATAAATTTTTAAACTTATATTTATAATTAATATTTTTCAAATAAAAAAAAAGATAATTAATGTATATGAAAATGTAGCTTTCATTTACTTAATAACTGAATCCTCATAAAGTAGTAGAAATATTTATTTTGTATAAAAACAAGGTACAATAAATTCTCTAATGTTAACAAATTTTCGTTTTCAAATTTTTAATGTTAACAAATTTTAATATTTAATGTTCAACCAAGAAGTTTTGGATCAGAAAAGCCACACCATTCATTTTGAATATGTATAAGATGTTTTTATACAAATAATCAAAGTTCATTAAGTAAATACACTCATGTCCATAAATTAAGGATAATGAAGTTCAGACAAAGAAAGAGACAGAAGCAAAACAAATTTGACTTATTTGTAAAGTCTATTTATTAAACAAAAGGTAAAGAGCAAAAGAGATGCTATATGTTTGACATAATTAATAAAAATTGCCATTTTTACTCCCTGGAGCAAATTTCAAAAAAGAACCTATATACAAAAAACAGTATAACATGGTTAGTATGATGGTTAATATGGAGTATGTCTCTCGGACTATGCAATACAGGCCTTGCAACGCCTAGGCATGCTGAGTATCAAATTATCAATCTGATCTTGGACTTGGACGCCGCAGGCGTGCCCCTGACCCCATCACACAAGGTGACGCTACAGTGGTTTTAGTACACACCTGCGGAAAGGGAGGATTGTAGCCACCAATGGCCGTGACGCTTTGCACAGCCGGATGCCTTGTTAGACAAATCACTAATAGTTACCGATTTGGTTGGGTCCCGGTTGATACTAACCAACCGAGCTTTCCAAACCAATACGTGAGGAGCCTGTGCAGGCTCCTGTTTTTGGCTTATATAAAACTGAGAGGGGAAAGATAGATAGGGAAAATTTAAAAAAAGACAAAAATTATTAAAAATTACAAAGAAAATTATGAAAAACTAGTAAATAATTACAATTAAAAAAATAAAAAACATAATAAAATGAATTAGTAGTAAGAACATCACACGACAGTTCTGTACTATGTTATTAAAAGTATAAACATGTTGGAGCTTTTTCAATAGAAATGATTATGTTACTATATAATCAATCTGATCTTGGGGAATATTACACCACCCATCAAGCAATGCCCTCCGAAGTTCCGGTTGACAGGTGGGAGAAGGTTGACGGGCTACGATTCGTCGGCCAAGCATATCCCACACATGCTCTATTGGATTCAAGTCCGGTGAGTATGCTGGCCAATCCATACGGATGATATCCTCCAATTGAATTCTCCCCGAAACAAACGTACATGTTGTTCCAGAATGGCATCCCGATAGATGTGGCCTGTCATCGTTACACTCTGAACATGCAGGTCAGTTCTGGAACCAAGAATAATTCCTCCCCAAACGAGCCATCCTGTACCACCGTAACGGTGTCGTTCAATTGTGTTCTCTTGGTGCTAACGGATACCTGGCGCTCTCCATATGAAAGTCCGGCGAGAATCAGACAGCAAACTAAACCTGGACTCGTCAGAAAACATCACACAAGACCACTGTTGCGGTGTCCACAATAGATGCTCTCTACTCCAGGTTAATCGCAGGCGACAGTGAGTTGCGATAAGTGGAACACATCTGGCAGGCCTACGAGCATATAGACATGTGCCCTACGAGCCTACGAGCATATAGACTAAGCCCTAAGATCTGCCTTGAAATTGTCGTACCGGTACCTGAAGAGAGCTGACGAGAGAGGCCTGATGCTATGCTCCATCTCTTTCTTTTGGCAATAACTGCTAAATACCTGTCCACATTCGGCGTTGTAACTCGGGGGCGACCTGTGCTGCAACATCTACTCACATTACCATCATCTTGGAATCGTTGCCAAAGCCTGGAGATGACACTGGGCGATTCCAAGTTCCTCGGATACTTCCAGCTGTGTACGTCCACATTCCAGTCGTCCTATAATTCTACCACTTAAAAAATCATCCATATGCTTCCTTTGTGCCATAACTATGTGGTTATTGCACTGAAAGGCTTTTAAAGCGCTTGTGAACAATTTTACTTCTTTGCCACCATTCCTTATATACCTCTCTCTTACAGTCTCATCATTGTGACGTACTATCCGCGCCATCTGGTGGTTTCAAGTAATTTGCATATTCTTCTTCAAGATGTGTGTGATAATTCTACAGGTGCAATTTTTATTTTAGAGTTCAATTTCTGTCTGATTCTGAATTATCCTTAATTTATGGACATGAGTGTAGATGATAGGGAAATTTTTAATTCCTTCTACCTAATTTTCACGCTGCTACTGGATCCATGATCTGGATGTTTCATAGTGAAAGAAGATAAATATCAGATTTTCATTTCAAATGTCATTTCAAGCAACATTATTTTTCGTTGTTAACAGATACATAAAATCAGAAATATTTTTAAACTTATGCCTTAGAGATACTGTTTTGCTGTTACTATAGCAGCATATTAATTGATAAGAGTTTAAATATATAGAAATAATTCAAATAAAAAATAAAATTGATTGTTTTAAATCCATACAAGATAAAATTTTCATGTAAGGAATTTAAGTAAATATTTTCGTGAGAATTATTCAATGAATCGTTCAAATCTAGTAATGATTGTGTCTTCCGTGAGATTATAAAATGATGAAATAAAACTCTTTATAAGTATAAATACATTTTCTTATGCAATTCTTATGCTGTCTATAAAAGATATTCGATCCAGAAATTGAGCCAGGTGGATCAAAAATTATCTCCTTAATTATTTTGGATTTTCAATCCATCAGTTACGAAACATTAACGAACAATTTAGAAAATTTATGTTAGCAGCAAAAGCTTTTAATCGTAAGGCATAAAAATACTATTTCTCCGAGTTTAATATATCTTTGAACTAATATTGTAATTTGTCCAACTCATAGTCCAGTAGCCCAGCCAATGGTCAGAAAGACCAATGTCTTGCAGACATCTGGCGTCGCAGGCATCTTACATGAACAAGAGGACTCGAAGATGATTGTGGCAGTCTTATAGGCAAAATTTAGGCAGACTAGTATGAGTTTTCTGGATTTCTTTCATCCGATACGCAAATCTGGTGACATTACAAGTAAAACTCCTCTCGGAAGACATTATGTACTCCGGGAAATGCCATGATCTGGATGCCAGCCTTACAAAAACAGTTCTGAGATGGGTTGGGGAAATGATTGTGTGTCTCCTTGCAGTTAGTTCCAAATCATTTGCGGTACTTGTAGTTCTAGGTCTCCCTAAGCTGTATCTTCTAGAAGCTGATGTTGTTCTTGCAAAACACTCCTCAATCAATAAAGCACAGAAGATGTCAGATGCAGCCATTTAGCTGCATAGGATTCGACTTTGGTCCCCTTCGGATCTCGATTTCGTTAATTCTTTAGATATCAGCTAATTCTTATCTAAAACGGTTGACTCGAAATACCACTCAGTTTTTGTTTGAAGAAATTGCACACATTTTTGAAGGCTGTTTTTGTCAACTTGTCCAATGTTGAAAGACCACAGCTCCGCTAATTTGCATATCATATTCAGCTGCAGCATATATATATACTGTGTACTTCTTATGAATATCTACTTATTTCGGCCAGCGTAAACGAAATTTTATTACTTCGAATATAATGTTGTTCTAATGTAGCTGACAATACAGAGACAGATAATCTTTATGCCATAAGCAAGGGCTTCACCGCTGTTACTCATTCAGCACTACCCAGGGGGCAAGTTTAGCTTGAAGATAGGCTACGGACGCAAGTAACACTACCCCCACAACACTCTATGATCCTATTAGACCGGAAGCCACAGTTTAATGTGGATTCCGAACCACTACAAACATCCATGCCACCGCCGGGACTCGCACCCGAAATCTGTGGTACCGAGCGCCAGAGCGCTAGTCACTCAGCCATCGACTTCGAATATAATATATAGGGGGAAATACATATGTACACATACATATATATGAAGAAAGATTATAAAATTATTATGGCATTGATTTAATAAATGCTTAAATATTTTATTCGTGTAATAGCCAAACTCAAAATTGTTAGTACTACATATTTTCTTCAGTTCTAGAACATACGTAAATATGTTTATTGATATATATAAATGATATACTAAACATATATACTATATATCTATATATATTGATATATTAAAAATATGTTTATTGGTATTAAGCAAACTAAGCATTTTAATGCAACAATATTAAGCATTTTAATGCAATATCAAACAAATGAATTATAATTCTTATAGATTCAATGATAAATAGGAGAACAATTTGTATTCAATTAATTCGTCAGGCAGGTTTCATTTGCATATCGACTTTTACAAGTATATAAACGATTTTGCGTCGTTCCACATAACAATGCTTTCAAATATTGATTTGGCGGCATTTTTGCACAAAATGAGAAAAAGATTTCAGAAATAAATCTGGCGACCGTGTAACATTCTGAAACCATAAAAAATATTGAAATTAAAAAGGGATGATTGTATTGCTTATGAGCATTTCTTCAATATAGCTTTCTGTTAAATATAACGCATATGCTGAGACAGTACGTTATCAAAATGGAAAACTGCCCACAACTATCTGAGAATGCTTGCATTGATAAATATAAAATAATCTATTCATTAGTATAGTTTATCATAAATAGTCTATTTATTATTATAGTTATTATTAGTCCGGAGTTTTTTGTCATAATTATATTTCCTATTCTTTGTTCAAAATATATTCAAAATACTACAAAAATATTATTATAGCATGCAGACCCTCATTGCATTGCACTTCTAGAAGCACAGAAAAACGGAGACGCAGCAGATAGCATTTTCTAGTTTCTAGTTTAAATTTTTATTTACATTAACTCGGAATACTATAACATTTAAAATTAAAGTGTTATTTAATTTAAATGAATAAAACTACGAATAGAGACATAGAAGAGAATAATGTTCTGCATATCTATCGCAATCACTTATTCACATCTCTACGAGCCTGGCAACGCATGCCGCTGGTGAGCATTAGGGCGTAGATTCAATTCACTGGCAGCTTTGTTGTAAGCATTGTTAAACGATGAGACTCAATGGCGTTTGTGATGCTCAGCATCGTTATTCGAACTACCTGGGGGGAATTATCCGGGTTTTCTCCCATACGATACTCAAATGCGGGGGGTAGTTCCCCCTGGAAGTGCTCTTTCTTAAGCGTCACGGAGCCAAGTCCGACTTCTATCTACAGGTGCTCCATCGCATTTCTATCCTTCAATGAGAACACACGGGTTCTTGAACTTGGTCTAGTTGTTGTATAAGAAAAAAAATATCTTTAGACGACCGGGAAACCATTTTTTCAAACAAATCGATCTGGAATGTTTTAAATTTTTATCATGTGAAAAAACTAAAATAAATTTAAATAAAAAAGTAAATAAATACCAGCAATCCAGCCATCAGAAAATAAGACATTGCATAAATTCTTTAAGGAAAAGATTTCGTCGAAAATATATTCCACATTAATAAGAACAATCTAATCAAATACGAAGGTATTAATTCCTTGTTTCGATACCTGGAGGCTTTTTAATTTGCTACTTGTGTTTTATACTGAAAATGTGACATAAAAATCAACTCTTGGTTTTGTATTTATTTTCGTCGTACAATTTTTATGATGTCCTGTGTTGAAGGATGTAAATTCTTTATTATCTGTGAAATTTGACGTTTATATTAAAGTTTAAGACCTGGAATGAAAATAATTTAGCTAAAATTTAAATTCCATTATATTTTACTTATAAATTTTTAATTAATATTATTATTAAATATAAGTAAGTACACCAGACAGATTCCGTATCACAAGAAAGACTAATTTTGAGGGTTGCAAAATTCAAAAAATGAAGTTAATATTTTTATGAAATTAATTTTCACAATTTAAAAAAATTGAATTTTTGATCTTTTATTGAACAATTTTTTTATTACTTATTTTTCACCAAAATTTAATTTTTTAAAGTGTGATGTATCACTAGACATGTTTAACTGAATTCTACAATGATCTACAATGTTCTACAATACTCTATGACGTTCTACAATGCTCTACTATTATACAATGATCTACCATTATACAATGCTCTACTATTATACAATGCTCTACTATTATACAAAGCTCTACAATGTTCTACAATGCTCTACTATTTTACAATGTTCTACAATGCTCTACTATTTTACAATGTTCAACTGTTTAGTATAAAATATGCCATGCAAAATTTCATTATATCCTTCGAAATGCATATAACCCAATAAAATCTCCAGAGTTAACGTATTTTTCTCTTTCAATTTATTTCGCATATTCTTTGCTTCAACAATATCACTGCTGTGACTGTTTAATTTCAATATCAATTTCAGTAAAAAAAAGGAATCAAGCAGGAAAAGACAGTGTTTAGCGTAGAGGAGGAAACCCCCATAGACAAAAATAACATAAAGAAAAAGAGCTCCGCGTATCAGGTGTTGATAGGGATCCAAATAAGGAATAACATCGTCGGAGCCGATGAACCACACGGCTCTCCTTTTCCCCCAAAACCCCGGAGAAACAAAATTATACGGGGAGACTGGCGATCCCTCGAATAAAAATAGATTTAAAAAAGGGCTGTGTGGAAGGCAGGAGATAATCTTTAATCTTCCGCAGCATCTCTTCGGCCCTCCTCAGGGATTGCCTGGGAGGGATAAATCATACATATCGTTTGATAAGAATTGTGCATTATACTCAGAGCATTAAAGTGCTCATCCTCTAGTTCTTGTAGCGCTTTTCCGAGATTTATCATTTTGAGAATGCTTGAATATAATTTAAGAGGAGTGCGCCGTTTGGGCATTGGATTTAGTCTCGTGTACGTTTTAAACAGGATAAAATTTTGAAATGAGCCATACTTAACTATTACATCGAGAATAACAGTTAATTAAAATAGGAATACTTAATAATAATTATTATATATATATATATATATACCAGCAGAACCCAGCATATGTTGTCCTGCCAAAAAAAAATGCGCAATGTAGAAAATTACATATTGCTAATATATTCTCCATGTTCCAATATACACTGAAGTGACAAAAGTCATGGGATACCTCTTAATATCGTGTCGGCCCTCCTTTCGCCCGGCGAAGTGCAGCAACTCGACGTGGCATGGACTCAACAAGTCGTTGGAAGTCTTCTGTAGGAATATTGAGCCATGCTGTCTCGATAGACGTCCATAATTGTGAAAGCGTTGATGGTGCAGGATTTTGGGCACGAACAGACCTCTCGATGATGTCCCATAAATGCTCGATGGGATTCATGTCGGGCGATCTAGGTGGCCAGATCATTCGTTGGAATTGTCCAGAATGTTCTTCAAACCAATCGCGAACAGTTGTGGCCCGGTGACATGGCGCATTGTCATCCATAAAAAATCCCATCGTTGTTTGGGTACATGAAGTCCATGAATGGCTGCAAGTGATCTCCAAGTAGCTGAACATAAGCATTTCCAGTCAATGTTCGGTCCAGTCGCACCAGAGGACCAAGTCTATGCCATGAAAAAACAGCCCACACCATTACGGAGCCACCATCAGCTGGAACAGTGCCTTGCTGACAGTTTGGGTTCATGGCTTCGTGGGGTCTGCGCCCCACTCGAACCCTACCATCAGCTCTTACCAACTGAAATCGTGACTCATCGGACCAGGCCACGGTTTTCCATTCATCTAGGGACCTACCGATATGCTCACGTGCCCACGAGAGTCGCTGCAAGCGATGTCGTTCTGTCAGTAAAGGCACTCGAGTCGGTCTTCTGCTGGAATAGCCCAAGAACGCCAAATTTCTCCGCACAATTCTAACAGACAAGTCCCTTGTACGTCCCACATTGATTTCTGCGGTTATTTGACGCAGTGTTGCTTGTCTGTTAGAATTTACGACTCTTTGCAGACGTCGCCGGTCTCGGTCGTTAAGTGCAGGCGGTCGACCACTGCGCTGTCCATGGTGGGATGTTATGCCTGAAATTTCATACTCTCGGCACACTCTTGACACAGTGGATCTGGGAATATTGAATTCCCTAACGATTTCCGAAATGGCATGACCCATGCGTCTAGCTCCAACTAACATTCCGCGTTCAAAGTCTGTTAATTCCCGTCGTGCGGTCATCATCACGTCAAAACCTCTTCACATGAATAACTTGAACAGAAATGAAAGCTCTGCGAAAGCACTGCGCATTTATAATTGTTCTACGCGATGCTACTGCCATCTGAAAATTTGCATATTGCTATCCCATGACTTTTGTCACTTCAGTGTATGTACATACTAAGTTTCATGGTTTGGTTTGTCACTCTACGGTCATTTTGTGCACACTTTGGGCAAATTAGACCGGGACTAACATGGATTTGGTGAATTCAATTAACGTGGATTCCGAACTACCAACAAGCATCCATGCCACCGCCAGGATTCAAACCTAAAGCCTTTGCTACCAATGACCAGAGCTCTAGCCAATTGGCCAGCAGGCCGCCTGACTTTCATGAATATCGTTTGAACGGCAAAGAAAAAATATGCATTGTCGGAAATTACATATAGCGAATATATATTCGGTGTTCCAATATGTGTGCATACTCAATTTCATTAATATCATTTGAATGGTATATAAGATGAAATGCTGCAGCACCCTTTGGTGGCAAGTAGCAGTAAAGTGAATAGCGAGAACTTATTTTCCGTACTCGAATACATATTATTAACAATTACCGATTGGTTGAACAGTAAAGAAGTCGATAGACTACAGCACCCTCTGGTGACGTCTTACAACAAAGGGGATAGCATAAAAATATTCTCCATATTTTGTCAAGAACAAAAAAAAAATTTCTTCAAAATCGGTCCAGCCGTTTACGAGCAGTTCAGCGATAAACACTTGTAAAGAAGAATTATATATATAAAGATATATAATTTGCTACAGATAAGTAAATTGTATTACTAAACCATTATAGCAATAGCGAAACAAAAATTCTGGGGTGCCACACATTCAAATTACTCAGAAAAAAAAAGAAAGAAATTGTTCAGCAACTGCAGCAATGGAACTGAAAATCGTTTAATAAGCAGAAAGATCAAAATGCTGAACGGCAAAACTGCAATGAACAATAAAGAAAATTGAGCACAAAAACTTATATAAAATATACAATGACAGGGTGTGAAAAGATGTCTACCAGGAAATCCGTAAAACCCAATAGTGAGCCCAAAGAAAATATAGAACAGCATCTTGAGGATAACTTCATTACGGAATACGTACTCTCAAGATTTTATAAGCCCTGTTAATTCTTCTCACTAGTTAACTGGGCAAAGGCAAGGATACACCTAACGATGGACATATACAGGGTGATTATAATAAAAAACTTGAATGCACTTTCAAAGTGCAGTCAAAAAAGAACCACTCGTCACATTGAGTTCAAATTTGAACTGAAGATATTTGAAGAAGGGGGAAATGGTACGACATCAAAAAAAAAGTTCCAAAGAAAGTTCTATGGATTTTCCTATCCAATTGAGTATGAACTTGCCTTGGTGGATGGGCTTTCCACTAACAGTACAGTGATCGGAGTACAGTGACACAACTGCTGAATGACTTGGAAGTAATTTTTTCTTTCAAAACCCGAAACAATCCAGCACATTCAACACTATAGTTGTTGAATGTGCAACTCATGCCAAATACGTTGTCATTTCTATTCAAAATATCACTGGAAACCGAATTCACTTTCTTTATGCCGCTTACAGCGTCATCTATATTTGGAATATTTTTGATGCCATGCCGTTTCTCACCATCTTCAATTCAAATTTGAACTCTTTGTGGCGAGTGATTCTTTTTTTACAGCATTTTGAAAGCGGGACTTTAATCACAATCACCCTGTATAAATATATATATATACATATATACAATAATTTCGAATTACCGCGAATTTCGACATTTTTAGGGAACAAGTCACACTAACAGTACTCAGATTTGTATTTTCTTCTTATTTATGTTACGACTGTATCCCAAGAAGGCAAATTTTCGAATACGCTCACGGATGGATAGTCAGGTTGTCCGGTGGTAGTTTTTTGTCAGACAAGATGCAAATGAAGGAGCAATTACACCAAAAGTCCTCACCGAAAGCAATATACTCCTCTCATCGCCCGCTAGTGTGCTGTATAAAAAATATATGTATAAAAAAATTAATGTATGAAAAAATTAATGTATAAAAAAATTATAAAACTTTGTTAGGCTACAATAGTTCTCTAATTGTGGTTTTGTTAATTATAACTCTTTGAAACCCCCAGCCCGTCAACCCCCCTCCCACCTGTCAACCGGAACTTCGGAGGGCATTGCTTGATGAGTGGTGTAATATTCCCCTAGATCGGAGTGATAATTTGATACTCAGCATACCTAGGCGTTGTACGGCCTGTATTGCATCGTCCGGGAGACATACTCCATATTAACCATCATTAAATTACCATGTTATACTGTTTTTTGTAAATAGGTTCTTTTTTGAAATTTGCTCCAGGGAGTAAAAATCGCAATTTTTATTAATTATGTCAAACATATAGCATCTTTTTTGCTCTTTACCTTTTGTTTAATAAATAGACTTTACATATAAGTCAAATTTGTTTTGCGTCTGTCTCTTTCATTGCCTGAACTTCATTATCCTTAATTTATGGACAGGAGTGTATTACAAATTTTTGAAATGTGCTGTTAAAAAACATAATGCATCGATTGTACTATCATTAAGCCTGGAACGTAATTTTGTGCATAAATTACCAGCTGTAGAAAACGCTCTTTCAGCATCTACGCTAGTGAGTGGTACTGTTAGCAATGCGCGATATACTTTTTCCAAGTATTTACCTCTAAATCCCTCCTCTTCAAATAAATTTATTTCTGGTCTGATTGTTTTGGATATAACTGATTTCTGTATTGTATTTTGGTTTGTTGAAATTTTTTTAGTTATCGCCAATTCTAATTTTTGTTCAAGAGACAATTCCTTTTCACTATTGTCATTAGTGTCATCATAATTTTCGATAACTGTACCGAATTCGTCTGAATGTGGATAGATTTGTGGAGAATAAGAATAAGAATTTGTTATACACTATGTGGAAGAAAGTGACGGGACACGACACTATAACGACATAAACCCATATTTATTAAAATTAATAGGAGGTAGGGCCTCCTTTGGCTGCGATCACAGCTGCAACCCTTCTGGGCATGCTTTCCACTAAATTAGCCATAGTGACAAGAGGAATTTTCTTCCAAATGTTTAACAGGAAGTTCCATAGTTCAGGCTTGCTTTTGGGAAGTGGGGTGCAGGCCCTCAACCGACGGTCCAATTCGTCCCAGAGATGTTCAATTGTGTTAAGATCAGGGCTCTGCGCCGGCCACTCCATGCATTTAACGTTGTTGTTCACATACCAATCAAGAGTCCTCCTTGCAACATGGCATGTTGCGTTGTCGTCTTTTTACCAGCAATCATCCATACCGTACGTTGCCCACAAGGTAGGAAGGACATGATTGTCGAGGATATCACAGTATCTATCGGCATTTATCGCACCATCAACCTTCACCAGTGGGCCAGCCCCATACCAGGAGAAACAGGCCCATACCATCAATCCTTCTCCACCAAACTTTACAGTTGGGACGACACACTCGGCAAAAGGCGTTCTCCTGGTAAACGCCATACCCAAACACGTCCATCGGAACGGAAAAGGGTAAATCGTGACTCGTCACTCCAAAGGACGCGTTTCCAGTCATCCAGAGTCCAAGTACGGTGGTCTTTGGCCCATCGAAGGCGCGCTTTCTTGTTGGTATTTGTAATCAAAGGCTTATGGGCCGCCGAACGTCCAGTGTAACCTAACTTATGGACCTCGATACGAAGAGTCTTGGTCGAAACGGCCACACCTGTGGCTTGTCTAAACACATTAGCGATGTTATCCATGGACGTTTGACGGTTATTTCGAATCTCCTTGCCGACCACCCGCCGGTCCTGCTGGTGAGAACTGTAGGTCGTCCACTTCGGGTTTGTTCTGACAGTGTCCTCAGTCTTGTAGCGACACACAACACGTGCTACAGTTGATTTTGGGCAGTTACGGAGACGGGATATCTCCCTAATTGACACCTTGGCAAGAGGCAATCCAACCAACACAACTTTCTCGAACTCAGACAACTCATCCCGTGGCGGCATCTTGACAAAAAACAACTCTAGTCGACTCCACAGAATATTTATAGGATATGCCTGACACTTGATACCTATTATTGCGCATGTGTCAGCTGTATTGTCGACTTTTCTACTTTTCGAGGGGTGTCCCGTCACTTTCTTCCAGATAGTGTAGAATAAGAATTTCCCAGATAAGAATTCTTTCGCAGATAAGAATTCTAAATTTCTAGTAATACTATTTCTAGTAATATATTTCTCAAAATACCGGTATTCGGTATCCCCGTATACCGGTATTGCAAACCCTATTCCTGATACAGTACAGAAAGTAATATTACTCAATATTATAGTAATATATAGTAATATTACTCAAAATAATGCATTTGGATTTTATTATTAATTTCTTTATTAATTTTTTGAAGGTTACAATATGAAATTATAATTTTTAATAAGCATATATTATAAGAAAACACAATAAACAAATAAATAATTTGAAACATAATTATAAAACGAGAAAGAAACAGATGATATTAAATTTCAATAACTTAAAATAAATAAATTTGTCAGCAATTTCTATAATTTAACTTTCTGTAATACAAAAAGGAAAAAAAAATATACCTATAATTCAAAAAGGAAAAAAAAATACGATTAATTCAAAAAGTAAAAAATGAATAATATAATCGAAAATATGTTGAAGTTTCCTGATATTTCCCAAACACATGACGTAATAAATGACTTTAATCTTATAACGTACCTTAATCATTTTTAATGATAAAATTATTTTTTAAACCTTATTTGTGACAGCTAGTGCATTTTTTCCCATTTTTATTACCTTATTAACTTTAAAGTTTTGAATTTTATTATTTGATAAAGGTGAGAAATCATGGAAGGTTTCCCATGTGAATTTTTATTATCAATATTTAAATAAATTTAACTATAGCTTCGAACAGAAATCTGAATGTTCTTTTAAAAAAAAAAAGTTGATTAAGTAAGTAAACATATAGTTTGTCCCAGATTTAATTTTTTTATGAATAATTTCTTTAATATGAAAAAGAAGAATAGAAGATATTTCCATATATATTAAAATTTCTCTACAACATGCAGTTGTATGGTGTTAGTTTTTCAGTTTTTTGTACATTGATTCTTCTGGTAGTTCTTAGCTTTCAGCATTGAATAAACTACTGTGCAAAAATTCAAAATTATTAAAATTAT
>BPLQ01000925.1:0-16267 GCA_021605075.1 Caerostris darwini
TAAAGTTATTAAAAACTTTATAGTTTGCAACCTACTGAACATTTGATTTCAGTGTAAACCCAAAATTAAATCTTCTGTGAAAATAGATATTTATTCCACAAATATTCGTTATATTGAAGAGAAAAAGAATTACGAGGGAATCTTGCTTTAGAATCGAATTTTTCTTAACCTGGTCAAATCTGTACTACCTTCAATTGCACACTTTACCTTTGTACTACCTTCACTTGTTGTTTCGTGCTTTGAACCAGGGATGGGTCAACTACGGCCCTCCGGAAGGTTCTATCCGGCCCGCGGATAGAATTTTAATTTGCCGGTCCGAGGAAAATTAAAAGAAATATATATTTATATATTATATATCCATCTTCTTTTCTACTTTGATTAAATATTATTTTGTTTTCTTCCTTTTTTTCAAAGGACTGGTGATCTTTTTACTACAAAAAAGTTGATTTTTGTTCTACAAAATATAAATCGACAGAAATAGCAAGCACAGACAGCTTTCAATCGGTAGAGTGTTAAAAGCGGAAGTTCTTTGTTAGTTATAGTTGTAGATTGGCCCCAACAAGTGTTATCTTTTTCTCGCGGAGCAGATATATGGGAATCCAATATAGGTGAATTAGACCTCACATGTGGCAGACTGCTCACATGTGGTTGAATTAATTGAGTTGCAATCTAACAATCATCTCAAGTAGTTGTTTCTAAATATGGCAAAGTTAGAGTTTTACAAATCATTATTGAAAGTAACTTTCCCAAATTTAATATCTCACTGCCAGAAAATCAGTGCTATGTTTGCTTCATCTTATATATGTGCACAAGTAAGTATTTTCAACTATGAACTTTAGATAGAATTAATTCAAAAGTAGACTGACAGATGAGCATTTACCCTCGTTCCTTAGAATCAGTCCATCTCACTTCGAACCTCAATGTAAGGAACTTTTTAAAATGAAATGGCAATTTCATTCATCTATTCATCTCATTAACATATTTCAATTGTAATATTTGTATATTGTTTTTAAAATTTTAGAAAAATTTATCTTGGCCATTTTTTTTCGATTTTTGGCCCGCGTCCGAAAAAGTTCGCCCATCCCTGCTTTGACCCATGGAAAACTAGTTCGACCCCAATCAAAGAAGGGAAATACTGCTAATATTATTTTATTACGGGAATTTTACGTTATATTGTGGACTACTTAATAAATCGATGGATTTAAGTCCTTAAATGTGCAATTTAATAGCAAAAAAAAATCATTCTTTCTCTAACAATTTATTTTTTTAGTCTTTATTAAAAAAGATTAACTTTAAAAAGACTAACAAGTCTACTTAGAACTCTGTAGTCAATTCCTTCTTTTTTTTCACTATATTGCAGAAAGTCCTTTATAAACAGTTTTCATTCCTTTTTTTTAAGTTTATCTGGCGCCATCTATTGGTAGATATATGCAACTTAAATCTAAAAAAAAACTAAAATTAATTAATTAAATTTTATGGATGAATTAATATCTGAAAAAACTGTATTAACATCAAGTGTCATCCACTACAAGTTCAAAAAAATGTATTTGAACTTGAGTGGATGAATAAAAAGTATTTTATAAACGATTGAAAATTTGAACAAGATATATATAGGGAGAGGGTGAGCTAATAGAAGGAATTGAAAAAAGGTTGATTATTTCGCAAATTAAATTAATAAAAGGCGAAAATAAGTAAATAAGATTAATCACTACGCAATTTTGTTAAAAGAAATTATAGATTAGTACATAAATAAGGAGATAAATTACAATTTATAATATTTAAGAAATGAAATAAAATTAGTCATAAAACAAAACAAAAAATAACTAAATAAAAATTATAATAAATTTAAAAAAACATAAATTAAATTAGCCATTAAATAATTGAAAATATTGATGAAATGAGAATAATTTTAGAATCATTTGAGCAGCTTGTATTTCGCAATGCAACATTAAATTTTAATTCATTTTATTAACTGGTTTTTCTATTCACATGTTTTATCCATTTGAAAAATTTTTTAAATGGAGAATATAATGCACTAAAAATTAGATTAAATCGAAATTCAAGCATTTTAAAAAGGATTGTACGTACTTTGAAATGTCGCTTTTTCCAAAACCTGGTTGTCAAAGTTATTAATAATCGAGTTTTTCTAAATTAATTCCGTCATCGTATTCTACAACAAAAGTAATGTCAATATATAAATCTGCAATATCATCTGTCTAAACACACGTCATTGTTAAAGTTTTAGGATTACCTAAGACGTTCTTTCTGGCCCTCGGTGCCACAGGCTATGGCTTCGAATACCGGCGGTGCCATGGATGATTGCTGTGGTTCGAAATCCACTTTAAACCGTAGGTTCCAGTCTAAAATGACTACAGAGCATTGGGAGTAGGGCTGTCAACCCTTCACCCTAAAAAGTAAAATATCTCATATTCCGAAACCTTCCAGTAGGCAGTGAAGAATTGGCCCACCATGGGCCTGTTGCGCCAATGAAGAAGAGGAAGGCATCCTTGATGTAGATATTGTTTCAATTAAATACAGAAAAGTTCCTTATAAAGTGTCAGAAATAGTTGAAAAGGGGAAAAGAATCCACTAAATAATATATTTTCTTTTTATTTTATTGTGGTGAAAATTTCCACGTTAGTATAGGTTACAAAATCTAACACTGTTGGAACTTGAACCAGAATGCTTTTTCACATTGTAATTGTATTGATTAATGTTTTAATAACAATTTCTGCACTGGCATATTGTAACAGTTCTGTTAGAATACTGGCCATGTTATTCATTCACATTTAGTGATAATACAGAATATTTTAATCGTGTATTTTTTATCTACAAAAAGAATACATTAAAGAAAATTATCGAAAATCTCAGTAAATTTGAAATTAGTAAACAAGTTAATTAGTTGCGGATTAAAATTCTAATTTTGAGAACTATCATTTTCACAATTTTCCTAATTACTTATTAACTATTAATCAAACGATGTTTCCAAAGCATGTGTTATTTTCTTTTCGGTTTTAAAATTGGCAGTTCACAGTATAACGATATAGTTTGTATATTATTAGAAGTATTCATTGGAAATGAAAGCATTTTGATTTTTATCCACCACTCTAAGTGACATTATCAAGTAGATTATAAAGAACATAGAATTCGTTATATAAAGAAAAGATTAGAAATGCTGACATTCGTCACAGTCTTGCCCTCCCTTCTATTCAAAATTTTATGCACAAGCTTGCTGAAAAATTCTATGCAAATCTTGAACATATTCCGAATGATGAAATTCGTAATCTCCCGATATACGATTTTACTCTGCCGGAAAATGCTAAACGCCCCAGGGCAGTTCTTTACAATTTACAAAGTTCCTAGACGTCCTTTTGTCATCATTTCTAGCAGCGGTTACCCTATCCTCCTGTGGAATCTCTTTTTAATTTGCTATTTTACCGTTTTATATTATTCATTTTCTTCTTGAAATTTTGAATTTGGGAACATTTTCCTTAACTACTTATTTCCTGTTTTTTGATAACCATGTTTCTCCTACTTATCGCCATGTACTCATTTTGACCAGATAGGAGTTTAAGGCCCCCTGGGCACAAGGTACTCCGATAAACTGTAAAGACTGATAAAGAGAAGTTACAAATTTTAGAAAATATCTGCGTAATTTTTTTTTCTAATGCAGCTGTCAAACACTTAGACAGTTGTTTTCGATGCCTTAAGGCAAGCGCTGCACCTAAGCTATTCACTTTGCACTACCCAGGAGGTGCATGTAGCTTGAATATAAGCTACGGACGCGGAGTAACAATACCTCAGCAACATTCTACGATCATGTTAGACCGCATTTGGTAGACAGCAACATCGAGACCAAGTCTAAGAACCAGTATGGTCTCAAAGAAGGAGGAAAAGGTGGACAGCTTCTTTTCTGTTGGAGCACGCGTAGATAGAAGTCTGACTTGGCTCCGTGCAGCTGATTTTCTACGGAGTAGGGTTGTCAGCCCTACGCACAATTGTCGTATTAGAAAGAGACCTACGGTTTAAAGTGGATTCCGAACCACTACAAACATCCATGGCATCGCCAGGACTCGAACCCGAAACCTATGGTATCGAACACCAGTGTGCTAGCTATTCAGGTCCAATCTACATAATTACTTAGCTATAAATATAGTTGTGGGCGCGTGTTATGGCATTTAAAACAAATTTATTTCGCAATATTTGTAATGACAGAATTCACCATATCCCTTTAAATTTACGAGAAAAAAAAAAAAAAAAAAAAAAAAAAAAAAAACTTGAATCTTTACCTAAACGATTAGAACCATTTCTTAAAGCTAGGGGATATCCAACAATTTTTAATAAGCATTTTTTTTTTTATTCTTATCCGAAAACTTTTGTAAACACAATCTTTAATCGTGTATTAAATATCTATTGCTTTCTAAAGGAGTGTAATCTCAATAATTAAAAAATATATAAAACGTGTTCTTATTAAATCGTTTCAAAGCTATCAAATACAATATTGTTTTGTTTTCCTGCATCAAACTATAGAGTTATCTGCCATAAGAACTCTAGCAACCCAATAAAATTTAGCCTTGGTAAAGTTGTCAGAACTAAATGTCATAATGTCAAGTGCAGTGCATATTGTCAAATGTAAAAAGTCCATGCCTTCACCCGACGAGCACAGAGGACCGACATCATGAGTAGCTACACCCATGCGGTGTAAGTGTTTATTAGGAAAATCAGGTCCTGTCGAGAGTAAGAAATGTGCTGGAAAAACTGCACGGGGCAAGTCCTTTGGGATGGGTGATGAAACAAGTATGTTCCACGTTTTATCAGTTGAAAGGGGTTTGTAAGTTTGCTTTAAGGGTCGGTCTACTTTCTTCTTTATCTCAGAACTAAATGGGTGGAAGGATGAAGGAAATTGTGTCTGTGGTAACTTGCAACCTTTTTTACAGTCAAGATCAATGGCCTTTTCATTTCCAGGCACCCCTTAATAGCTGGGAATCCACTGTAAAACAAGCTCCCAGCCAGAAGCAATTGCATTGCACAGATTTATCTCAGCCTCTTCAACAAGGAAGCAGTCACTAGGTGTATAGGAGACAGTTGCCAAGATTGCAGCTTGGCAGTCAATAAAGATAACTGTTGTATTAAGATTAGTTGTTCGTAATTCAATATTGATTTAAGCTTTTGTATTGTTTGTTCTTTTTAACTTTGTAACTTTTGTATTTTCGATGCATAAAATAAAAAAAAGGATAAACCCTATGAAAATGAACTAAATTTTTCTGTATTGGCTTTTGTATCATATTTTCATAATAATTGATGATCGTAATTATTGAAATTTTTTTCAATATTTTTGTGAATATTAAGCAACAAAATGGTGCTGACGACATTGAAAAATTGTTTAAATAAAATTTTATAACGAAAAAGTACTGGTTTTATTTAGATAAAAGTAATGTGAATTTCTCATGATTATTTGCTAATCAATACATTAAAATAATAAATTCAAATGAAAAAGCCTATATGTGGCACATTGTAAATTTAGATAATTTGTTGATGAATTCTATGTTGAAATTTTAGTGCATTTGTGAATTCTTAAACTGCCAATTAGCACTTGATATGATTGTTAGAATTTGATTTTGAAGGACTTATATTTCTTTGAATGTGCATCGGAAGCTATAACTCAAAAAGGATTTGAATATATTAAATGAGACGGAGCTACTTGTCAGGAAAAAGTTAAGTCTAGTCAATTGGAAGAAGAGAGAGGGGGTGAGGAAGTACCTGCTCAGATTTCAAAGTGAAGCAAATATACCTGGAATATTGCCCCAGAAAATTTTGAAGACACACAGCATGTGTTATTTTTAGGTAGTTACTCTCCCCAAAAAGTGACCTTTCGGCATGACGTTAGACCTCGGTGATGGTACGAGAATCAATACATGCCATATAACAGTGACAACACTGTGTTATATACGCTATGTAATATTAAGCCTCTGGATTAAATAAAAGTAAACACAAATGCATACAAAATACAACACAACAACAAAATAAAAGTAATATACAACAGAAAATGTTCCAAATTTTTGTATCTATTAGATAATGTCAATTTAACATGAATTTTCCCTGGTGACTTTCCTAGTATAACGATTGACAACTATTCGTGAAAAAATATTTAGAAACAGTATTAGGAAGATTATATTTCTAATTTAACTATTCTCAATATATATTTTTTAAGTTTAGCAGTGTTAATCAAAGTATACATTATGCAATTCCTTGAATATATATAATCGAATTCTGATAAAGATTGAATCACCTATTTCTAATTTTTATTCATTTCTGTAAGTAAACCTCTGATTTTAAGTGATGAACACAAATTTCAAAATTTGATTTAGTCTAATTTACATTAAAAAGCACACAGATTTCACGATATAAAGAAAAGTAACAAATTTAAAAATATATTTATATAATTATTCTGTTATAAAAATTGTTGTGACCATGTATTAAGGCATTTAAAGCAAATTTATTCTATCTGTAATATAAATAAATAAATTTATTTTATCTATAATGTATTCATTTTATACTGTATAAGTGTTAAAAAAAATGGTTACTTTGAGATGCAGCACCATTTAATAAGTCAATCATTTGAATTAGTTATTTATAAGATGATAAAATGATCCCCCTTAAATAGTTGTCGTGCTGAAATAAATAGATCCACATTTTTATCATTAATACATATCATTCTGTGTTACACAATCCTGTATATAAACATACATATTATATATACTACATAAATATAAATATTATAAACACATATTATATATACTACATAAAGATACATGTTAAAAACCCATATTATATATATCCTCACTATACATATTAACGCATGACTGCTCATACGTACATACATATGCAAAAAAATATATATTTTAAAAAACGGTGAGAAAAATTTGCAAAATAATGTTACTTTCTCTTGTCGAAATCCAGCACAGTAATGTTCCTTTTATGGCCAAATGATGGTACAGCAAGAAGTCGTTTCGTTTCTGCAGCTTAAATTCTCAGAAAAGAGCGGGTAAACTGGCATCATATGACTCAATTATCTTTGTAAAACCGTATAACGTCATCTGCCACATGAACTCAGCAGTTGCAAGCATAATAACACAACTCTATTCATTAGATGCTTGGTGCAAAAACATCGTTGTCCTGCGCTACAATTACCCTTCACTTTGAGAGAATGAAGAAACATGATTGAAAGCAATCGAATGAGTTTCGACATTTCTAAAATAATAAAATGATGCCCCTTAAATAGTTGTCATGCTGATATAAATAGACTTACATCATATCAATACTTATGAGGCTATGTTTGCGCAATCATGTAACCACTCATATGATATTATGTAATATTAGTATATAATACGCATCCACACAAATGTATTATATGCACTAAAGAGCCAAAACATTATGACCACTTTTCAATAACGAGTTTGCCCTCCTTTGGCGCGCAACACAGCTTCAACCCGCCTTGGCATGGATTAATACCACCCTTAATACCAGTTAAATACCACTTCCACCTGATCACGTGCCTTTCGCGTCATCCAGGCGAGTTCATTGCAAAATGTAGGGGTAGTCATAATGTTTTGGCTCTTGAGTGTATATTACATATTATAAGCACATATATTTTCACTGTACATATTAACGCTTGACTGCTCATGCAAACATAAGCAAAGTAACACATGCAAAAAATGGAGCTTGAAAAAAAGGTGAGAATAATTTGTAAAATAATGTTTCTTGCGCTTGCCGAAATCCAGCACAACAATTAATGCATGCTGTCCTTCAATTGCCCGAAGATGGTACAGCAAGATGTCATTCCGTTTCTGCAACTTAAATTCTAATGAAAGAACATGGAAACAGGCACCGGACACAATCATCTTTGAAAAAACATATAACGTCATATACCCCATGAACTCAGCAATTGATAGTATAGTAACAGACTTTTTTCATTAGATGGTTGGTGTAAAAACATGCAGTATTTGTCCCAAGCCACTGTAACATTGACTTTGAGAGAATGAGGACAACTGATTGAAAGCAATCGAATGAGTTCAGGGTCAAATCGATGCACCATACTGCATGTATCCATGTGCGTCAATTCCTTTTCGAAAAATATGTTCACATTCCTTCTATGATGCATTCAGGAACTCCAAACTTGTCAAATATATAATATGGTTGACATTGCACATCTTTTAAGAATTATTCTGGATTGCATACCGTGTAAATTGAATTGGATAAACAACTGTGAATCAGTGACCTCTTAGAAGTTTGCAGTTTGTTGCATTTCTAAGAGTATCGATCCGTTAAAAAAAGCCATTCATGGATATCAAGAACGTAAAGTTGTTTTACTGTTCCTCAAACTAACATGAAAAGCATATACTCTGGTCAAATTGTCTATATCTATTTTTGTTGATATCTAAAGAACGCTTGTTAAGTATTTGTATACAGTTTTATACACATGATAGTAAAGAAGTAAAACAATGATTAATATTTTACAGTTTCACCAACCTATTACCCGCTTGACATAGTACTCTTCACCGTATTTTTAGTATTCTATAGCACGTTATTCTCAGTACATTACATTAAAACAAATTAATAGATCTATCATGTAATTTTATTTTAATATTAATTTCAATGTAGCATTGAAAATTAATATTTTTAAATAACATATACTCTATTTTATTCAATTAATAATAGGTTGTAGTAGTTATTTAGTCACATGTCTGATAAACATCAATATTAATTCTAAGACGCTTTGGAACTTGTTACAATTTTTAGCATACATAATGTTATAATGTTTCTTTAAAAAGATTATTTTAAGGAAAGTAACGGACGCCGCAAATAAGTTCTACTTTTTTTTCAATTCCTAAATTAGAACGCGCTATATATATCTTGTTCAAATTTTTAATCGTTCATGAAATACTTTTTATTCATCCACTCACGTTCTAATGCATTTTTTTGAACTTGTAGTGGATGACACTTGATGTTAATAGAGTTTTTTCAAATATTAATTCATTCATTAAATTTAATTAATTAATGTTATTTTTTTTAGATTTAAGTTGCATGTATCTAATAATAGATGGCGCCAGATGTAAGAGGTAAATTTCAACTTTATTTGTAAAGGACTTTTCTGCAATAGAGTGAAAAAAAAGTAGGAATTGACTTTAAATTTTTTTTTTATATTACTTGTTTCTTTAGGTTTAATAAATACAATTTTTTAGAGTTGGTGATCATGTAACAGGAGAGTAAACAACGTATAAGAATATCACATTTAGTTCTTTACCAATTTTTGGTTAATTTCCGAATAATCTTCTGACATCTTGAGATAGTTAACTGCAAATAGTTAAATTTGGTTTGGAGAATGTTTTGGTTATTTGTTGCCTTCCGTCGCAGGAACCGTACGATAAAAATTGTCAAACAGTAGAACATAAGAGAAAATTGTCCCCACTAGACTAACTATGAACTTTCTCCTGATGGGAATAATCTTCCACACTGTGAGACTTATTTCACTCTCCATACAGAAAAGAAATTTCTGAGACGGATTGTGGAATAATTCTCGCGCTTTAGTTGAGAGCAACTTGGATGCCTCCGAAACTAGTGACGCGCAAGCAGTGGTCACGAAAAGACATATAATGTGGTGCAAAAAAAGGCACGCCAACAAATATGGAAACGTTGACTCAAGGTGAAGGACAAACGAAATAGCGTAATATAAATCAATACTTGTGAGTAAAATGTTGCAAACCATTAAAGAAGAAAGTTTTTTATCTATAAACTCTACCTTTTGTTTAATGAATAAAAAAGACTTTAAAACCTCTTCGCTACATAATCCAGATTGTTCACCAATATTTTTAGAGATCTCCAGAATATTGTCCCTAATTTGATAGCATACAAGAGAATAAAACATTGCAAATGACGATACGGGAAATTCATAAAATGCATGATATATAAATATGACTATAACATTAAAAATTTGTATGAACCATCTGTTATGGTCTGCATGTCCAAAAAATATTTTGTGCATATTTACAGGTGGCAGGAAACGAAAAACAGCTATGAGGATCAATTGTAAAAGGCAATACAAAAACCAAATGTACCCGAACAAAATAAAGCCGCTTTTTTCCGTTTCTTGTACAGGATTCAGAATAAAAACAATTCTTTTCATTTCATTCCACATTACTCCTATACGACAGCGAAACAGGAACATAATTGAATTCTCCAAAGCAACAACTGCATTAAATGCAGAAGTCTCGTATAAAAGGTAATTTGCCGAAAACAATGTGTAAACGAATAAACAAGTCATGAAAGCATTGAAAGCTATGTTTATGATCCATATTGCAATTTTGATATGGGTCTTGGTACTTTTTGGAGAGTTGATGATAAAAGTGCATCGAAACAGAAAAAAAATACTTTTATAGACGAAATTCATTTTTTATTATAATTTGCTTATCGAAATTTTTGATATATTTCAAAGAATCAGAAATTTGTTTATTTTTGTATTCATCAAACACAAACGGAATATTATTCAGACAGAATGATTTTTTTTTTTTTTTTTGAATAAATCAATCAGTTGTTAGAGGTTTGAAGTTTAAGGACAAAAACAGAGCAGTGGCATTAACACATATATTCATGGAAAAAAATTATTAAACATCTTCAAAAGCTTAAAACAAATTCATTTTTCTTATTCTAATGCAATGAAGCTTATCTACTTTTTTTAAATTTTAATTTCGTTCAAATACATTTAAAGGACAGATAATTCTACTAAAAGACCTTCATATATTTTTATATTTTAGTGTGCTTAAAATAGTGAGAATTTACAACAGTACAAACTTTTTAAGTAAAAATCGCATTACCATATCTATTACGCATTTCTGAAACACGTGAACATTTTCTGCAAGCAATTTGTGAAATGTGGTAAATGGAAAATGAAATTATCATTGCTATATTTTTATGAACTTAATGTATTAAACACAATAAAACATTTGTTAGAAATAATGTTTTATAATTACGTTGGATACGTTATTATCCTTTATTTCATTTGAAAAAAAGCTCTTTTCAAAAATCGATTTTGTTATATAAAAATGTGTCTTGTTATTATAATTGAGGTGTGTCGATGGTAACATATGTTTTTAAAAGGAAAAATAAAGATTATTTTATTCCATTTTTAAAATTTTAAAATTGTTTTTGCTTACGACAGAATTATTGATGGGATAACATTTCCAACAATTAGTTCAATTTTATCATTTATTCTTTCTCATTTATTTTATTTTTAGCTTCAGTTTTTAGTTTCTAATAAATGACGAGACTTTGAACAAAATATTGAATATGTTTCGTTTCCGTACAATTAAAATAAAATAATTAAATTATGTAGTAACTGAGAAATAGGTGTTAAGAAATGCATAATTTTAAAATTAAAAATAACTTAACAAAATCATATTCCTTTCAAATATCGAAGAAATGTTTAATTTAAATTATATTTGCATAATTGTTTCCAAAATATACTAAACTGTGATGCCTTTATTCAGTCGCAAGAAACTTTAAAAAAAAATCAGATTTACACTTATATTTCTCTTAAACGTCGTAGAAATCATGAAAAAATCCGTAATAATAATTGTGAATAGTCAGAAAATATTGTTTTCAAAGGCTCAAAGGACTTTTACAATACAATATTGATATTAAGGCAAAATTCATGAATCTGCATATTTTTAATATTTAGATCCTATTGAGTTACTATTACTTTAAAAATTTATAAAATGTTATACAGTCCATCATCAAATTGTTTGATAATTTGATTGTCTTAGAGCAATCCTCTTTCTATAGCCAGAAGCCAAATTAATAAAACACACATGCTACTTTTGGTCTAGGTACAAACTATACATTGTTTGAATGAAATAAACTAATGATTATTAAATTCCTTCTATTAGCTCACATTCTCCCTACATATATCTTGTTCAAATTTTCAATCGTTCATAAAATACTTTTTATTCATCCACTCAAGTACAAATACATTTTTTTTGAACTTGTAGTGGATGACACTGGATGTTAATACAGTTTTTTTCAAATATTAATTCAGTAATTAAATTTAATTAATTAATTTTAATTTTTTTTTAGATTTATGTTCCTTATATTTACCAATAGATGGGGCCAGATAAACTTAAAGAAAGGAATGAAAATTATTTATAAAGGACTTTCTGCAATAGAGTGAAAAAAAAGTAGGAATTGACTTTTAAATTTTTTTTTTACATTATTTTTTTATTATTATAAATATAAAAACATAAATATATTAATTAAAAATAAAAGATCGTCCTTTATATTCCAGATTGACATCGAACAATTCAAATGCGAGGAATATGAACATTAATCGCAAAATCAATATCATTATAAATCGATGCATCTAAAAAATTAGTAATCATTTCTTACTAATGTATTAAATTTAAGTCCAAAAGCGCGAATTTCTGTACAAAAATGGGATGTATCATAGATGTAAAATACTAAACTGTATTATTAAAGATGAATTAATTAATTAAATAGAACAATTAAAATGCTCTAGCGTCGTAGAAATAATGGATATTTTTTTTTAAGTCAAATCAAATCTTTCACCGCAAGATAGGTTAAATTTTTTTCACCCTAATTAAAATGAATTTTCATTTTTTGAGTAATAAAATTGTTCAAAAACCTATTATTGCTTAAAGTGAAAAGAACGCTTAATCGCCAGAATTGAAATAAACGTACTCAAATATGCATACAAATTGTATGACTTACTTTAATTTTACTCTAAATCTTTTGTGTATTTCACGAAATATGTGCTCAGATATTTTTATGGCGAGATTCAATTTGGAACATGTTTTAGAGAAATACATTCTCCACATTTTTTTTAGGGGGATGAATTTGATTTAACGGAAATATTTTGTAAATGATTCTCTAATATTCTGCATGTTGTTGTATTCGAACTCTTCACTCTTGGACCTAAACATTCACCACTACTGCGGAAGATGTGTAGCCGATTCAGCATTATCCAGAGTATGTTTTGAAATAACTGCCCCGCTGTACACACATTATTCAAATTCCAACTTTAACGAACGTATTCAAAGCAGATAGGGAGAAGAAGTTCTCATCTTCCATTCATCTATTTGGAAATAAACAAGTAATATAAAAAAAAAAAAAAAAAAAAATTAAAGTCAATTCCTACTTTTTTTTTCACGCTATTGCAGAAAAGTCCTTTACAAATAAAGTTGAAATTTTCCTCTTACATCTGGCGCCATCTATTATTAGACACATGCAACTTAAATCCAAAAAAAACTAAAATTAATTAATTAAATTTAATGAATGAATTAATATTTGGAAAAGTTGTATTAACATCAAGTGTCGTCCACTACAAGTTCAAAAAAATGTATTTAAACTTGAGTGGATGAATAAAAAGTGTTTTATTAAAGATTGAAAATTTGAACAAGATATATTTAGGGAGAGTGTGTTATAGTTGGAATTGAAAAATGATATTCCAGACTAGCGATTTATCTTACCAAGTGCTAATATGCAGGAAAGCTGGCGGTTTGACATCGATTGTGCTTACGGTTAAATACTACATGCACTTATACGCCAACTGTATTCCAGATATCTGAAGGCCATACATTAATGAAACTCTAAAATATCCTAATAATCTATCTAAACTGCTTCAAAAGATATGCTAAACTGTTATTTACTGTACTGGAATTTAAAATTTTCTTTGAAACTTAAAAGGCTCCTGTTCTACTGTTAAAAGGTATAAGGCCTCCTGTTCTACTGTTTACTTTTTATGCCATAATCAGGGGTTATCGATTCTCGAAGTACATAATCAACCACCCATTTTTGGAAGAGTTAGATTTTTTCAGCAATTAAGATCCACACAAATCCTGATTCGATAAAATTTCTTTTCAAATGCAAGTGTAATCTGGCTCTATTATTTCTTTGGCGCATTGACAATTTTGATAGTGAAATGAACTGAAGGAATTATCAGACGGAATTTTATATGAATGCATTTAAAGCAAATTCTTCAATTCATTATGAAAGTCGTATTTCTTTCTGATTACAACAGATATTTTTTCCCTGACTAAGCAAATTTTAAAAATAACTGAAAATAGAATCTCGTAATGCGAACGAAAATACTTTTTTTTGTGTGATGAGCGTGGAAAAAGATTCTCTCAAAAAAGAAAATTGGAACGGCACTTGCTATGCCACTCGGAGTGGAAGTCTCATGTGTGCCACATATACAATAAAAGGTTTCTTAGATAACGTAACTTAAAGCAGCATTTGCTAATACATGATGGGTTAAAATCCCACAAATGCGAAATATGTGATCGAGGTTTTGTTCATAAGATCAGTTTGCAATACCACATGCTTACTCACACGAAAGAGAAGCCTGAGTAATGCACTTTATGTGGAAAAACTTTTGCCTCTAAACCAAATTTGAGCAAACATTTGAGAACCCACACAAAAGAAAAGCTATATAAAGTTGAAGGTGAGATTGCAGAAAAATATCCTTATGTTGCCAAGTTCCCTCTTCACTTAGATTTTTATATATTCTCTGCTCTTTATTAATGCTTATTCGTAATTGTTAACAACATTTATTAAATTGTTAATTGTTATTTTATGTGTGAATTTAAAATAGAACGTTGGTGCCCGCGTTATAATTAATCACTCCATGCTTTTTAATGTCCCTGAGTTCCAAAGCGGGACACGCTTATTTTTAACACCAAAAAATTTATGAAAAATTTCGAATTTTAGCCAGAAAGTTCATCATCATTAGTGGGGCAACAGTCCCATGGTGCGTCAAGGCCGTCTGCCTGCTGACAGATTTCTAGACGGGAGAGGTTTTGTTTTTAAAGGATAAGGTTGTCAGAACTACGCCCAACAGCCATATTAGACCGGAAGCTACGATTTAAAGGGGATTCCAAATCACTACAAACATCAATGGCGCAGCCGGGACTCGAACTCGAAACCTGTGCCACCGAGGGCTAGTCAGTCGGCCATCAAATTCCTTAGCCAGAAAGTTACAATAATTAATTCATAGTTCCCCTTCTTCAACCGCGGAATGGTCACAAAATTGCCTCACGCACAGTATGTGCTATGGAATTTAAATTTTTAAATTTAATTTATAATATAACAAGTATTATTAAAAAAAAAAAAATTTTTTTTAATCTATTCCTACTTTTTTTTTTACTCTATTGCAGAAAAGTCCTTTACAAATAAAGTTGAAATTTTTCTCTTACATCTGGCGCCATCTATTGGCAGATACATGCAACTTAAATCTAAAAAAAAACTAAAATTAATAAATTAAATTTAATTACTGAATTAATGTTTGAAGAAAACTGCATTAACATCCAGTGTCATTCACTGCAAGTTTAAAAAAAATGTATTTCAACTCGAGTGGATGAATAAGAAGTATTTTATGAACGATTGAAAATTTGAACAAGATATATATAGGGAGAGTGTGAATTAACAGTAGGAATTGAAAAAGTAAGTATTATTTAAATTATTAAAATGCGTTTTTCACATTAAAAAGTTCAGTCATCTACATGGCCGACAAATGTGGGTTTGAAAATTCTCTTTACATGTATTTCGCCCCCCTCCTTGATTTAAATGCAATGTACCTTGAATAGTTCTGAATACATTACATACCAGTGACAATAAACTGAAAAATGAGAGAACTGGGTGGAAAAATTATAAAAGATCAATATGTTTGATTTTCGATTTTCTATTTATTTTAAAATATAAAAATAAAGAGCGAAAATTAAAATGGTCTTTGTTGCTCATCTCACATTTAATACACTCATGTCCATAAATTAGGGATAATTCAGAATCACACAGAAATTGAACTCTAAAATAAAAATTTCACCTGTAGAATTATCACACACATCTTGAAAAAGAATATGCAAATTACAGGAAACCACCACATGGCGCGGATAGTACGTCACAATGACGAGAGTGTAAAAGACAGGTATATAAGGAATGGTGGCAAAGAAGTAAAATTGTTCACAAGCGCTTTAAAAGCCTTTCAGTGCAATAACAAAGTTATGGCACAAAGGAAGCATTTGAATGATTTTTTACGTGGTAGAATTATCGGACGACTGGAATGTGGACGTACCCAGCTGGAAGTATCCGAGGAACTTGGAATCGCCCAGACTGTCATCTCCAGGCTTTGGCAACGATTCCAAGATGATGGTAATGTGAGTAGATGTTACAGCGCAGGTCGCCCCCGAGTTACAACGCCAAA
>BPLQ01000927.1:0-51357 GCA_021605075.1 Caerostris darwini
TTTTTATTTGTCCTTTATTCTTCCAGAACTTTTTTACTGTTGTCCTTGTTGTTAATATTTCAAACGTATTACCTACAGTAATTATGAGTTTTACCTATAATGTATGTGATAATATTTCTTAAACGAACGATCTTCAGTTTTTTAAATTATTAAGTAGGCGTGAAACGTGACTCAGTGGTAACGTGCGCCAATGGTGAGAATTAGGGATGAGGTTCAATCAGCTGATGGCATTATTGTAGACACTGCTTCAAAAACGAGGTGACTGTATAGCATTTGGGATGTTCAGCATCTGGCCTCGTTAGTTACATTACCTGGTGGGAATTTTCCGGGTTTTTCCTCCATACGATACGCAAATGCAGGGTGGTTGCCACGCTCTTAAAATCTCTTCCGAAAAACACAGTTTTCCTTTTTCAGCTAAATACATGTTTCGGCAAGACAGTTTCGGCGCCAAGTCAAACTTCTACCTACGGGTGCTCCAGCACAACAGAAGCTGCCCTCTTTCCTTCGATTAAATGAGTAGATTGCACATGGAATGTCCATCCTGCGCTGCCGGACACTAAGAATTAGTCACAAATTAGTAAGTAGACTGACAAAATCTCTGGCCTCCATTTTCAACAGAATCGAGTGTTGAATTTCAGAGCTATGGTATCGGACTAAAAATCGGACAAGGCGGCACCATAAATTGGCACTATAAATCTAAACTTCCGTCCTAATTATGATGGCAAAATATAACTGCAGTGCAGCACGTTTTTAATGAACCCTAGGCAAAGCTCAATCTGTTAGATATTTGCAGTTTTAGTGACGAATGACAGGTTAAAATGCCTAGCAATCAAAAATAAGAAACATTTTTTTCTCATTTAATATTAAATCTCACTGTATCCTTTCCTTTTGTATAAGATGCCATCAACTCATCATTTCTAAAGGTTATTCAATTCCATTTTATGTGTCCGAAATGCATCAAAGCATCTCTCCGATTACTAATAATTCTCCTTCAAAGACAACCCGAGGAAAGTCAAGTTAATGGGCCAGCCTTGGGCCATCTTGATATAGAGTGGGACATCATTTATGGCTTCCGCGTCAATTTGAGGAACAATGTCGTGACAGCGTTTCTCAGAGAGTCATGTGATATCCAGTGCATGGAGACGAAACGGAAAGGGAAATAAAGCCCTACAAGAGAAAATCGTTTAACAGACATGGGTACGGTTACAAGAGAATTGAGCAGACGACCCGATACCCGTTGCCACAATCGCATTGACAAATGATAAAAAGGGATAGTTAGGATATTTCGTGATGAATGGTTATTTCCCGTTGTGACTTCAACTTGTCCATCGATTAAGTGTACCATAAAAGATGGACAAAAAAATTTCTGTAGATGGTGGAAGACGTTTGAATAGCCATATTTGGGAAAATGGGTTTTATGGTGTTCCTCAGAAAATGCCTCACTATAGTTAAAATGGAAAATTCATTTTAATGTCGGAATCGTGTGTGGAATGAATTGAATATGATTTGATGTTTACTTATTTTTTACTGTATTATGTATTTTTATGTTTACATTTGTGTTGGCCAGCTGGAACTGATGAATAGTTCTGCGATATGTTAAATCATTTGAATGGCAAAAAACATAAAATATATAATGATAATTAAGGTACTATAACAATAAAAAAACAGAATTCAGAATGTTTAAGCAAAAATATTTATAAGTTTAAAAGTCCCCAAAGATTGATTTTGGGTAAAAATTTCGAGAAAATATTATTGTAAATATTTTTCCTTTCAAAAAAAAAAAATTCCGTTGTTTTCATCTCCTCCACAGTGCAGTGTTGGTTTAAGAGTTTTTGTTTATTTCTTACTTAATTCAGCAAGTTTATTATATATTAAAGAATTCCCCAAAGTCATTATAACTCAAAAATGTGCATAAATTCATAAATTTTATGCATGTAAACCTACTCACACTATTTCAATATAAATAAATACACTACAAATAGATCTACTTGACTTACAAGCCTTTTAATAAATTAAATCTCAGATGATGCAGCTGATAACAAGTGCGGTTGATGAATGGTTTAATTATATTTTAAACATTAATGGCGGTAAATTATTGCAATTATTTTATTCGGGGAATTTAGCCGAATCCTTTTTATCTTCTGGTTAAATTTCCTCGAACGATTATTAATTCTGAGAAGAAAAGGAATCCGAAATTCTATGAAAAGGAATTTTTAATAATAATTATTAATCATCTTGTCTTCAAGAAAAGAGTATTTAGAAAAGGTTTGGATTTATTTTAATAATTACAAGCATTTTTTCGAAAAATTTAAAGTTGTAGTGTATCATGTATGATAAGAAAATTGAGGGGACGAAATTAATTTATGGTAAAAGAGAAGTAAAATGCCTTGTTGAAAATTTGATGAAATTAATTGAAAAACTATTTTGTTGAATCCCCGTAATTATTTAAATATAATGAGATATAAGGTTATCAATATGTCATCATTGTTTTAAAAAAGCAATTTCTTAGTTACTTCAATGCTTTTTGCAAGCGGATATGTGCAATCTTCTAAACCAGTGCACGTTAGCAACTGTGCCTGATACAATTGTAAACATTACCTCAATTGTATATATAATAAAGTAATTGTATAATAACTGGTGTAATATTAGTTCAATTGTAAATATTACCTTAATTGTAAAATAAATCAATTTTATAATATCTGACATAATATTACTTCAATGGCAAACATTACCCCAGTTGAATAAGATATTAATTGTATAGTATTTTACATAAACATTACCTCAATTGTATAATATATCAATTGTATAGAATCTCACATACGCATTTCGTCAATTTTACAATATATCAATTGTACAGTATTTCAAATAAATATTACCTCAATTGTATGAACATTGATGTTATTTGAAATATCATCTAAAACTTTTTTACATCATAAATATGAATAATTTTATTGTTTCGTTTAAATAATAAAACTATTTTAAGAAATTTATTTTAATAAGAAATTTGACAGTTTCACATGCAGAACGATTTCTGCAGAAAATATTATTCGAAGAACTTAAAATGCAATTTTTTTCAACGCATCAGATATATGGAATGTTTGGAATTTTATTTGATATTTTTGATTCGATTAAAATCCTTTAAAAACATTTTTCATTTATTATTGCTGTTAAAATTAAATGAAAAAGCTATAAGTACACAACAAGTAACATAAGAATATACAACAAGTAATATAAAAAAAAAATTTAAGTCAATTCCTACTTTTTTTCACTGTATTGCAGAAAGCCCTTTATAAATATACAGTTGAAATTTTCCTCTTATATCTGGCGCCATCTGTTGGTAGATACAGCTATTTTCTGATATACGTTTATATTTATTATATATAGAGAGAGAGAGCTTTTTAATATATTTATATATATATTGAAAAGCTGTTTTTGATTCTTTTAAATGCAACTCTTTATTACGACTTTCAGATTGTAATTCTTAAAATAAGAAAATAAACTTGAAATTTTTTTTAATTAATATGCGAATTTAAGTTCATCTTATATTTATGCCTTGATATTAATTATTTATTAGGTATTAGTATTTAGCTTTAAAATATTTTTTTTTTCATTTGTTATTCTGTGCTTGTTCACTTTAAATGTGCTCTCTTCACGGAAAGTATTCATTTTACAGTATTAGGATCTCATGAAAAATGCTATTGGTTTAAAAAGATCAGTTAAATCTTTTGTGGTTTAAAATATACGACCTCAATCTAGAGATTAATAATCTAACCATTTTCATCATTTTCTACAATTGCAATGATCTAATATTTAAATAAACGATTCAGAAATGAACTATATGAAAAGCCATCTGAAGTTTGCTAAAATCAATAAAGATTTCGCCCATCCTCATTAAACGTGCACGCTTACAAGTCTGGTAAGAATCAACCGCGATGTTGAATTCCAACAATGGAAACGGCACTGAATTTTAATTTTTGAACAACTCCAGTCGATGTTCAAGTGTGCTTACGGAACAACCAGCGAGAGGAAATTCCGTTCTATAAACGCACTGAATTTAATTAAACACATATATCTTGCTCTTTGTTGTTTCCTTAAAATCAACGGATCACAAGTAATCCGTTTCCTCAACTATGTTGAAAGTGGAGGGAATTTCGCAATAAACATTCGCTAGACTGCATTTTTAAAACTTTTCCTATTTGAAATATCTCTTACGCAATGGGTGTAAAGGTCATGTTTTAAAGTATTTTTCAATTCCTTCTATTAGCTGATACTCTCCCTATATATATCTTGTTCAAATTTTCAATCGTTCCTAAAATACTTTTTATTCATCCGCTCATGTTAAAATTCATTTTTTTGAACATGTAGTGGATGACACTCGATGTTAATACAGTTTTTTCAAATATTAATTCAGTAATTAAATATAATTAATTAATTAAAAAAATTTTTGGATTTAAGTTGCATATATCTACCGATAGATGGCGCCAGATAAACCTTAAAAAATGATTGAAAGTTATTTATAAAGGACTTTCTGCAATATAGTGAAAAAAAAGTAGAAATTGACTTTAAAATTTTTTTTTATATATATTACTTGTTTTTAATCTAATCAATGCTTTGAGCGAGACAATCTCGCTGTTCTATGCTCATGTTGATCACCTGACCATCGTGGTGGACGATGTATGGGGGGCATGGCTAGAGAGTATTTGGTAAGAGTTTGTTTATGCGGGTTTTTTTCTTGTATAATGGGGTAGCTACAAATTTAATCACCATAATAACTTACAGCTTTTAATTGCTGATTTTTGCATATTTGATTTCTTGAGCATCTTGGAATGCAGAGAAATGAGTCATGTAGCATGAGATATTATTAGAAAGCACCTGATTGCCAGGACTTCGGCAATGTTTGGAATTGTCTGGAAGAGAAAATAATCCATAATTTGTAACAATGGGTATTCATTTTCATTTTTTTTTTTTCAAATTCTCTTCAGGCTATTGGAGTTGTTACAATATTTAATCAATTTCGTAATTTATAGTTGTAAATCATTTATTTTTGTTTATTTTGTTTAATGTTATAAAGTTCAGAAAGAGGATCCATGCACAGCTAAAATTATAGACAAACTCAAACATAACCACCAACACTTCTACTACTATTACACCACACCACACCCAACCACATTACTGTGCCTAATTCGTAAAGTTGCCTCTTTACAGTTTGAGAATGATGTGGGTGAAAAGGACTCTGTGACGCTCTACAGTCATATCAGACTGAGACATACGTTTTAAAGTGGATTCCGGACAATTACACACATCCGAACACTGTGGCACCTAGCGCAATAGTGTTAGACATTCGGCCATTCAGTCCAGCGTCACTTCAAGAACAGATATGCGAAAGAGATATTTTAGCTTCAAACAGCTCTCCACTCTAGATGTGGTGAATGGCTGGATTTTACTTTAAGTCACGCCGTTTAGCCAAGTCTCCTAAATCGGCGATAGGATTATCATTTTTCAGTTATTAATTGTATTATTTGGCGCAATTTTGTCGTCGCCAATTTGCCTTTTATCAAGTAGTGGCTTACACTAAGAATACATCGGATGACAATTTCAATAAGATGATTGAAAATCCTTATGGGGTAATTTATAACAATTAAAATTTTAATACGAAAACTTTTAAAATTTGTTGTTTTTTTTAAATTCTAGCTTGCTACGTGCTTAAGCAATAGCTGACCAATTTAAAATCGAAATGAAAATATACGATAAAATTAATACTCATTTCAATGGGCAGAGAGGCTTTCGTATATACCGCCACAGACGCATCCCAGCCTATGATTGTGTTTCCAAACTGACAAATATCAACAAGAAATTTGGCAAGCGAAACAGAACCAGTAGTTTTCACACACCATTTAATTTTATTTAATTATCAAAAGGTAACGATAATTATTTCGGCAATTTAGTGTTTGGATAAAAAGATGTATAATTCGTAAAAAACTAATCAGATTTCATTTTGATATAATTTCCAAATTGTAACCTGTCAAAATTTATTGATATTATGTTATTATTTTTATTATTATTTGTAAACATCGGCCTTATGCTGGTAAAAGCGAAATATTATAAACAAAACTTTATTTATTATGGTTTTTATTTCATTAAAAGTATGCAATAAGATTTTTTTTTTTAATCTTTGGCCACTCGCCAAGTAAAACAATAAAAATCCAGCAGAAAAAAATGTGACACAAATTTTAAAAATGTAAGACACATATAGAAAAACTCTTGCTGGATAATTTATTATATCTAATGAATATCATGCTTAAAATAGTAATGTCAAATAAGACATTAATAAATGTTTTATGCAGCGTGTCACTGTCAACATTAATATAAATGGATTTTCTTTGTCTAAAAAAACTTTTTATTTACATTTTAATTACTTTTAAAACGTATAACAAGAAAACATATAAAAGTAAATAAAATAAATACCATAATAGTAAAATGTCTTTCAGAGTAATAATTTAATAAAATAATAATTGATAAAAAATAAAATAAAAAGTTTAAAATATATTCATAAAATTAAATAATCATAAAATATAAAAGTTTATAAAAATTTATAAATAAATATTATAAAATATAAAATAAAAAGTTTATAAATAATTCATAAATAAAAATTATAAAATGAAATTAATAATTTTACAAAATGAAACACATAAATAATTACAAAAAATTTAATACGTTAGAAGAATTAATACTTTAAAAGAATTAATACTTTAAAAGAGTTAGTACTTTAGGAACATAATTTTCTGCTGGAACATAATTCAAAATTAAAGAGATTTTAAATAAAATGTTATCTTTTTTTCGCTTAAAAAACTGAAATAATTAATTTTTTTTTTACATGATTATGAAAAGAATAATACCTTTTTTTATATATTAAAATGAAATAAAAAAATTTCTTCAATTTAAAATAATAGATCAAATCACGATTAAAAAAAGCAGTAACATTTTGAATGGGTAAAGAAACATATTATATGATATTGCTTTCTAAATATAGGATAGACATCATGAACATTTTGAAAGACGTATATACAACACTTGTTAGAAAGGAAAATATCTATTTTCTGAAAGAAGAAAATTATGTTTGAAGCCCGGCCATCAATTTATGTGTCTCCTTTAGTAAGCTCTTCCTTAATTTCCATCGTTACCCACGAAGACTACAACACAAATATTCTTTTCAAGAACGGTTCGCTCTAGTGAACGAGTTCGAATTCTTGGGCATTATCTCTTCTCCTGATAAGTTCAGGAAGTAATGGTTCGCATTGGGGGAAGATCTCGAAAATAAAGCCGCAGGTTCTGTGCTTTATTGCCATTAATATCCACGCTTTCCTTTGGGAGAACAACGTCGTTATTGAATGAACCCAAAGAATGCGAAAACTAACAGTTATGGCATTATTATCCATGCCCACAATGCCCATGCCCCATGCTTTTAATTTGTGTTTTGTTAGTCAACAGTGTTAGCACTAACAAAATCGGTATCGTAAAATAAGCATGCTTGTAATTTGTGGGTTTACAAGGAAATGGGTCTTCTAAAAAGCTTATATTCCGAGGCGAAATATGTGTGTAGGTGTATTTAGTAATTTTCAATAATTTATTTTGCCTGGTCAGTCCTTCGTTTTTATTTGTAGTTAACGTGTTGTCATGAAATCCATCCATCAATAAAGCTTTCTGTATTGTGCTTGTTGATGAAATTCAGTTTTCAAGTAATCTCAGTTTAAATATTATTGATTTATTATGTCTCAATAAAAAATCTTCATATAATCACATAAAAACTTTGCCATGTATACGTAAATAAAGAAATATTTTTCAGCAAATACATAAGCAGAACGTACATTTGATAAATTTTTTGTTACAAGCATTAAATAGAGACCTGAAAAAAGGAAAACTCTGCCAAATCATTCATTTCTGCATAAAAATAGTGTTTCCTTTATGTCTGTGAAATACTTTGGCATTTTATAATTAAGTAAATAATGATAGTATGTTTTTCAATAGATTTTGGAGTTGCTTTCGATAAAAATTAATAAAAAACAATAATTGTGTCTTTGTCGATGTTAAGAGAACATTACCGATTATACCAAACAAACACTTCAGAAGAAAATTATTTTTTTTTTGTATTCTGTATTTATTTATTTTATTTATTATTTATAAATCGTTTTAATATCTAAAACACTTTTTGTATTTCATTAGCCATTTTGTTCTTGATGAAGGAAACCGTAATAGTAAAACGTTATTCAGAGTGATAATTTAACAAAATAATAATTAATAATTATAAAATATAAATTAAGAAATACATAATATAATAATAATTTAAATAATTGTAAAATTATGAAATAATTAATAATTTTACAAAATTAAAAACATTTACAAAAATTATTAAAGAATTAGCACTTTAAGAAGACAATTTTATGTAGGTACGTAATTGAAAATTGAGGTTTTAAGTAAATACTACATTTTTACCTCATAAAAAATTGAAATAATGAATATTTCTTTTTTATATGGTAATTATGAATAAAATACCACATTTTTTATATATTAAAATGAAATAAAAAAAAATTCCTTAATTTAAAATATTACATCAAATCATTATAAAAAAAAGCAGTAACATTTTGAATGGGTAAAAAAACATCTTAAATGACAATGCTTTCTAAGTATAGAATAGACATCATAGACATTTTTGAGAGATATATACAACACTTTGTAGAAAAGGAAATAACTATTTTCTGAAAGACGAAAATTATGTTTGAAGCCCGGCCATCAATTTATGTGTCTCCTTTTGGGAGCTTCTCTTAATTTCCATCGTTACCCTCGAAAACTACAACACAAATATTCTTTTCAAGAACGATTCGCTCCAGTGAACGAGTTCGAATTCTTGAGCATTATCCTTTTTCCTGATAAGTTCAGGAAGTAATGGTTAGCATTGAGGGAAGATCTCGAAAATAAAGCCCCAGGTTCTGTGTTTTATTGCCATTAATAACCACGCTTTCCTTTGGGAGAACGACGTCGTTATTGAATGAGCCTCAAGAATGCGAAAACTAACAGCTGTGGCATTATTTTCCATGCCCGCAATGCCCATGCCTATGCTTTTAATTTGTGTTCTTCCATTGTCTGAGTGTTAGCACCAACAAAATCACCATCGTAAAATAAGCATGCTTATAATTTGTGGGTTTACAAGGAGATGGGTCTTCTCAAAAGCTTATATCCTAAGGCGAAATATGTCTATAGGTGCATTCAGTAACTTTCATTAATGTATTTTGCCTCGTTATTTCTTCGTTTTTATTTGGAGTTAAGGTGTTGTTATGAGATCCATCCATTCATAAACCTTGCTGAAGAAATTCAGTTTTCAAACAATCTGAATTTAAATATTATTGATTTATTATGTCTCTATATAAAATCTTAATTTAGTCACATAAAAACTTTATGATACGTCATGCATACGTAAACAAAGAAACAATTTTCAGAAAATACGTAAGCAGAAAGTATATTTTATAATTTTTTTTTGCAAACCTTAAATAGCCACCTGGAAAAACAAAACCTCGTGTCAAGCCATACATTTTTTCATAAAATATTGTCTCTTTCTGTCCGTGAAATATTTTTAGTAATTGAATAATTTTGGGCATATTATTATGTTTTTAACGGATTTTGGAGTTATATTCAATAAAAATATAAAACAACAGTGGTATCTTTTTCGATGTTAAGAGAAGCATGCCGATAATACCTAACAAATACTTCACAAGAAAATTATAATTTTATTTTTGTATTCTGTATTTATTAACTTATTATTATAAATAAATCGTTTCAATATCTAAAATATTTGAATTGCTCCATTAATCCTTTTGTTTTCAAAGAGTGAAACATTAACCTTAAAGAAAACTTTATTGAGTCACAAATTGGACAGGTTGAAATCTACCTTCATTTGTTTTTTTTCCTTATTAAGAATACACAAAGAACATCTTACGTATTATTTATTTATTATATAATCATATGAAGATATCGAACCTGCTTTTCAAAAAATTTATTTAAATGTAATAAAATAGATAAATTATTCTAATTCATACAATAATACTACTATAGCCAAGTTTCCACCTACGCATTGGTAAGAGCGCTCCATGTGGCTTTCAGGAGAAAGGGTCAGTTGACCTACAGGGCGAGATATATTTCTCTCATCCTACGCTTACTGAGTATCAGGTTTTTGGCTTAGAAGTGGAATCCTGTTTGTTTAAGTGTGTTAAATATTGTATACCTCTAATTGCTTGTGTGTGGTGTTTGTGCGTGTGTCAATAAAGCTGTGAGCTATCCAACCCGTAGATCAAGTATCTCAACCCAACTACAGTCAGTTACAATCCGGTTGCTCAACCCGCATACTACACTACAATAATATTGTACAATTCGACAATAATTTAAATGTTATTTTTGCATTTTTTAATTAAATATTCGATATGTAAGACATTTCAATAAAAAATAATTAATAATTTAAGATAATTAATTCTCTCGTTCAATAAAAATATTGTTTCAAGTAATGTAAGATCAATTAAAGATAATGTTTATTACTTCATTTCAAAAGAACTATTATGTATGATATTAGATCTTTATTGCATAAGCAATTCCAAGTCAATTTAACCAAATAATTTTTTTTAAAAAACTGTTGATTTAAAATAAACTACTTTTGTTTAATTATTTTTTCAGAAGCAAAAAAAAGATAATAATAGTAATAAAATAATAACAATAAAAATTTAAATAAATTATTTGATACTTGGCTCGCTGAAACAGATGTAAAATCTATTGTAAGTTGAGAAAAAGTTGTACCATTAGATTAATTGACACAAATTTTAATAAACAACACGTAAACACAGTAGTATAGAAAACAATAACACATTTTATTCTCCTTAATATAAATTATGAATGTCTCTATCTCAGTTTATAATCTCTTCAAGCAATTTAATTTTATACGCATAAGATTTATCTTTAAAATAATTAATGGTGTTTTGAGAAAGCGGCATTTTCGTATGATTTTAATTGGGCAGAAAATAGTGTTAAGTGTTAATAATGTTAACTTATAATTATTATACATTATTCCCCATTACATAAATAATAATGTGATGCATATAATTTAAAATAAGATTTATTTGTATCTTTTAAGCAAGTACAATATAAATATACAGTATATAATAAAATATATGTACAGACATTTCTTTATCCAATTTTTATTGGAAAAAAGAATTTTAATTTTACTTTCTATTAAATATTAATGAAATTCTCAGCTTTGAAGTTTAGAAAGAAATTTGTAGGAGTAACAAGTAAAAAATTTAGAGTTGAAATTCAATTATTAATGTTATTATTTCACATGATTAATATATCTATTTATATCTATTATTTAATAAAAAGCAATTGAATAATACACAATACATTATTTATGCCTTTATACAATTTACTCACATAATAATAGAGCTATCCAAAAACATTTCTTAATTTATTAATGACATATTTTCCCCTATATCATTCCATTTAATGACTAATTATCAAAATTCTGAAAAGAATAAATAAGAGAGAATAATATTTTAAATTTTTGGTTAATTCTTTAATTACTTAATTCAATATTGATACATAAATAAAAAATGAAATATTGAAATAATAAAAATAGTTTATATATATAATAAAGAATAGATAATAAAATAATAAAAAAAGATAAGATAAATGAAAGGATAAACAATAGAGAATAATAATTTTTAATATTTTTTTTCTTGATTCTACAATTGTTTAATTCAAGATATAAAAAGGCATTATTGAAATGTGAAATAATGAAATAATAAAAATCAATATATAAAAAAAAATAGATGATAATGTAATAAAAAAGATAAATGAAAAAAATAAAAAAAGAGAAAAAAAAAATTATAATTTTGATTTATTTGTTAATTTTACCATTATTTAATTCAAGATTGGTGTATAAATAAAATGAATTATTGAAATACTAAAAGTCGATATATAATAAAAAATAGATGTCATATAATAAAAAAGATAAACAATATTAGCGATATTAAATTCATCATACATATGATATAATTAAAAATTACACAATTTAGAAAAGAATCCAACAAAAAAATCCAAAATAAAAAATTATTAACTTTATTTCCAAGAAAAACATTCTTTTAAGAAACCATTCTTTTTCAACAAAGGCCAAGCTGCCAAGAAAAACAAATTGTGTTCATAGCTAGGTTATAAGACTTTTTTATGTTCGATTCTGCTCTTCTTTTGAATACAGAGCCATAACTTAGCATCATGCAACTGCTGACTGTGCCAGGAATTTCTCTCACGTGAAAAAACATTGAATAAAACTCTACTTCTTCAAGAAAAAAAATGGCGATCACATGAAATTATTTCGATTCAATAGGCCTAAACCATGTTCACATCAAATGCAGCATACAATCCATATATCCACTGAAATACAAACAGTATTTTACGATGTAGTATACTCACAAAACTACATATGCATAATAAAATGTTTCTAACCGTAAAACATTACATTTTACAACTTTTCCAAGCTATTTAAAACAAAAAGAAAACAATGAAATGTTTCGTATTTGAGTGAATAAAAAGTTTAACTGTTACGCTTATTGTTGGCTGGTAATAAAAATGCTAAAAAGATGGATATTTCCTTTTTCTTTTCTACAGTTATTTGTCGAAACAAGTGAATATGAAAACAGTTTTGTTTAATGACATATTTTACAATGAATTTAAAACTCTAGAATTATTTATGTATACATTTCTAACATTTTTCATTTTTTGTCTTATCTTTTGAATAAAATTGTATAAAATGTTTTTGGAGCACTTTTACATATTTTTTATTACTAAAAATGAATTTTTATTCGTTTTAATATTTAAACCAAAAGACATTTTATAAATTACTTTTAGTTACTTTAAGCAATAGTTAAATTATTTTTTAATTAAAAAATGTTTTCTTATATATTAATATTTCTAAAATCAAAATACATTTAGAGCTGCAACTAGTATATTGCTAACATTCATTTTTGTCTTATTTTCAGTAGAACTTAAATTTTTTTTTGGTAGCACTTTTTACATATTTTTATTAAAATCAACGTTTTGGTATTTAAATCTAAAAGACATTATGAATTACTTTTAGTTACTTTAAGCAATGTCTAAATTATTTTTCCTAAATCAAATGTTTTCTTATATATTAATATTTTCAAAATAAAAATTTATTTATTTGCAATTAAAATATACAAGTACATCAAAAATATTTTTAAAGAATCCATTACCAAATTATGTTAATAATTTAATTATTTTATTCGAGATTTATGTACAAATAAGTGAAATACTGAAGTTATAAAAATCGATATATGATAAAAAAAAGATGATATAATAAAAAAGATAAATGAAAGGATAAACAAGAGAGAATAATCATTTTTAAATTTTTCGTTAATTCTACAATTTAATTCAAGATTGATGCAAAGATAAAGAGAAATATTGAAACCATAAAATTCGATATATAATTAAAAACAGTAAAAATCCCAAAAATTTATTAAGTTTATTTCTAAGAAAAACATTCTTTTAAGAAACTATTCTTTTTTTCAACAAAGACCAAGCTGCCAAGAAAAACAAAATTGTGTTCATAGCTAGGTCATAAGATTCTTTTTATATTCGATTCTGCTTTTTTTTTTAATACAGAGCTATAACTTAGCATCATTCAACTGCTGACTGTGCCAGAAATTTCTCTCACGTAAAAACATTGAATAAAACTCTACTTCTGCAAGCAAAAAAATGGCGATCACATGAAATTATTTCGATTCCAATAGGCCTAAAGCATGTTCACATCAAATGCAGCTTGCCATCCATATATCCACTGAAATACAAACAGTATTTTACGATGTAGTATATTCACAAAACTACATATGCATAATAAAATGTTTCTAACCGTAAAACATTACATTTTACAACTTTTCCAAGCTATTTAAAACAAAAGCAAACAATAAAATGCTTTTCGTATTTGAGTGAATAAAGTTTAACTGTTACGCTTATTGTTGGTGGGTAATAAAAATGCTAAAAAGATGGATATTTCGTTTTCTTTTCTACAGAGATATTTTGCACTGAAACAAGTGAATAAGAAAACAGTTTTTGCTTAAGTTTTTCGTATTCCATATACAATGAATTCAAAACACTACAATTATTTATGTAAACATTTCTAACATTTTCATTTTTGTCTTATTCTTAGCATAGATGATATAAAATGTTTTTACCAGCATTTTTTACATATTTTTATTAAACATCAACATTTTATTATTTAAACCCAAAAGACAGTACGGATTCTTTTTAGTTAATTCAAGCAATGGTTAAATTACTTTTTCTTAAATCAAATGTTTTCTTATATATTAATATTTCAAAAATCAAAATATATTTAAGTCCTATTAAAATATACTTTTTCATCAAAATAATTTTTTAACTAATCCATTACTAAATTATGTTTACTTTATCAGATACATCAGAATCAGTCGTTATAGTTTAATTTATTAAGGATTAGTTATGTTTATATAATTTTTGAACAGACTTATTCATTTTTATTCCTTAAAAATAAAATATTACATATACGATTATTCAAAATTAGATATTTTTGATTAAATATGATAACTTTATATTCATAAAAATATCTAAATGATTTTATGTTAATTTTAAAACAGTTTTTGTTTCATGGGATAACATTTTGTAGAAGTTTAACGACGGCATAGAGTTAAAGAATAACCACGGATGGATGGTGTAGCATTTTCCCACGAGAAGAGTTGTTGCATATCGTTTTACAGGATAGAGGAATGTATATTCTTTAACAAGCACACAATAACAGCCTATCACTCAAATTTGGCAGCAGATAAGCAGTGTAACAACGACCAGTAAACACAGTCGTTTCGAAAACAACTTACTTAAAATTTTATTTTCCTTATATAAATTATATGAACGTCAACCTTAGTTTATAATCTTTTCATATAATTAAATTCTATTCAAATAAATTTATCTTTAGAATAATTAATGGTGTTTTTGAGAGAATGGCATTTTTGTATATTCTTTAATTGGACGAAATAAAGAAATAATTATTATCTCACCATTATGTAAATATAATGTAATACACATAATATAAAATAAGATTTATTTGTATTTATTTTAAGGAAGTACAATAGAAATATATACAGTATATAATACAAATATACGTATAGAATATTCTTAATCCACTTTATATTGGAAAAATTTTTAATTTTACATTCTATGAGTTATAGATTCTCAGCTTTAATTTAGATAAAACAGTGTTGAAATTTAATTATTAATGCTATTATTTCATATTATTAATTCCTAATCATATATATTATTGCTCTCATAGCTATTATTTAACAAAAAGCAGTTAAATAATACACAATTCATTTTTTATGCCTTTAATATAATTTACTCACATAGTGGTAAAGGTATCCAAAACATTTGAATCTGTTAATGACAGAGTTTCACTATATTATTCCATTTAATGACCAACTGTATAAATGTGGAAAATATAAATATGAAAGATGAACTAATTTTTAAAATTTTGTTAATTCGACCCAAGATTGATGCACAAATAAAGGGAAATATTGAAATAATAAAAATCAGAGATCTAATAAAAAAAATAGCTGATAATATAATAAAAAAGGTAAATAAAAACCATTTTTAATCTTTTAAAAAGAATAATAATTTTTAAATTTTTTTGTAAATTCTACAATTATTTAATTTAAGATTGATACACAAATAAAATGAAATATCGAAATAGTAAAAATCGATATATAATAAAAATACATGATAATACAATAAAAAGGTAAATCAGCGGATAAACAAGAGAGAAAATTATAATTTAATTTACTTGTTAATTTTGCCATTTAATTCAAAATATAATAAAAGTTAATTTTTTATTTATTTATTTTACAAATAAAGTGAAATATGGAAATAATAAAAATCGATTTAAAACATTAAAAAGATTAATATAATAAAAAGATAAATTACAGAATAAACAATATTGGCTAAATTGAATTGCTCATACATATGATATAATTGAAAAGGTACAATTCAGAAGAATGCCCCAAAAATCCCAAATAAATAAATTATTAACTTTATTTTTCAAGAAAAACATTCTTTTTAAACTATTCTTTTCAACAAAGGCCAAGCTGCCAAGAAAAACAAATTGTGTTCATAGCTAGGTCATAAGATTCTTTTTATATTCGATTCTGCTCTTCTTTTGAATACAGAGCTATAACTTAGCATCATTCAACTGCTGACTGTGCCAGAAATTTCTCTCACGCCAAAAAACATTGAATAAAACTCTACTTCTGCAAGAAATAAATGGCGATCTCATGAAATTATTTCGATTAAAATAGGCCTGAACCATGTTCACATCAAATGCAGCATACAATCCATACATCCACTGAAATACAAACAGTATTTTACGATGTATTACATTTACAAAACTACATATGCATAATAAAATGTTTCTAACCTTAAAACATTACATTTTACAACTTTTCCAAGCTATTTAAAACAAAATGAAAACAATGAAATGTTTCGTATTTGAGTGAATAAAAAGTTTAACTGTTACGCTTATTGTTGGTGGGTAATAAAAATGCTAAAAAGATGGATATTTCATTTTTCTTTCCACAGAGTTATTTGTCGAAACAAGTGAATATGAAAACAGTTTTTGTTTAAGTTTTTCGTATGCCGTATACAATGAATTCAAAACTCTAGAATTATTTATGTATACATTTGTGGCATTTTCATTTTTCGTCTTATTTTTAGTATAGATGATATAAAATGTTTTGGGTAGCACTTTTTGCATATTTTTATTAAAGATCAACATTTTATTCTTTTAGTATTTAAATCCAAAAGACATTATGAATTACTTTTAGTTACTTAAGGCAATGGCTAAATTATTTTTTTCCTACATAAAATATTTCTTTATACCTTAAAATCTCCAAAATTAAAGTACATTTAAGTGCTGTTAAAATATACCAATTCATCAAAATTATTTTTTAACCAATCCATTACAAAATTATGTTTGTTTTATTAGATACATCAGAAGCAGTCGATATAGTTTAATTTATTTAAAGATTAATTACGTTTATACTATATAATGATTGAAGATATTTATTTATTTGTATTCCTTGGTAATAAAATGAATATGTTATTCGAATCTATATCTTTTTATTAAATTTGAAAAACTTCATATTCATAAAAATATCTATATGATTTTACGTTCATTTAAAAATAATTTTTGTTTCATGTGGTAACATTTTGTATTAGTTTAACGATGGCATAGAGTTAAAGATTAATCAGAGATGGAGGGTGTAGCCTTTTTCCCACGAGAATAAATGTAGCATTTCGTTCCCAGGAGAGAGGAATGTATATTCTTTAACAAGTATACATAATAACAACCTATCACTCAAATGTGACAGTAGATAAGCTGTGTCGTGGATATTTATATAACGTGCAATTAGTGTTTTCTACTAATGAGAATAGCCTGTCACTCAAATCTGATAGCAGCGTTTTTCTGATTTTCCTGTAGTCTGACATAACTCCTTTTTTATTCTTATTATTATTATATTGTCACGACGTATTTGTGGGAACACTAAATCTCTTAAATGTGTGTCATAAAATTTAACTAAATAACTGGTATTAGAAAAAAAATTTATGAATTTAAATAAATTTAGAATATTTTAATTATTTTTTTAAAAATAAGCAAAAATATTACTTGATTTTTATATTCGATATCTTATCATACTCCTTAAAAGCAGAGAATTTTTTTTTTATATTGTAAGTTCAATCTAAAATAATGTGCTTTTGGAATAAGATGATTTTTTTTAATACTGGGAAATTTTTCCTGACAATTAATATAAAATATAATATTTTTTAAATTTTAATTAATTTAAAGTAGTTTTTGAAGATTTTTTCAATTTATTAATATTTTAGAAAAAGTATTGTGGAAAACAAAATTAACAAAAGAGAATCTTTTTAAACTTGTAGGTTACTTACAGTTAATTTGATTCACGAAATTACTTTATGCAAAAGTACAAATAGAAAACACTTTCATTCAGTATAAATCCTAATAATTATCTCATTGAAAAGATTTCCAAGAGGTAAGTTTTTCTTTAGAATTAAATTAACTAAAAAAATAATTTTTCACATTTTAGTAAAGGATTCTAATGGATGCAAATTGCTCTCTTTAATTTCGCAAAAAAAATCTTTTTTAAATTTAAACAGAATAATTTGATAATATTTAAAAGTTTTCAGGTAGTAAAGAAATATTAATGGAACTAATTAATAAAACTACAAATAAATTGTGAAAATATGCTGAACAATGCAATGAATGTATGTATTTTTGGAAAGGATATTGCCTTCGTAGGGACGGGGGGGGGTTAAAAGTAACTGGGACGTATTTGCTTTTCATGTGGGAAATGTCCATGTCGATGCGAGGCACTTTGTCACAATCCCCATCTGGTTTACCCTTTCTGTCTTTTTTTTTCTGGCGGTGACTTCAGTACCCGCCACTACAGGACTTAAACTCGGACCTTCCTGTCAGTTACCTGTGCAATAATAGGCCACGAATTGGTAATAATTTTTTTTTGCTAGTAATTTTATAAAATCACAATTCTGAATACGTAAATTAGAAATAATTTTGCCTGGCTAGCTCTCTGGCCGTTGGTACCGAAGGCTTCAGGTTCGAATTCTGGCTATGGCATGGATATTTGTTGGTTGTTCCGAATCCGCGTTAAACTGTAGGTCCCGGTCTGTTTAGCCTTAAGTGTGCACAATATGACCATAAAGCGACAAAACAAACCAAACCTATAAAAAGGGCTGCCTGGTGGCCATCGTTCTGGCCTTTGGTATCACAGGCTTCAGGTTCAAATCCTGCGGTGGTATGGATGTTTGTTAGTGTTTCGGGGTTCACTTTAAACTGTAGGTCCCTGTCTGTTCAGCCCTCATGTACACAAAATGACCATAGAGCGACCGAACCAAACCAAATCCTGTGGAAAGTGATAGCTCAATCCGAAAATCCGTTTTGAACATAAATAAGAACGTCTCATGTGAAAAACATTGCCTTTGTGACAGGCAATAATTTTAAAAGTCGGTATAAATGATTCAATACAAAAAACTTCGTATTGTTGAAACATGAATTTCTGACTTATGTTCAAACATGTTTTTAATCATACGTTCAATATTATTTATTACTTCGTACTTTTTTTAATTATTATTAAGAGAAAATTTCAATGCTGTTCCGCTTGAGATAATTTGTTGGCAACAACATCAGTCGTTTTTGTAAAATTCTTTTCATGGCATAATATTGAAAGTGTCCGTAAATCTTAAAGTTTGTTTATGAAAGTAATTTTTATCTTGTAGACTACTTGTGTTTTTAAGAAAATCAAAAAATTCAGAAACCGCAATTATAAAAGAGTATTTTTTATGGTAGCTTATTTGTATTAAAAAAAGTTTTTTTTTCTCTTGTATGTATAGAGTATTCCAGACATCAAAGGAAGTACAACCCACGCTTTTCTTTGATAAAAGACCAACTTTTGTTTTTCAAACTTCTTTTCATTTATTTATTTTATGTTTAAGGCAACAAAATTGGCATAACATCAGAAAAACTTTTTGTTTTTAAGGTACATTATTTTTCTCTTATAAAATTTGAACCAATAAACTAGCATGCTCCCTTTTGCTTGCTATTCACTGTAACACACTGCTTGGTGGAAATTTTTATTTTAATCTACATTTATAGTACTATTAAATTATTTAAGCATTTACTAATAAATTATTTAATATTTTAAGTAAACTTAAGGAGAAAGAGTTATGAAGAAAGATAAGATTGCCAAATAATGTATCGAAATTTTTTTGTCTTATTTATGATTATTTCGAAAATACTTTAATGGAAATACTATGAAGGACTGATACAATGAAGAACTGATGGTACTACGCTGGACAGATACTATGAATTATTGATGGTACTACGAAGGACTAATGGTATTGTGATGGATTGATACAATGAAGGCCTTATGGTACTATGATGGACTGATATTATAAAGGACTGGTGGTATTCAAATAAGTTTTACCGACCTGCCCGAAGGCTTACGGAGCTGAATAACCAGAAGCCACGACAGTCCCCCACTCGCACAAGCCGGAGTCCACCTTATCCGGCTCCACGGCTTAGGATGGAATGCAAGAAGAGCAAGTCATCCCCACCGCTGATTGGCTGCCCTCAACTGGGCTTGATATAGTCCCAATCAAATCCACGTTCACGCTATATAACGTGTTCGAGGACGATCGCCGACATGTGTGGATCTCTTAGCCGTCTTAAGTGACGTTACCAAGGGGCACCACGAGGAGGTGGATCCACTGCGCTCCCCAGGACTGGTGGTATTATGATGGACTGATACAATGAAGGATTGATGGTACTATGATGGACTGATACTATTAAGGATTGATGATACTATGATGGACTGATTCTATGAAGGATTGATGGTACTATGATGGACTGACAATATGAAGGATTGATGGTACTATGATGGACTGACAATATGAAGGATTGATGGTACTATGAAGGATTGAGAGTACTATGAAGGACTGCTGATATTATGATGGACTGATACAATGAAGGACTTTAATGGAAATACTATGAAGGACTGATATACTGAAATGTTCCGTGTATTGCGTTTTTCAAGCTATTCAGTGTAACATACCACTCGGTGGAAATTATCAATTTAATTTACTTTTAATATTGAATTATTTAATATTTTTGAGTAAATTTAAGGACAAAGAGTTATGAAAAAAGATAAGGTCACCAAATAATAAATCGAAACATTTTTGTCTTATTTATATGATTATTTTGAAAATAATTCAATAGAAATTTTCTAACTCTTCTGCCGTGTCATCTACAAAATATAGGGTGATTAATATAACGGCAACAAACTTAAATAAGTATAGTAAGCAGCAAGGGGAATTAAAATTGCTATATAACAGTAAATTCATACCATTATTTTTCTTCCGTGTAACTTGACAAATTTCTTATTTACGAACAACTTCTCTTATAACTCACTTCTTCACTCCTCAACACAGAAACGTTTGTTTTAAGTTAGATAATAATATTATTAAGTTACCAGCAAATACCGACTTATGCTGATGACACTTAAAAAGCTTTTATTTTCGACTGAATATTTTGCAATTATTCTAATCTCTGTTTAAATAACAGCCTAACATTAACCAATTATTAAGTTTAAATCTATTACTTATTTTTTAGTGTGTTTCGCCATAACATGTATTATTTTCACGTATCCCAAATTCAGGCGTCGCATATTTTTGAAAATGCATGTACCAGAGATTGAAAACAATATTAATCTCAATATGTTATGCCACACCTTGATACCATAGGGAATATACTATGGTAATTCATTTTGAATCGGTGGATATATATACATATTAGCATATATATTCATTAGAATTCTTATAACGTAGTCTTGAGTGTAGAGGGAAAATGGCAAAATGGGGTTGATGGAAAGTTATTTCAGGTGTCGTTCGAATTATTAGCGAATGTCTCTGCATGTACATTAAATGAATAAACGATTTCCGGATATGCTAAAAGATACCAGATATGCTGTTTATGATCACCATGGCAACTAAGATTCTCCGTAGACCTTCATGGTATCTAAACCTGTGCCTTTTAAATGAAAAGAAATACAAGAAATCAGACTCCAGCCAGCATTGAGGGCGAGTAACAAAATTGGCAAATCCAATCCAATCCTAATACATGTAAAAGAAGTGGTTAGAAACCTTCATTCAGGAACCACATATTTTGCTGCAGAAGTGGATAGCATATGGTGTCTCCACAAAGTAATTATTTAAAGTATCTCCTGAAGAATTCCAAGAGGTTAGATTCTGGTGTGCGGCATATAGATTTGGTGTCAAATCCTCTCCTGACATATATAATATGAAAGTAGTTGTGATTATGATACAATGTAACACGTTGTGGTTATGACACACTTGATGCATAATGGATATTTCACACTGAAGCTGTGTATGAACAATGTATGTTCCCATACAATTTTCGGAAAATGTGACCTCGACAGGTGGTGGCCTAATGACCTAATGATTAATGCTCTAGCGCTCGGTGCCCCAGGTTTCGGATTTCAGCAGCGGCAGTGCCACAGATTTTTGGAATTCCCTTTAAAACATAAGTCTCGATCAAATATGACAGTAGATCTTTGGGCGTAAGGCTGGCAATCCTACCCCGTAAAAAGAGAGCATCTGTCTCGAAATCTGTCAATAGGCAGAGAGCCATGACGCCTCATGGGGCTGTTGTATCGATGATGATGATGATGATGACCTCAATAGATAATTATTTAGGATTCTTGCCCTTAAATTAACACTAAACATCAAAACTTACATAATTATTTTCACCGATTAAACATGGTTTTCGACGCCATTTATTATGACAGTTTTTGTACCACTGTATGCTTACTATCATCCCACTCTTGCTGCATTAAATGAATTGGTATATTATTCTCTTATGTTTTTTCAAATTATTATTTCAATTTTTTTGTAATTATTATCAAATTATTTGCATTATTTTAAGGGTGATTTATGTCATTCGCTGTATATATATATATATATATATATATATATATATATATACACAGCGAATGACATAAATAATATTCCACACAAATAATATCCCAATCTGAGAAAAAGAGAAGTTAAAAAATTGCTTCGCATATGTGCAATGGATTAAAGAAAATTCAGAAACTCCAACCGAGAACCAAACACCTGTTTGTCAAAACAAAGCACTCTGCCCAAATCAACATCACAATATCAAGTCTGTGCATATTTCAAAGCAATACTTGAAATACAATCTCTGAACTGTAACTACACTTTCTAGTAATACTATTGAAATACCTTTATAGCATAATATCTAAACCATATTATCTACTGAGATATCTTTATAGCATAATATCCATTGAGATATCTTTATAGAATAATATCTAAACTATAATACTGAGATATCTTTATAGAATAATATTCAGAATTAAATCACTCCTTCTATTATATTTTTATAACACTCTATCGTTTTCCTTACCCGATTCTCTAGTGAAATAAAAATCAATTTTATCAACGACAAAAAGGAAATCATATTTTTAGATTATTCATTAAGTTATAATGGAACAGTTTTCCCATTTATATTAAATTTATTCATTAAATAAAAAATCATTTAACGTATTACACTTTTGTTTCTTTAATTAAGTTTAACAAAGCGGATTTTATTTTTATTGCTTATTAACTAATTTATAAATTTGCATAATATCAATCAAAAAACTATTTTGTTATATAATACTCCTATTGTTGACGTACTTTTCTGGGGTGATATATTTCTATCTTTAATATTATTTTTCTGTCTCTCCCAAGAGTTTTGATATGATGAAACATTTCCATTTTGCATCGTTAAAAAGATTTTGCAACATAATGCTCTTTTCTGTAATTTATTCGTACTTTTTCCTCGTTTATCTGTATATTTACGAGAGCGTAAAACTTTTTCACTGAATTAAATGCGACTAAATGTTCTTTTAACCTAATTTTGTTGTTATTTATGAGCCTCGCTTTATCTCAGAAAACTAAATTTCATTATGAAAAGAGAAGAAATTTATACCAACATGTTCAGTGTTTAATAAAACATTCTGTTTTATAAACTTGACTATCATAATTTTTATGTTTTGGACAGACTTAGAGCTGAAATTATTGAAACATTATACGCTATCAAGATTAAAATAGATACATTGTGTAACTAGTTGTTATTTATGTAATTAAATTTGCATTAATCATTATACTGAGGATTATTTTAATGCAATATATTTAAGAAATGTGTTATCAGGTATAAAAATAGCTGCATATAAAATAATTATCTTTCTTTATATTAAAGTAATGATTGAACATGTTTATATTAAATTTAGAATATGTAAAAAAAAAAATTTTGATAGCAATCTATTACGTAAATAAACAGACATTACCTTATCATGGTTCTTCTTTTTTGTTATACATTAGTCATCCGTATGTTATTTCTTCGTAACCGCAAATGAACTAATAAATTCGAAAAGCCTTCAGTGATATATAAATCGGAGAAGGAAAACATACACATGAAATAAAACAAATGACTGATTTAAACAATACGATTATTTAATTATATAATTTTGGCAAATTAGTATGTCATAGAGATATTAATTATCCTAAACATTTCTCATAAAATGTCATTATCTCCTTACGACAAAATGCGATAATCAGAATTATTATTATATGCTGACTATAATTAAATATGAGATTTCAATTCAACATTTAAAATAGGAATAACATTGTTAAAATGCAGATCCTCAAACATGCAACAAAAAAATAATAATAACTCTATATATTACACTATAAACGAACAATAGAATAGTTAGTTTACGCGAAAACATAATTTTACATATTAGCACACTTCCTTCTGCTGATAGCTCCGACCATAGAATCTCAAAAGTTCTTATGATATATTTCAACCTTACTAAAACAATAATGGTAAACCAACTCATTGATAAGTATTCCCCATATATCAAACTTATAATATCCCCATATTTTCTGCGTAATACTTGACCAGACGCAAGGACCAGTCTTTTTTAGTCTGACCGCTTTATCTTTGCTGGCAAGGATACTCTTCTCCTGAATTTTTGTTGCTGTCAAAAAGTCTCTGATTTTCAGAGATCAGCCATTGACGAATTTTCTTTTTTCAATTCCTTCTATTAGCTCACAATCTCCCTATATATATCTTGTTCAAATTTTCAATCGTTCATAAAATACTTTTTATTCATCCACTCAAGTTCTAATACATTTTTTTTTTAATTTGTAGTGAGTGACACTGGATGTTCATACAGTTTTTTCAAATATTAATTCATTCATTAAATTTAATTAATTAATTTTAGTTTTTTTTAGATTTACGGTTCATATATATACCAATAGATGGCGCCAGATAAACTTTAAAAAAATGAATGAAATTATTACTTGTTTGTTATACATTAGCCATGCGTATGTTATTTCTTCGTAACTGTAAATAAACTAATAGGTTCGAAAGCCTTCAGTGACTTATATAAATCGGAGAAGGAAAACATACACATGAAATAAAACAAATGACTGACTTAAACAATAAGATCTTTTAATTATATAATTTTGATAAATGAGTACGTCCTAGAGATATTAATTATGCTAAACATTTCTCATAAAATTTCATCATCTCCATACGACAAAATGCGATAGTCAAGACTACTATACCATATTCTGATAATCATTAAATGTGAGATTTCAACTCAACGTTAAAATATTAACATTAGATTTCAACTCAACGTTAAAATATTAACATTAGATAAAAGGCGAATCCACAAACATGCAACAAAAAATAGTAATAACTCTATATATTAACCTAAATAAACAGTAGAATTGTTAATTTACGCCAAAACATAATTATACATATTAGCAAACTTCCTTCTGCCTCCTAATCCTTCTTCCAGGTTAGCTGCGACCACAGGATCCCAAAAGGTTCTTGTGATAGATATCAACCTTACTAAATCAATAATGATAAGCAAACTCACTGATAAGTCCCTTTTATTTTTCTGCATAATACTTGACCAGACGCAAGGAGCAGTCCTTTTTAGTTTGATCGCTTTATCTTTGCTGTCAGGGATAATCTTCTCCTGAATTTTTGTTGCTTTCAAGAAGTCTCTGATTTTCAGAGCTCAGCCATCGACGAATTTTCTTCTTCTTCTCATTTTCCAGCTGTCGATCGTCCAGGTGTTGGTCTCTTTTCTCGCTATTTAGTTGTTGTCTTTACATTTTTCCGTCTATCCGAACTCCACACCTTATCCGAACCCCACACCTCCCTGTCCTTTTTTTTTTTTTTTTTTTTTTTTTTTCGTACTCCGGATTTTAAGTCTGACTTTTTACCTTTCTTCGTCTCTGAAGATCTCCTTTCATGTCATCATCACATTTTATTATTACTAAGATCTCTTGAAGAAAATTAACAGTTAATGATCCCAAGAAACCATTACCCTTTACTAATCGAATTCTCTGTGTCCATTTTTTCATTCCAAGCAGAAGTAATTCATTCTTCATAGAATGAAGTACTTCTGTTGGAAGGAAAGAATACATTGTATCCCATTCCGTACTTTTTCCATAGATTGATCACTACTATTTAATTCTTCTGTATTGTATACTCCACATTATACTCATGATTATGTTAGTTACATAGTATTATAACGTACTTTTCTTTTCTGTATTGTAATTCTTTACTTTTAATTATTGTTTTCTTTTACTCTCGCCTTTTTAACTGGCAAGGGGCTGAATAGTCCTGGGTTAAGTGCCAGATAAAATAAATAAAATATGGTATGGAAAGGTAAAATTAGCAAAACAAAATTAGAATCAAAATAAGATAAGAGAGATTTGGTTCGGTTATCATGTACTAAATAAAAAATTTGCACAATTTAGGAAGATGAGATAGCTATTCTTCATTATTTTCCGAAGGAACGGCTGCCTTGCTCTCCAGACATCACTTCATATGTCTTTTGCCTGTGGTGATACCTTAAATCCATTGTGTATGTTGATGGAGTTTCAAAGTTGTGTTCCTTGAAAGCATAAAACGAGCTGTTACAAAGTGACAGCAAGCATTTGTGCAAAGCAATAAATATCTTACACCAGATGCAATACCTTGTAAGCAAGGAAGGTCTGCAGATTGAAAATTTCATACATGGTCCAAGGGATTCTAATAAGGTTTAACAAAAAAAAATTTGAGTTCCATACTGATATTCGAACAAAATTTCATTTGAAATTTTGTATAATCCCTTTTCCTTGTATTTATGGCAATTATTGACCCATTCTCGGTTACGACAGCGCCAAAATATCTCCTATCGGCAACTTTTGTGCTATTTATTTTTCAGAATCTATGCATAAAATGTTATTTCATTCTGTTAGTTAGTTTCAGTTGTAGATGCTTTCAAGCAGAGAAAGTTATTTAATGGCTGTCATGTTTGTGTTTCCTTTAAAGCTTTTAGGAACAATCAGAACATTTTCAATAAATAATAAATTGATTATACGTAGTTTTGAATTTTATTTATAATTGTATTTTCAAATAGATTTTCAGCAATAACTATTTTGAATTTTTGTCTTATATCATTTTTAAAATTTAGCAGGCTGCTTTATAGTGAATTTTTGAAATACTGAAGTGCTACTTATCTGCCTTTTTACTGCAAAATGACCTTAGGTCAGAGCACCTGGAATTATAAAGCAACAACAATACGATTAAAAAATAAACCGCAAACTTAATAAAATCATACACGAAACTTTATTTTTGTATATCAGGTAAAAGATTATATATTTATACTTCAATAAATTTTACATCCGCAACTGGAAACTCCTTCTCATACTTTCCTAATCCCAAAAAATCCAACTATCTTACGCCGCATATTAAATTTTCTCACGATATCCAAGTAGCTGGAAGTTTTCATTTTTTTCACGAAAAGAAAGCCTTATTTTCTTACAAAAAATAGCCCTATCAACTCATAGAAGTATTTGATCACCATGAGCTGTAAAAAATTTATTTGGGGGATTTATCAAAGAATGTAAGTCTACGACTTAGATGGTAAAAAATTTTTATCCTAATGCAACAATGCTTTTTAATCTGAGAAAATAATTTATATATATTATATGGTTCCAATTAATAGAGTTAATAAAGGATCAAGCTGACCACAAATATGCAAAAGCTCGAATAAACCGCATTTACATAAATCGCCACCTAATAAGCATATAAAAATATTTACACAGATTTTTTTAATTTTTATGGTATACCACATTTATTTTCAACCTTGTGATTTACTCTTCCAATGCTTTCATAAAAGTGGTAAATGAAAGGGTTTATAAGAAATAAATAATATTTTTATTTCTTGTGTGGGATAATAAATGTTATATGGCTCCAATGTATGCCATTGTATAAAGTGTCATCCACATTGCAGATGCAGCCTATTCTTGTTGGTTAATACATTCAATAGTTCTTTTCAATCAAAATTAGACCTTCAGAATGAGTTATTATCTTTTGGAATAATGTAAACAAATTTTTTAATAAAAATTATTAAAATAGAAATTTTTAGGAATACAAATATTTCTTTAGTTTCAATAAAACACATGTAACCTTTAGTAGATAGTATGCATATTATTAAAAGAATGATTGAAACAAATAAAAAAGAATTTTCGATGATAAAGAAAATGGCCAAACAATTGTACGAGCCGTTTTTAAATACTTCGTAAGATCGCTTTAATAACATTTGTGGTATAAATGATTACCCTTTTACTGAAATGAATTGAATGTGAAACACTGAGTAGTTAAAAAAATATATGATTACGAAAATAATTTATATCATTATTATCAACTTAATTTGATGCAAAATGTACCATTGCTTCAAATCGTAAAATATCTTAGTGTAATCAAATTGGTATCAACTATAAGATTAAGCAAATGTATCTTATTATAACTGAAATAATTCATTAATAACCAGTCGATAAAGAATGAATATGTTTAAGCTCTTGTCCATTTTAGTGCCAGCTATAGTCCATTTTAGTACCAGCTATTGCACATTTTAGTACCTGCTTTGTCCATTTTAGTACTTGCTATTGTCTATTTTAGTGCCAGTTATTGACCCTTTTAGTGCCAACTACTCTCCATTTTAGTGCTGCTATTGTCCATTTTAGTGCATGCTATTGTCCATTTTAGTGACTGCTATTGTCCGTTTTAATACCAGATATTATCCATTTTAATACCAGATATTGTCCATTTTAGTGCCAGCTATTGGCCATTTTAGTGATAGCTGTTGCACATTTTAGTAACTGCTTTATTCATTTTAGTACTTGCTATTATCCGTTTTTGTGTCAGCTGTTGACCCTTTTAGTGCTAAATATTACCCCTTTTAGTGCCAACTATAGGCCATTTTAATGCCTGCTAGTGTCCATTTTAATAGCAGATATCGTCCATTGTAGTGCCAGCTATTGGCCATTTCTGTGACAGCTATTGCACATTTTAGTACTTGCTTTGTCCATTTTAATACTTGCTATTATTCGTTTTAGTGCCAGCTGTTGACCCTTTTATTGCAAAATGTTACCCATTTTAGTGCCAACTATTGGCCATTTTAGTGCCAGCTGTTGGCTATTTTAGTGCCAGCTATTGGCAATTTTAGTGTCACCTGTTGGCCATTTTAATTCCAGCTATAGGGTCTTTTAGTGCAAGTTATTGATCGTTTTGAGACGTAAAACTCAAACCAGAAGATAATTAGTGATTATTCTAAAATTTTGCACTTATACGTCTTATATGTCCATTTAACTTTACCGAGATAATAAGAAAAACCGAAAATTTTAAAAGCCATTGAAAAGTGAAGATTACATATTTTTAGTTAATTTTGCATTTAGACAACAAAATGGATTCTGAAGATATTTATAGATTAACCTGAAATATTGTGCACATATTTCTGAAACAATTTCACATTTTTTCCATGGTAGCGGGAAATATCGAAAATAAAATTTTAACATACTGCTATAATGCACACTGATACAGTCTCGAGTTAACGAGAAGTAAGCTGCTTCTATTCCTTGAAACTCTGCAGCTGGGACAACGGCGATAATCCATCTATACCACGTCTCTCTCTATCTATCTATCTATCTCTCCGTCCGTCCTTCTGTCCGTCCGTCCATCCATCTATCCATCCATCTATCCATCCATCATCCATCCCTTCTTCCATCCGTCCATCCATCCATCCATCCATCCCACCCTCCTTCCATCCATCCGTCCATCCGTCCCTCCTTCCATCCGTCCGTTTGTCCGTCCATCCATTCATTCATTCATTCATCCATCCATCCATCCGTCCGTCCCTTCTTCCATCCGTCCATCCATTCTTTCATCATCCATCCATCCATTCTTTCATCCAACCATCCATCCATCCCTCCCTCCCTCCCCTTCCATCCGTTTGTCCGTTTGTTCGTCCCTCCTTCCATCCGTCCGTTCGTCCCTCCTTCCTTCCATCCGTCCGTCCGTCCATCCATCCATCCATCGATTCATCCCACCCTCCCTCCATCCATCCATCCCTCCCTCCCTCTTTCCATTCGTCCGTTCGTTCGTCCGTCCATCCATTCATCCATCCATCACTCCCTCCTTCCTTCCATCCGTCCCTCCTTCCTTCCATCCGTCCATCCTTCCCTCCCTCCCTCTCTCCCTCAGTCCTTCCGTCCGTTAATTTTAATTTTTAAAAATGGAAGTCGAATTTAATCCACATTACTACTGCTTCCAAATAGTAAAATAAGTAATATAAGAATAAAAAAAATTTTAAGTGAATTCCTACTTTTTTTTCACTATATTACAGAAAGTCCTTTATAAACAATTTTCATTCATTTTTTTAAGTTTATCTGGCGCTCTCTATTGGTAGATACATGCAACTTAAATCTAAAAAAAAACTAAAATTAATTAATTAAATTTAATTAATAAATTAATATTTGAAAAAACTGTATTAACATTAAGTGTCATCCACTCCAAGTTAAAAAAAAATGTATTTGAAGTTGAGTGGTGGAATAAAAAGTATTTTATGAACGATTGAAAATTTGAACAAGATATATATAGGGAGAGTGTGAACTAATAGAAAGAATTGAAAAAGACAAAAAAACTTTAAAAAACCAAGAGAAACAAAACCCAATCCAAAAATAAACTACGAATTCTTTAACAATGGACACAAATCCCAAATCCACAGAGTGACCACTTTCTCACATTCAACTGGCGAGATCAATATCCGTCGTGCTACTTTCAGTGCCCAAAGAAAAATAAAAAGAAAATTCCTCACAATAAAAAAGAACCGAAAAAAATAATGGAAGGGGGAAAGGGAAGCAAAAGCAAATAAAAATGGCGCCGAGCGTTCCTCGGGCACTTCATTTCTCTTGATTTATGGTTTGCCTCCTTCTTTTAGGACTTACATATTTCTAGGAGGATGAAATATAGCTTCACGTGCCTCCTTTTTTTTTCTTCAAGTCTATTAAGAAGTGCCGCTCGCTTTTTGCGGTGTGATCTTCTGCGATTACTGGTCAGTGCTTCGTTGTTGTAATCGCAACTTTGTTACGGCCATTCCCCGTAAAGATTTTTAAAAAATAAGGCTTAAGTACAAAGCCCTCTTTTCAGTTTCTTCTTAAGGATAAAGATTTTTTTTTCTCCTTTTGTACTACGAGTACTAAAAATATTTCATGTTCACGGCTGTGAAAAGTTTTTTTAGTTCCCTTTTTTGCCAGCACATAGAGGAACAGAAGAAACAAGAGGCGATTGAAAATTTTAAGAAAGGGAAACGAAATGCAGACAAGGAAACTTGCCGGTTCGGTTAATCTTGGAAGATCAAGAAACTTTTCGTTATGTATTGTACTATAACTTCACAAAAAAAAAAAAGTTATTTTCAAAAGAAAGTGGTATTTGATCTATAGGTTATCTTATAAAAGTGTAAAGTATCCAGAAAGTTTTATACTTAAAGTTCAGTTTATTTCATGCAATATATTTTAAAAATAAATTCTGGAATTAATTTTCGTTTAAGAAAATTTTTTTTCAACACTTAAGGAAATATTAGGCAAAATAATGTGATTCCCAAAACGGAGAAAACGAACGAACTTCACAGCAGAATTTTTTTTGAGAGCCCGATAACAGTGAGCATTAGGGCTGAGGTTCCTCCCGCTGGCGGCATTGTTGCAGGCACTGTTTCAATAACGATGAGACTCGACGGCATTTGTAATGTTCTGTACTTCCCCCCTTTAGTAAGATTAGCTGGTGGGAGTTTTCTGGGTGTTCTTCCATATGATACGCAAATACAAGGTAGTTACCCCTAAAAGTCCTCCCATAATACACTACCCTTCTTCTTCAGCGACCCGGAGACAAGTCAGAGTGCTATCTACTGGTGCTAAATCACAACAGAATCTACATGCTTCCCTTTCATCGATGAGTAGATTACTCATGAAATGTCCGTCCCGCGCAGCAGGACACTGAATATTAGTCCCAACAACAACTTTTTTTTGTGAGATGCTGGACACTGCTTCGACTAATGATCGACGATTTAATGATATCTATTTGATGATGTCAAATGCATTAAGTATTGGCTTTTTCTATGGTTCATTGCTTGACCCCTGTTCCCTTGTGTTTGTCACGAACAGCTCATTGATGGGCTATGGGAGTAGGAGTATTTTACTTTAATTTTAAAAAAATTGTATTCTTTAATTTTTAAAAAATAGTGTACTTTAATTTTTTAAAAATAAAAATGGAATTTAATTCATATTAAAAAGACATCAAATAATAAAACAAAAAAAAAACTTAACCATACAAAGCGAACAAAGCACAATCCAAAAAATAAACTACGCATTTTTTTACATTGGGCATAAATCCAAAATCCAGAGTGGGACCACTTTTTCACATTCAACTGACAAGATCAATATCCATCGTGCTACTTTCAATGCCCAAAAGAAGAAAAAAAAAAAAGGAAACCTCTCACAATAAAAAAAAACTGAAAAAAAATTGAAAGGCAAAAAAAAAAAAAAAGGAAGCAAAAGTAAATAAAAATGGCGCCGAGCGTTCCTCGGGCACTTCATTTCGCTTGATTTATGATTTGCCTCCTTCTTTTATGACTTACATATTTCTAGGAGGATGAAATGTAGCTTCACGTGGCTCCTTTTTTTATTCTTCAAGTCTATTAAGAAGTGCCGCTCGCTTTTTGCGGTGTGATCTTCTGCGACTGCTGGTCAGTGCTTCCGTTGTTGTAATCGCAACTTTGTCACGGCCATTCCCCGTAAAGATTTTTAAAAATAAGGCTAAGTACAAAGCCCTCTTTTCTGTTTCTTCTTAAGGATAAACATATTTTTCCTTCTGTACTCCGTGTACTGAAAATATTTCATGTTCACGGCTGTACAGAAAAGTTTTTTTCTGTTCCCTTTTTTTTTTTTTTTTTGACAGCACAAAGAGGAATCGAAGAAACAAGAGGCGACTGCAAATTTCAAGAAAAGGAAAGAAAGACGAGGAAACGTGTCGTTTCGGCGTAATCTTGGAAGATAAAAAAAAAAAAAACTTTCTTAAGGTGTTGTACTGGAACTTTACAAAAAAAACAAGTTATTTCCAAAAGAAAGAGGCATTTGATCTATAGGTTATTCTATAAAAGTGTAAAGTATCCAGAAGGTTTTATACTTTAAGTTCAATTTTATTCGGGAAATATATTTTAAAGTTACGAGCTGGAATCAATTTTTGTGTAAGAACATTTTTTTCATTACTTAAGTAAATAGTACCCAAAATAATTTGGCTTCCAAAACAAAAAAAGAATAAACCACCAGCATTTTTTTTTGAAATGTTGGACTAATGATATCTATATCGATGGTTTAATGATATTTATTGGATGATATCAAATGTCATTCAGTATTGGTGGACCTCGTCTTCCCCTAATGCATGCCACGAACAACTCGCTAATGCGTGATGGAAGGCAGGACATTATTTTCCGGGAGGACTTTTAGTGGTAGTAGCAATTTTTAGTACTGTTCTTTCTGGTCTGAAAGCAGTGACTGCAGCATAAGCTGTCAACGGATTTGAGCTTGAGACCTAGTGCAATTTAGCTGTGCAAATCTAGAACTGGGCCATTAGATATTAATGGCTTTTTATTGGGCCAATATTTTTATATAAAAAAATAACCTCTCTGATTTTTATTGATTACTTTTTGGTTTTCTAACCTTTTATTCCATATGGGTTCTTTAAAGTAAGTTTTTTGGTAGGTTGATGGCATTGAATGTTACACATCATGAAAGGTCTGCTGCAGTAATTTAGGCACTAGGTTGCATCGGGCACTGCTGTTAAATATTTATCTGGAAGATTTCTTAATAAGCTGTCTGCACTTAAGCTGTCTGCACAATCAATCCAGAATTTTTTTTATGTCATGCAATCAATATGTACACTATTTTGCAAACAACAATAGGTTCAAGATTTTGCAAACATCTTTTTAATTTACTTGGTTTTTACTTTACTTTTAAAATACAGATTTTTATCATGCAATAGAGTTCACATATCTTACATAAACATAGAAAATTCTTTACTTGAATAAAATATAGCGGGATGGAAAATACGGGTTACAACAATGAATAAAAAATAAAAAACCACCTTGTTTAACAAAATTGCTCTATTTGACAGCAGAAACATTGAAAAAATTTTTCTAAATTTCTTATTCAATCTTCTATATATTTCTGCTATCACTAAACATTTGCCTTGAAGCATTTTTCCCTCTAAAGAATTTCTTCCTTATTTTTTCATTTTTAGTACGTATATAATGCTCCCACAAATTGTGTTGAAAGACAGGAAAACATAGATATTTGTCGTGTATTCACTTTACCGAAAATTCCCTTTTTTTCCCTATGGGAAAATGTGTACCCTTCTAGCCAAATTTCTACATACATAAAAAGAAAAAAACCATTTTTTCGTTCTTGAATAGGAGTTTCTGGTCTGCAAATGACAAAAGATTGAGGAAACAATATTTTATAAAAAAACCTCCCTCGATTTTTATTTATTACCTTTTGGTTCTCTAACCTTTTATTCCTTATGGGTTCTTTAAAGAAGGTTTTTTTAGTGGTTCAATAAACATATATATGTATATAACTTTTATTTTTCAATATTCCTTTTAGGCACAGAAGCGCAGAATGTGGTTTCTTTCTAGGTTAATATCGAAAAGTCAAACTGAAAATTTGTAATAAAAAGTAAATGATAGCAGTTTGGTTATTATCATGAGACAATATTATCTTTTTTTTTCTTTTAAAACTGCTTATGATTGGTATAAATTTCATTAAAAGATTTTGTTGAAAAAGTAATTTAGTATTAAGTCTTTTAAAAAGTAAAACATTTATCTTGATAAATATATTTTAAGAAAATTTTTATATTTATTTCATTTAAGTAACTTAAAGTCTTGTTTAACTTTATGTAAAAGTTTTCAAGCTTGTCAAAATTTATTCTGAAGAATTCCATGCTTTTATGACATTATGTATTCATAGAAAATGTTCCCTGGTTTGGTTATTTAAATCGTCGAAACATATTAGATATCCAATGCAGGGATATTTTGAAAGTAAAGTTTTATGTTGTTATTTACCTTTAAAAAGTTAATCTTAAGCTTTTTAAATATTAAAAATAATAAATGCATGAAATGTAATAAATATTATAACTATTATTATATTATAGATATTAACTATTATATTGTAAATGTCATACATTTCACAGAAATATGTTATAAATTTGTAACGACAACAACGTTACAAAAACGTTACGTTACACCAGGCTCTCGCTACACATGAGATAAATAAAATGAATATGCACAGTAAAACCTCTTTAAGTCGAAAACCTCCACAACTCGAAAAAAATTTTCCCTTCCCTTCCCTTCAAGCCCCAAAACCTCCATTACACGAAATTTCAACCTTCTATATGTCGAAATAATTAGGCAATCCGCACAAGCCATTTTGGTACATATTTTCCCTCCGTAACTCGAAAAAAAAAATTGAACCTCTGTATCTCGAATATTAGCAATGTTTGCTTTTACAACTCGATCAGAGGTTTGGAATCTGATTAAAAAGGGGCAAGCAGAAAACGTCGTTACAAAGCTGGATTTGGCACGATAAATCCAAAGGTCAGAGAGGCTATTCATTGTTCAAGATGGAAGGGAGAATTGTGAAGAAGGTGAATCTCGCATTTGCCATCCTATGGGATGTCCTTTCCGAATTGTGATGGAAAAATGTAATTGCAGTGCAACACATTTCACTTAATGAACCCTAGATAACGCTAAATCTGTCATATATCTGCAGTTTTAGTAACGAATGACAGCTTAAAATGGGTGGCGATCGAAAATAACAATATATCTAATCATATTTTTAAAATTTAACATCAAACCTTAATGTATTCTTTCCTTTTACATAGAATGCCATTAACTCATCCTTATTCTAAAGGTTATTCAATTCCATTTTATGTGTCTGAAATGCATGAAATCATCTCTCCGGTTACTAATAACTCTCCTTCAAAGACAACCCGAGGAAAATGAAGTTAATGGCCAGCCTTGGGCCATCTTGATACAGAGTGGGGCGTAATTTATGGCTTCCGTGTCAATTTGAGGAACAATGTCGCGACAGCGTTTCTCAGAGAGTCATGTGATATCCAGTGCATGGAGACGAAACGGAAAGGGAAATAAAGCCCTACAAGAGAAAATAGTTTAGAAGACACGGTTACGGTTACAAGGAGAATTGAGCAGACGACCCGATACTCGTTGCCACAATCGCATTGACAAATGGTAAAAGAGATAGTTAGGTTATTTCGCGATGAATGGCTATTTCCCGTTGTGACTTCAATTTGTTCATCGATTAAGTGTACCATAAAAGATGGACAAAAAAATTGTTTGTAGATGGTGAAAGACGTTTGAATAGCCAGATTTGGGAAAATGGGTTTTATGATGTTCGTCAGAAAATGTTTTAAATATTTTAAACAGAAAATTCATGGTTTCAAATGCATTGAATATACGTTGATGTTTACTGTATTATATATTTTCATGTTTTGTGAATGGGCTGACTAGCTGAAATTGAAAAAATATTTCTTTGATATGCTAAATCATTTGAATGGCAAATAAACATAGATTACATTCTTGGTATCTGGTGAATTTAATAGAATAAAAGCAATTTCGATAACAAATTATTACAGTAAGTAAAATTAATAAAAGAATAAAAATAAAGCTACTGAAACTATATTAGAAAAAAAAAGTCTGAAAACATTTTACAATTTATGATGAAACGTTAAACTATAACAATCAAATGCAAATATTAACAAAATATTATATGCAAATATTAGTTTTTTCATTTATAAATTTCTTATAATTCATTAAGCAATAAAAATATTTTTCACTCATTATTGCTGTTAAAACTAAATGAAGAAAGTTATAGGACTCATGAAAAAAGATTGCATTTTGTCAATATCCAAATACAAAAATATTTATTTTCAATCTTATGCGAGTATTTTATCTTTTTTATTGATGAATGTTTACAATTTTTTATAACTATTTTATAATTTATAATTGATTTTAACTTGAATATCTCGTTTGCCCATTAACTGTGAGACAAAATAACTTTAACAGTCTTAACCTTTAATTAAGTTACAGAAGAAAAAAACAATGTTGGATTTCTGTGAAAAGAAATTTCTGTCAACCCAATTTCTCTCTTCGTTTCGTTGTGATAAGATTCCTAATTTTATCCCAGGAAATCCATTGAGAGAATTAATTATTCTGGTTTTTTCTTCCTTGATTTATTTGGTAAACATATCAGTGGATGAAAAGAAGCTAATTAAATCATCTCTCAAGTGCATTGCAAAGTTACGCCGATAAAACAATTCTTACTTTAGTGTATTGGATAAAAAATAAAGGTATTTGTTTTCAAAATCGGAGTTCTATTTAACCTTTTATTTTCTTTATGGAGTTTATTTATTTATTCATGAAGAAACTTTTTTTTCTTTCAAAAATGTCATAGTTGAATTTACTTTTTTTTTACCAATTTAATCGTACGATTGTTTGGCAAATTTGTTGTCCTTTTTTTTTTTTTTAACATTTTGAAATTTCAATTAACCTATGAAAGATTTCAGCTAAAAATTAAGAAATTAATTATGAGTTTTGTAAAGACTCACGAAATTGGATATTGGTTGGTTTTGTTAAAATGCAGAAGTACTAATAAATATGAAAGCAGGAAACAAAAACGACTGTTCATAGTGAAATTTCATTCAAAGTTTACATGCTGTAGAATGTCTGCCTGTGGGATGAAGAACAGCAAAGTTAATAGTAAAATGTGTCTCATCTCACTAAAATGAAGGTTATTATTTTATTATACAAAGGTGATGTCAGTGACATTTTATTTAGAGTACATTAATAACAAAATAGTAATTCCATAAATGAATAATATTTTAAATGGACTAAAGTTTAGATAAAAAAGGGCATTAAATATTTGACAAAGATTGTCCACAGTAATAGCAATCATATTGAGGAAACAAAATGTCTGGGAATAAAAATAAATTCAGTATTTAGGTATTTTTAATAATTTCTCTGTTTGTAAAATCCAGTAAAAGTAGGAAATATTTGTCGTTATTAATTAGTTCTGTTTTATAATTCAATATGTACTAAGACTAAAAAAGAGTTAAGACTAAAAAATCTTTATGTTTGATAGCTACGTATTTAATTTATATTACAAAATCTTTATGTTTGATGGATACGAATTCAAATTATACTAATTATACTATAAAATCTTTATGTTTGATGGATACGAATTCAAATTATACTAATTATACTATAAAATCTTTATGTTTGATACGTACGCAAATTATACTAGAAAAAACTTTATGTTTCATAGGCACACATTGAAATTATACTAGAAAATATGTTTGATTGGTAAGTATTAAAATTATATTGGAAAATCTTCATGATTGATAGGTACGATTTCAAATTACACTGAAGTGACAAAAGTCATGGGATACCTCTTAATATCGTGTCGGCCCTCCTTTCGCCCGGGGAAGTGCAGCAACTCGACGTGGCATGGACTCAACAAGTCGTTGGAAGTCTTCTGCAGGAATATTGAGCCATGCTGTCTCGATAGACGTCCATAATTGTGAAAGCGTTGATGGTGCAGGATTTTGGGCACGAACAGACCTCTCGATGATGTCCCATAAATGCTCGATGGGATTCATGTCGGGCGATCTAGGTGGCCAGATCATTCATTGGAATTGTCCAGAATGTTCTTCAAACCAATCGCGAACAGTTGTGGCCCGGTGACAGGGCGCATTGTCATCCATAAAAATCCCATCGTTGTTTGGGTACATGAAGTCCATGAATGGCTGCAAGTGATCTCCAAGTAGCTGAACATAAGCATTTCCAGTCAATGTTCGGTCCAGTCGCACCAGAGGACCAAGTCCATGCCATAAAAAACAGCCCACACCATTACGGAGCCACCACCAGCTTGAACAGTGCCTTGCTGACAGTTTGGGTCCATGGCTTCGTGGGGTCTGCGCCACACTCGAACCCTACCATCAGCTCTTACCAACTGAAATCGTGACTCATCGGACCAGGCCACGGTTTTCCATTCATCTAGGGACCAACCGATATGCTCACGTGCCCACGAGAGTCGCTGCAAGCGATGTCGTTCTGTCAGTAAAGGCACTCGAGTCGGTCTTCTGCTGGAATAGCCCAAGAAAGCCAAATTTTTCCGCACAGTTCTAACAGACAAGTCCCTTGTACATCCCACATTGATTTCTGCGGTTATTTGACGCAGTGTTGCTTGTCTGTTAGAATTTACGACTCTTTGCAGACGTCGCCGGTCTCGGTCGTTAAGTGCAGGCGGTCGACCACTGCGCTGTCCATGGTGGGATGTTATGCCTGAAATTTCATACTCTCGGCACACTCTTGACACAGTGGATCTGGGAATGTTGAATTCCCTAACGATTTCCGAAATGGCATGACCCATGCGTCTATCTCCAACTAACATTTCGCGTTCAAAGTATGTTAATTCCCGTCGTGCGGTCATCATCACGTCAAAACCTCTTCACATGAATAACTTGAACAGAAATGAAAGCTCTGCGAAAGCACTGCGCATTTATACCTGTTCTACGCGATGCTACTGCCATCTGAAAATTTGCATATTGCTATCCCATGACTTTTGTCACTTCAGTGTATACTAGAAAAACTTTAGATATGTATAGAAATTATACTAGAAATAACTTTATAGGTAATGGTCAAGAAGACAGCAATGATGACTCATACTTAACGTTAAGGAGTAAAGACTGTTACTCCTTCATATCTTTAAAAATTAGAAGATCTAATTTAAGATTCGCTTCTGATCCAAGTATATCCCTCCCCAAACCTCACCCCTAAAAAAAGAAGAAAATTAATTTAAAATAATATTTTTGTAACCAGAAGTACAATTAATTGCATGAGAATAAACTGATATATCTTAAATGAAAGAAAAATGTTTAACATAATTTAAAATTTATTATTGGTGGAAATAGAAACCTTATTGACATATAAGGCTTATATAATGTGTTGGATTGTCCATAACGTTAAGATTCATAACGTTAACGTTTACAGTAATTTAGGCTCTCGTCTAAAGTATTTAATACTATGGTAATGGTAATCAAAAAATGAACATCGAATTTAATCCATATTAAAAATTCGTCCAAACAGTAAAACAAAAATAAGAAAAACTTAACCAAACAAAGATAACAAAACCCAATCCAAAAATAAACTACGAATTTCTTTACATCGGACACAAATCCCAAATCCAGAGTGTGCCCACTTTCTCACATTCAACTGACGAGATCAATATCCATCGTGCTACTTTCAGTGCCGGAAGAAAAAAAAATGGAAACCTCTCACAATAAAAAAGAACCAAAAAAGAATTAAAGAGGGGAAAAAAAGGAAGAAAAGCAAATAAAAATGGCGCCGAGCGTTCCTCGGGCACTTCATTTCTCTTGATTTATGATTTGCCTCCTTCTTTTAGGACTTACATATTTCTCTGGGGATAAAATATAGCTTCACGTGCCTCCTTTTTTTTTTCTTCAAGACTATTAAGAAGTGCTGCTTCGCTTTTGCGGTGTAATCTTCTACGACTACTGGTTAGTGCTTCCTTAATTGTTATCGCAACTTTGTTACGGCCATTCCCCGTAAAGAATTTTAAAAAATAAGGCTTAAGTACAAAGCCCTCTTTTCAGTTTCTTAAGATAAAGATTTTATAGAAGGATAAAGATTTTTTTGTCTCCTTCTGTACTCCGAGTACAGAAAATATTTCATGTTCGCGGCTGTACAGAAAAGTTTTTTTAGTTCCCTTTTTTGCCAGCACAAAGAGGAACAGAAGAAACAAGAGGCGATTGAAAATTCCAAGAAAAGGAAAAGAAATACAGACAAGTAAACCCGTTGGTTCGGAGTAATCTTGGAAGATAAAAGAAACCTTTCGTCAGGTATTGTACTGGAACTTTACAAAAAAAAGTTATTTTCAATAGAAAGAGGTATTTGATCTAAAGGTTATCTTATAAAAGTGTAAAGTATCCAGAAAGTTTTATACTGAAAGTTCTGAAATATATTTAAAGTTACGAGCTGGAATTAATTTTCGTTTAAGAACATCTTTTTCAACATTTAAGTAAAAATTAGGCAAAATAATTTGGCCCCAAAACAAAGAAAAGAAAAACCTCACAGCATAAATTTTTTGAAATGTTGGACTAATGATATCTATATCGATGATTTAATGATATTTATTTGATGACATCAAATGTCATTCAGTATTGGCTTTTTTCTACGGTACATGGGAGGACCTCGTGTTCCCCTAATGTATGCCACGAACAACTCACTAATGCGTGATGGAAGGCAGGACAATATTTTCCGGGAGGACTTTTAGTGGTAGTAGCAATTGTTAGTACTTTTCTCTCTGATCTGAAAGCAGTGACTTCAGCAAATGCTGCCAGCGGATTTGAGCCTGAGAACTAGTGCAATTTAGCTGTGCAAATCTAGAACTGGGCCATTAGCTTGGTTATTTGATGACATTGAATATTTTAATATGACAGATACGATATTGAGTATATACTCGAGATATTGATTGAGTTGCACTCCATTTAACGTATACACATCATAACATTAAAAAATATATTATTTCTGCCCTAGAAAGCCTTAACTTATGGAAATCGAATAAGAATATTCTACTATCCTTATCAAGTTACTTTACTTAACATGAGAAACGTAAATGATCTACGAACGTAATGTAAATTTTTTTAGCAGTTTCTGCGTTATACAGGATGTAATGGGAAGGCTTGTTATAACACCACAAAACGAAAAGTAAAATTTTTCTTGACTGCTCACAGATATAACTGCCACATTTGCGTGTGACAATGGATAAGTTCAACAATGTAATTTAACCATTGATGCAGGACATTGTCTTAATAGTCGCAGGGTCTGCTCACTTTAAAATCAATGACTGTATCAATAATTGAAAACTTGTTATCCTACACTTTAGCTGTCATGCACTAACATTAGACACTTAGTATGAGTTTGTGTTTCACTCTACGGTAATTTTTTACTCATTTTAGGCTGATTAGACAGGGACCTGCAGTTTAATGTGGATTCCGAATCATTAACAAACATTTATTAAACCTCACGGATTCGAACATGAAGCCTGTGGTACCAAGGGCCAAAGCACAAGTCAATTATCCATCAGGCCGTTAGATCATGGGTAAGACATATGCAATTTAACACATAAATCAATCAAGATTTTTTCTTTTATGAAATGCGATCATTATGTACACCATTTTGCAAACAACAATATAGTGGCTTTCTAGATTTTGTAAACATGTTTTTAATTTACTTGGTTTATACCTTACTTTTAAAAAACAGATTTCTATCATGCAATAGAGTATACCTATCTTACATAAACATAGAAACATTTTTAATTGAATAAAACATAGCGAGATGGAAAATAAGGGTTACAATAACGAATAAAATGTAAAAACACCCCACCTTTGTTTAACAAATTTGCGCTATTCGTCTGCAAAAAAACTGAAAATTTTCTACCCTTCTTATTCAACCTTCTTTATATTTCTGCTATCACTACACATTTGCCTTGAAGCATTTTTTTCTCTAAAAAATCTCTTCCTTATTTTTTCATTTTTAGTATGTATATAATGCTCCCCCAAATTGTGTTGAAAGACAGGAAAACGTAGATATCTGTCGTGTATTCACTTTACCGAAAAAATTCCCTTTTTTTCACTACGGGGAAATGTATACCTTTCTAGCCAGGTTTCTACATACATGAAAGGAAAGAACCATTTTTTCCCTTTTTGAATAAGAGTTTCTGGACTGCAAATGACAAAAGATTGAGGAAACAATATTTTATAAAAAACATCCCTCGATTTTTATTTATTACTTTTTGGTCTTCTAACCTTTTATTCCATACGATTTCTTTAAAGAAGATTTTTTGAGTTGTTCAATATACATATATATGCATATAACTTTTCCTTTTCAATATTCTTTTTCGGCACAAAAGCGTAGAATGTGGTGTCTTTCTAGGTTAATATTCAAAAGTCAAACTAAAAATTTGTAATAAAAAGTAGATGATAACAGTCTGGTTATTATCATGAGACAATATTATCTCTTTCTGTTTTTGCTTTTAAAACTGCTTATAATTGGAATAAATTTCATTAAAAGATTTTGTTGAAAAAGTAATTTAGCATTAAATATTTTAAAAAGTAATCTTTATTTTGATAAATATATTTTCAAGAGAAACTGTTTAAGAAAATTTTTATGTTTATTTCATTTAAGTAAATTAAAATCTCGTTCAAAAGTTTTCAAGCTTATCAAAATTTATTCTAAAATATTCCATGCTTTTATGACATTATGTATTCATAGAAAAAAATTTCCCTGGTTTTTCTAGATTATTTCAGTGATAGGCTATTTAAATCGTCGAAATATATCAGATATCTAATGCTGGGATTTATTAGATATTCGATGTTGTTATTTAAAAAAAGTTTTATGTTTTGAATATGAAAAATTTTAAAAAGTAAATCTTAAGCTATTTAAATATTAAAGTTTGTAATGTCTTAAATTTAAGATAAACGCATAAAATATAATAAATATTATAACTTGGTTACTGAAAAAAAATTGTAAATGCTATACATTTTGCAAAAAATATTTTCATATGTTACAACTTTTATAACAACAATTTTGCAACAACACGTTACGTTGTGCCTGATTTACCAGGCCCTATGAGAAAATGTAATGAACATGTAATTAGTAAAAACATGCAATCTTTTCATTTGTCCTCTATTCTTCCACAAATTTTTTACTGTTGTCCTTGTTGTTAATATTTCAAACGTATTACCTACAGTAATTATAAATTTTACCTATAATGTACGTGATAATATTTCTTAAACGAACGATCTTCAGCTTTTAAAATTATTAAGTAGGCCCGAAATGTGACTCAGTGGTAACGTGAGCCGCAGATAAGAATTAGTGATGATGCATTATTGTAGACGCTGTTTCAAAAACGAGGTGACTGTATAGCATTTGTGATGTTAGCATCTTGCTTCGTTAATTAGATTACTTTGTGGGAATTTTCGGGGTTTTTCCTCCATACGATACGCAAATGCAGGGTGGTTGCCCCGCTCTAAAAAGCTCTTCCGAAAAACACAGCTCTCCTTCTTCAGCGACTCGGTGCCAAGTCAAACTTCTACCTACGGGTGCTCCATCACAACAGAAGCTGCCCCATTTCCTTCCATTAAATGAGTAGATTGCACATGGGATATCCATCCTGCGCTGCCGACACTAAGAATTAGTCACAAATTAGTAAGTAGACTGTTGAAAATGGAGGCCAGAGATTCTGTCAGAGTTGAGTGTTGAATGTCAGAGCTATGGAATCGGATTAAAAATCGAACAAGGCGGCACCATAAATTGACACTATAAATCTAAATATCAGAAAGTATTTCCATTGACCAAGATGGCAAGAAGAAGAATGTGAATCTCATATTTGCCATCTTCATATTTGCTCATATTTGCCATATGGAATGTTGCTCATCTCATATTTGCCATAGGGAATGTTCCTTCCTAATTGTGATGGCAAAATGTAACTGCAGTGCAGCACATTTTTTAAATGTCCCTAAGCAAAGCTAAATCTGTTAGATATTTGCAGTTTTAGTGACGAATGACAAGTTAAAAAGCCTAGCAATCAACAATATATTTAATCACTTTTCAAATTTAATATTAAACCTTAATGTATTCTTTCCTCTTACAGGAAATGCCATTTCCTGTAAGAGAAATTCCTGTAAGAGAAATGCCATTTCCTCTTACAGGAAATGCCATTAACTCATCATTTCTAAAGGTTATTCAGTTCCATTTTGTGTGTCCGAAATGCAGCAAAGCATCTCTCCGATTGCTAATAACTCTCCTTCAAAGACAACCCGAGGAAAGTCAAGTTAATGGGCCAGCCTTGGGCCATCTTGATATAGAGTGGGACATAATTCATGGCTTCCGTGTCAATTGGAGGTACAATGTCGTGACAGCGTTCCTCAAAGAGTCATGTGATATCCAGTGCATTGAAGACGAAACGGAAAGGGAAATAAAGCCCTACAAGGGAAAATCGTTTAAAAGGCACGGATACGGTTACATGAAAATTGAGCAGACGACCCGATACCCGTTGCCACAATCGCATTGATAAATGATAAAAAGATATAGTTAGGATATCTCGTGATGAATGGTTATTTCCCGTTGTGACTTCAACTTGTTCATCAATTAAGTTTACCATAAAAGATGGACAAAAACTGTCTGTAGATGGAGAAAGATGTTTGAATAGCTGCATTTGGGAAGAGACTTTTATGGTGTTCATCACAAAATGCTTTACAATATTTTAAAATAGAAAATTCATTTTAATGTTAGCATCATGTTTGAAATGCCTTGATGTTTACTTATTTTTACTGTATTATGTACTTTTATGTTTTTTGAATGGGCTGACTAGCTGAAATTGAAAAAATATTTCTGTGCCATGTTAAATCATTTGAATGGAAAAAAAACATAGATTACATTACTTGTATCTGGTGAATTTAATAGAATAAAAGTATTTTAGATAAAATTTATTACAGTAAGTAAATTAATAAACAAATAAAAATAAAGCTACTGAAACTATATTAGACAAAAAAAAGCCTAAATACATTTTACAATTTATTATGAAACGTTAAACTATAACAATCAAATGCAAATGCTATAACAAAATCGTTTTTTCATTTATAAATTTCTTATAATTCATTAAGCAATAAAATTATTTTTCACTCATTATTGCTGTTAAAACTAAATGAAGAAAGTTATAGGACTCATAAAAAGAGATCACATTTTCCAATATCCAAATACAAAAATGTAAGAAAAATATTTATTTTCAAACTTATGGAGTATTTCATCTTTTTTATTGATGAATGTTTACAATTTTTTATAACTATTTTAAAATTATAATTGATTTTAACTTGAAAATCTCGTTTGCCCATTAACTGTGAGACAAAATAACTTCAACAGTCTTAACCTTTAACTAAGTGCAGAAGAAAAAATAATTGTGAGATTTCTGTGAAAAGAAATGGCTGTCAACTCAACTTTGCCCTTCGTTTCATTGTGATAAGATTCCTAATTTCATCCCAGAAATCCATTGAGGGAATTAATTATTCTGGTATTTTTTTCCTTGATTTATTTGTTAAACATATCAGTGGATGAAAAGAAGCTAATTAAATCATCTCTCAAGGGCATTGCAAAATTATGCCCGTGAAAAAATTCTTAATTTTGTGTATTGGATAAAAAATAAAGGTATTTGTTTTCACAACCGGAGTCCTATTTAACCTTTTTATTTTCTTTATTAAACTTATTTATTTATTTATTTATGAAAAAAAAATTTTTAAATATCAAAGTTGAACTAACTTTTTTTATATTTAATCTTGCGATAGCTTTGCTGTTAAAAATCTATTATCCAAATGTTTTTATTTTGATTTTTGATTTTCTAAAATTCCAATTAACCTATGAAAGATTATAGGTAGAGAATAGCAAGAATAGCAAAATTAACATTAAATGGTGTCTTAACACACTAAAATGAAGATTATTTGTATTCGCAAAAGTGACAATTTACTTACAGAACATTAATACTCAAAAAGCAATGCCATCAATGTAATAATATTTTAAATGGACTGAAGTTTAGATAAAATGTAGCATTAAATATTTGACAGAGATTGTCCACAGTAAGAGCCATCATATCGATGGAAAAATGGCGAGAAATGAAATTAAGATCAGTACTTAGGTATCAATTTTTATTAACATCTTTGTTTGTTAAATAGAAACATCATTTATCCTCTTCATCGTTATGAATTAGTGTTGTTTCATAATTCCATAATTTCTTCTAAATATTGCAGTAACCGTTGAAGGAGTTTAAAAACATTTGTAGTAGACATTGTAGTTTTAAAAACATTTTGTGTTTAGTTATCTGTTATTGCTTTGTGAACCATTTTCCAACGCCTTATATAAATATAATTAAACTTATTTTATTTTGCATTTCAACGTCAATTATGACAAACTGTGCAAAAAGTTCTCACATTCGGCCAAGAGGCTGCCTTTTAGGAGTTTTCTGGATTTTCTCCCATACGACGTGCAAATTCGGTAAAGTCAACCCTGGGAGGCATCTCATTGCCCGTCCATGGGCTCATCGTGGTATTTGTAAATAGAAATCGTTGAAGCGTAACAATTTCAACCGCTTTTTTTCCCTTCAATTTCATTAATGCCCCATCTATGATCCAGCTGTAACCATGATCTAGGGTGGAGGGCACCATCCACGTTCCAGTTTTAAAAAATGACTCGATGGTGATTATGATAATTTCTGCAAAGTATCTCGGGGCGATATTGGGCAGCTTGGAGGGAGTTTTTGTGTTTTCCTGTCATATAACACGCAAATACGAGTAATATACGCTAAAACTCCTCCCTTCATTGCCTTTAATTAGGTTATTTAAGGTCAATATTACAATATATATCATTAATGTAATATGTAGCAATACCAATCAACACTCAATCAATTATGAATCTATAACTGATTTAGAATCCTGAGCGGTATGACAGATGCGTAATAAAATCTTTAAATTTGATACATATTTATTGAAATTTTACTAGAAAATATTTATATGTCATGGTCAAGAAGATAATATTATTGATTCGTACTTCATGTTAAGGAGCAAAGACTTACTGCTTCAAAATTTTTGAAAATCTAAGGATCTAAACCTCTAAGATTTATTTTTTTGTCCAGGTATGTTTTTACAAAATAAAAGTTTCATTGATAGTATTATTTTTGTAACCAGAAGTTACAAATTACAATTAAATCTTAAATTACAATTACAATTAATTACGGGATAATTAGCTTATTTAAATTAAAGGGTTGGAAAAAGGTTTCACATAAATTAAAATTTATTATATATGTGAATGGATGTCTTATTGCCATATTAGGCTAATATATTGTTAGGTTTGTTCATAATAATAAGATAACAGAGTATTTTAGATCTTAGCCTAGTGTAATCTAATCTAGAACCTTTAACAGTATTACAATGTTTTAATTTAAAAAATGAAAATAGAATTTAATTCACATCAAAAATCGAATAATAAAACAAAAAAAAAAAAAAAACCAATCCCAAGAACAAAACCCAATCCAAAACTATACCGAATTTTTTTACACTGGACATAAATCCCCGATCCGGAGTTTGACCATTTTCTCACATTCAACTGACGAGATCAATATCCATCGTGCTACTCTCAGTGCCCAAAGAAAAAGAAAGAAACCTCTCACAATAAAAAAGAACTGGAAAAAAATGAAAGGGATAAAAAAAAGGAAGCAAAAGCAAATAAAAATGGCGCCGAGCGTTCCTCGGGCACTTCATTTCTCTTGATTTATGATTTACCTCATTCTTTTAGGACTTACATATTTCTAGGAGGATAAAATATAGCTTCACGTGCCTCCTTTTTTTTTACTTCAAGTCTATTAAGAAGTGCCGCTCGCTTTTTGAGGTGTGATCTTCTGCGACTACTGGTCAGTGCTTCCGTAGTTGCTATCGCAACTTTGTTAAAGCCATTCCCCGTAAAGATTTTAAAAAAGGCTTAAGTACAAAGCCCTCTTTTCAGTTTCTTCTTAAGGATAAAGATATTTTTTTTCCTTCTGTACTCTCCAAGTACTGAAAATATTTCCTGTTCGCGGCTGTACAGAAAAGTTTTTTTTTTTGTTCCCTTTTTTTGCCAGCCCAAAGAAGAATAGGAGAAACAAGAGGCGATTGAAAATTTCAAAGAAAGGAGAAGAAAGACAGACAAGTGAACCCGTCAGTTCGGGGTAATCTTGGATTATAAACTTTTCTTAAGGTATTGTACTGGAACTTTACAGAAAAAACTTTCTTTTCAAAAGAAAGTGGTATTTGATCTATAGGTTATCTCATAAAAGTGTAAAGTATCCAGAAAGTTTTATACTTAAATTTCAATTTTATTCGTGCAACATATTTTAATGTTACGATATGAAATTAATTTTCGTTTAAGAAAGTGATTGATTTTTTAGTGATTTCTGCATTATACAGAATGTACTGAAAAGGTTTCTTATAATACCTCGCAAATAGAAAAGTAATACTTTTTTAGACGATTCACATCTATAACTGCCACATTTACGTGTGATATTTGAAAAGTTCAGCGATGCAATTTGATCATTGATGCGGGACAATGTCTCAATCGCTGCAGGATTTGCACATTTTAAACTCAATGATTGTAGCAATAATTGGAACTTTGTTATCTTATACATCAGCTCTCATGCACTATGATTAGACCAAAGGTAAGACTCATTTAATTTAACACATAAATCAATACATAATTTTTTTATGAAATACAGTATATATGTACGGTGTTTTGTAAAAAACAACATGTCGAACTTTAAGAATTTGCAAACATCTTTTTTAATTTCAATTGATTTTAATCTACATTTACAATACAGAATTTATCATGCAATAAAGTTTACCTATTTTACATAAACATAGAAAATTCTTTAATTGAATTAAATATAACGATATGGAAAATAAGGGTTACAACAATGAATAAAAAATAAAAAACCCACCTTTTTTTTAACAAAATTGCTCTATTTGTCTGCAAAAATATTGAAAGTTTTTTCTACCCTTCTTATTCAACCTTCCATATATTTCTGCTATCGCCACACATTTGCCTTGAAGCATTTTCCCCCCCTAAAGAATCTCTTCCTTATTTTTTCATGTTTAGTACGTATATAATGCTCCCGTAAATTGTGTTGAAAGACAAGAAAGCGTAGATATTTGTCGTGTATTCACTTTACCGAAAAATTCCCTTTTATTCCCTACGGGGAAATGTGTACCCTTCTAGCCATGTTTCTACATACATAAAAGGAAAAAACCATTTTTTCGTTTTTGAGTAAGAGTTTCTGGACTGTAAATGACAAAAGATTGAGGAAACAATATTTTATATAAAAAATCCTCCCTGTTTTTTATTTATTACTTTTTGGTTTTCTAACCTTTTTTTTCTTTACGGGTTCTCTAAAATAGGTTTTTTAATGGTTCAATAAACATATATAGGTATATAACTTTTCCTTTTCAATATTCTTTTTAGGCACAAAAGCGTACAATTTGGTTTGTTTCTAGGTTAATATCAAAAATTCAAACTGGAAATTTGTAAAAAAAAAACAGATAATAGCTGTGTCATTATAATCGTAAGACAATATTCTCGTTATTTATTCTTTTGAATATGCTTTTAATTGGTATAAATATTATAAAACGAATTTGTTTAAAATGCAATTTAGTATTAAGTTTTAAAAAATAATATTTATCTTGATAAATATATTTCAAGAGAAAATGTTTAAGAAAATTTTTATATTTTTCTCATTTGAGTAATTTAAAATCTCGTTCAACTTTTATGTAAAACTTTTCAAGCTTATGAAAATTTATTCTGAAGAATGAAATACTTTTATGGCATTATGTATTCATAGAAAATATTGACTAGTTTGTCTAGATTACTTCAGTGATATGTTATTTAATTAAAAAAATATATTGTATATATGATGTTGGGAGATTTCGATAGTAAGATTTTATATTTTTATTTACCTTTAAAAAGTTAATCTTTAAGCTATTTGAATATTTAAGATTGCATGCAATAAAGATTGAAATTTTTAAGATAAACTCACAAAATGTGATAAATATTATAACTTTGTTACTGTAAAAAAATTGTAAATGTTATACATTTTACAAAAATATATTATTTTATAATTTACCCGAAACATGTTTTCAACATTTATAACAACAGCACGTTATGTTGCACCAGATGTTATACTTGATTTCCAGGCCTTCTTTTCATACGGGAAGTATGTAATGAATACGTATTTCCTGAAAGTATGCAATATTTTCATTTGTCATTTATTTTTCCAGGACTTTTTTTACTGTTGCCCTAGATAAAGTTAACATTGTAAGCATTTTACATATAGTAATTATAAATGTTTACCTATAATGTGGAGTAACGTTCCTTCACGAATCATTCCAATCACTCATGCAATAGAGTACACCCATCTTACATAAACATAGAAAATTCTTTAATTGAATAAAATACAGCGTGATGGAAAATAAAGGTTATAGCAATGAATAAC
>BPLQ01000929.1:0-77980 GCA_021605075.1 Caerostris darwini
ATACATTAAAATGCACAAACCTAACAATAACTGAGTTTAATATGTTCTGGAAAAATATTTTTTTAAAAAATATGAATTACTTTTATATCGATGACTATTTTATTCCAAAATAAGTAAAATGCTGAATATTTTTTTTCTCCAAAATTTAAAAGATACCATTGCAAATAAAAACAGTTTAACATGTACCAGTCCATTTAAATTATTATAAATAAAAAAAAAATTAAGTTTATTTAATTAAATATTAAGTTATAAATTAATTTTAAGTTTATTTAATGCGTCTTAATAATGATTATTGTAACTGGTATTAAATTACAAGAAGTTAACTTTTAGCATTTCTTAATTAATAAAATAACACAACGTTGCAAGATGAAAATATTTAACAAATGGTTCAAATGTATTCAATTCAAAATTGGTAAACAAAGAGTAAAAATTTGCAAGTATTTAGCTCTCTTTCAACGAATACATGCTTTAATATTCATTTTTATGAATAGTTATTCCAAAATTTCACCTGTAAATTATCACACACACATCTTGAAGGAAAAGGAATAAGCAAATTACGGGAAACCACCAGATGGCGCTGATGGTACGTCACAATGAGCGAGTGTAAGAGAGGGGCATATAAGGAATTTTGGCAAAGAAGTAAAATTGTTCACAAGCGCTTTAAAAAGCCTTTCAGTGCAATAACCGCATAGTTATGGCACAAAGGAAGCATTTGGATGATTTTTACGTGGTAGAATTATCGGACGACTGGAATGTGGACGTACCCAGCTGGAAGTATCCGAGGAACTTGGAATCGCCCAGAGTGTCATCTCAGGCTTTGGGCAACGATTCAAGATGATGGTAATGTGAGTAGATGTTACAGCACAGGTCGCCCCGAGTTACAACGCCGAATGAGGACCGGTATTTAGCAGTTACTGCCAAAAGAAACAGACGGAGCACAGCATCAGACCTGTCTCGTCAGCTCTCTTCAGCTACCGGTACGACAGTTTCAAGGCAGACCGTGTACAGACGCTTAGGGGCACATTGGTCTATATGCTCGTAGGCCTGTCAGATGTGTTCCACTTACCGCAACTCACTGTCGCCTGCGATTAACCTGGAGTAGAGAGCATGCATTGTGGACACCGCAACAGTGGTCTTGTGTGATGTTTTCCGACGAGTCCAGGTTTAGTTTGCAGTCTGATTCTCGCCGGACTTTCATATGGAGAGCGCCAGGTACCCGTTACCACCAAGAGAACACCATTGAACGACACCGTTACGGTGGTGCAGGATGGCTCGTTTGGGGAGGAATTATTCTTGGTTCCAGAACTGACCTGCATGTTCAGAGTGTAACGATGACAGGCCACATCTATCGGGATGTCATTCTGGAACAACATGTACGTTTGTTTCGGGGCGCCATGGGTGCTGAATTTCTGTTTATGGATGACAACGCCCGTCCTCACCGTGCAAACATTGTAGACGAATGCCTTCAATTGGAGGATATCACCCGTATGGATTGGCCAGCATACTCACCGGACTTGAATCAATAGAGCATGTGTGGGATATGCTTGGCCGACGAATTGCAGCCCGTCAACCCCCTCCCACCTGTCAACCGGAACTTCGGAGGGCATTGCTTGATGAGTGGTGTAATATTCCCCAAGATCAGATTGATAATTTGATACTCAGCATGCCTGGGCGTTGTAAGGCCTGTATTGCATCGTCCGGGAGACATACTCCATATTAACCATCATCATACTAACCATGTTATACTGTTTTTTTTGTAAATAGGTTCTTTTTGAAATTTGCTCCAGGAGTAAAAAAATCGCAATTTTATTAATTATGTTCAAACATATAGCATCTTTTTGCTCTTTACTTTTTGTTTTAATAAATAGACCATCCATGGCACCGCCGGACTCGAACCCGAAACCTGTGACCCAGAGCGTCAGGCGCAAGATCATATGTTGTTTTTAGCACAAATGGATTGCTGAGGAAACAATATTTATATTTACTGCATAACCCATTGCTTGGAAGCAGATTTTTCTTTCAATTACGATGCTGAAATCACCTCCAGCGGAAACCGATATGCAGTCACAATTCATTTTATTCTTTCGTTTTTTTTTTTTCGTTTTAAACATCATTGGAATCATTGTGTTTCATTTATGTGTGCCATGAATAACCGCTGTCGGATTATGAGCAGAAAAATTTTCTTCTGCCACTCAGGGATAATTCAGCAATTGCATGTTTTATAACGGATAAACTCAGAAAAACTGCCAATGACAGCCTGACTATCGATACCAAAACCCTTAATATTCTGCAATAATCTCCATCAACGGGTTTCTAGTTGAATACATGACTAGTGAAGTCAACATTCTGTCAGATGATTCAAAACTCTACCCACCTGCACACTGGTACGCTGCGCAATACGTGGCCAGTGATTTTAAAAAAGTTCGAATTCGGGAGGTGGCAAATGTTTATGGTTATAATACACGTTAAACTGCAGGTCCCGGTCTGTTTAGCCCTCGGGTAAAAAATGACCGTAGAAGCGACAAACCAAACCACTGGGTACGTCATTACGCGTCGGGAATGTTAAGTTTGTTTTTTTAAACTATGATAATCTTTTTTTTTCTGATGTTCAGAAATGATGCCACGAAAAGTCCGCTGTCAATAATAGCAGTTAAAAATATTTTCAATAATAGCAATAAATTTAAAAACCCCTTCAGTTCAATAATAAAAATTTATTAAAAAAAATGTGTTCAGTAATCGCAGTCCATTAAAAAAAATCTTATTTTCAATCATAGAAATCTATTAAAGAATCTGATTTTTTTAAAGCTGAATAATTATAAACCGATTAGTTACTTGCAGTATCTTAAAATTGTGGCTATCCTGTCTTCCAGAAGAGTGGCCTAGAAAACAATTTTTCGTTTCGCACCCCATTCTTTTTGAGGACGAACATGTTGTTGGAATTTGGATGCTTGTGAGCTCACGCCACCCAGTCTCACGTGTGTAGACATAAAAAATCAGGAACTGATTCGCAGGTCTGTCGCCTTAGACGAGCTGTTATATTCCAAAATAAGCTTTTGTCTTCCAGTTTTACTTTTGCCTTTGAATTGTTACCATCAATTTTAGTTATATGTTGCCATCAACCCTGTGTATCTTTGCAAATATTGTTTGTAAAGAAATGAAGATTCCATAAACGCTTGACTGGATTGATCAATACTCCTCGGACCACTAGAATGTTGAGGCTAACAAGTAAAATAGAACCGCCAATCGAAAGAAACAAGATAGTCGTAGTGACACATGCCGCATCGAACTATAGACAATCAGGCCGTTTCAGTAAAGACAGGTTTGGTTTGGTTTGTCGATCTACGATCATCTTGAGCACGCGAGGACTAAAATCTGACCAGGACCTACAATTTAAAGTGTTTCAGTTAGGAAGAGAATGCGTCAGAAATCTTGTTGGGGATAGTAATTTGTCGAAGGCCAGTGGGTCGATGAAGCGCCACTTTAGTCCAAAATTAATACATCTTTATCTCGTCGAATCAGATGAACAGGTTAAGACACAAATTAGGACCACTGAAGAATTCCCCTGCTTAAATCCACTGGTAACTGGCGCTGCAGACATTGCTGAAAAAATTAGAGAGACTCGATGGAGATTTTGGCCCTCTGGTTTTAGTGCCACAGATTTCTGTTTCGAGTCCCGGCGGTGCCATGAGTGGTTCGTAATAGTGGTTCGGCATCCACTTTAGACTGTAGGTCGCGGACTAATATGACTGTAGAGCTTTGGTTGTAGGGCTGACAATCCTAACCCGTAAAAAGAAAACATCTCCTGTCTCGAAATCTGCCAGTTGGCGGAGATCCTTGGCCCAACCTAGAATATAGTGCCAGGGAATTCGCTAGTTAGTTAGTTAGATGGAGATTTTGACGGCATGTATGAGCATTTCGCGTCATAATCCCTCATCCGTAATCATCTACATCTGTCAGACTGTATGGTACGAATTTCCCACACGATAAGACCCTCTGAAAGCCATTCTGAGCATCAGTGCCTTCTCTCCATTATCGGTACGTTAAACTATTGGTCCAGTTCTAATTAGCCTAAAAAGTGAGCACAAAATGACCGTAGGGCGACGAAACCAAACCAAACCTTTATCGGCTTTAAGTGCATTGTTCATGTCACGCATAACTGGAAAATTAAGATTTGTAAAAAAAAAGTGGACAAAATTTTTATGGCACGGATGACTTTACCAACAAAATAGAAAATAGTGAAAATTCTTCATAATTTTTTTTTTTTTGAATTGTTACTGAGAATTTATCAATATAACGAAATTATCACATTCGTGGTGAAAATAATCAAGACGTTGAAGAAGTTCTATTTTATTTAATTATGTTTAAGAGAGTATTTTCAAAGAAATTAAAGTTTTTTTTCATAAAAATGAATCTTAATATGCAATTACATGTCTAATAAGCAATATTGATCTATTTAAATCTAAAAGTATACATAAAGCTTTGTAAATTTTCCCGTAATTCATAATTATATACATTAATATACATTTTTTTTAACAGCAAATGTACATTTTAAAATTTATATATTCAAACTCTATTTAAGATTTTTTCCAATTTATTTGACAAATAATATAATTGTAATTAAATTTATAAAAGTTATAATTTATAAACTTTATAAATATTTAAAAATTATTTTCCAATATTTTAGAATCATCTAATTTTTTTATTAAAAAAATTTTGTTTAAAAACATAATTTAAGGGACAATATGTGGACTACTTCATACAAAAAAATGCTTAATACATCAAGTGAAGAAATGATACAAAAAATGTTTCTTTTATTTTTTTTCAGACTTCGAAAAAAAAAATCATAAGAAATCACTATTTTTTTTAAAAAAAAAAACTTTATTTTTTTTCAAACTTTCAAAAAAAAAAAAAAAAAAAAAAAAAAAAAAAAAAAAAAAATTGTCCCTTGAGCTTTCGCTTTGGTCATCTGTTTGAATTTCGAATTAACTCATTGAATATTGAATGATATTTTCATATCTTGAGGCCAGGGCGGAAAACTTTCTGATCTCATAATTTGTTTTGACGCATATCAAAGTATTTGCTGTTAAAGTGAGAGGCGATTGTCAAATATCTAAGTGCCTCAAGAGCACTTTAGAACCGTCTGTACAATTTATTGAGAAAGATTTTTAATCTTAAAATTCATCTTGAAAACATGGGCTGCAGTGTATGAGACTTGAAGGAAAAAACGATGCTTATAAAAATCAGCGATTTGGGACAAAGATGCTTTGAAAGTGCAACATGTTTCATAGCTATGACAATTTGATTCGAAACCTGCAAAAAAGCCATTATATAAATCTATAAACCCGAAGATCATTTTGTTGAAGTGAAAAGCTGAGGAGGAAGCCTAATTCCCTGACGTAACTCTTGTTTATTGTCGTTCTGAAGGATACCAAGCTGACTAAGAATCATCCTGGTTAACTCTGGTTCTATTACAAATATATCGTTTTAATGATGAAAAGAGTGCAAGGCAATTATAAACTATAATATAAACAAACTCGGTGACTTGTATTTAGAAATATACATCAAAACAGCACCAAAAAATAATGATTTTTAATTTTGAAGCATATGTAGCTTTAACTCAATATTTAAAGCGATATTCATATTTACAAAATAATCTAAACCAATATAATTTCAAAAGCATTGACCACATCAGAATCGGATATTTATATTATTGAAATTTCTGGCTGGATTCTAAAAGTGTTTAAATTAGTTTTATGATACAAAAATAAATTATATATACGATAGTAGAATTTTTGTCTCCTTTTTTTTCAGTTTTTTTCTTCTATTTATAAAAATATCTTAAAAATGTTTTCCACGAAACTCTAATTAAACTTTATAGATAATCACTCTATTGATAATAATTCGCAAGTATCCAATATTGAAAATTTAAATAATTAGAGTCTCAGCAAGAAAATAATGCGTTATGATGTATAATTGAATCAAATTTCATTTTATTTATTTATTCTAGATTAAATATTTATGCTCATTAATTTTCCGTAGTCTGGCTGAAGACTTTTCTAATTCGCCAAGCAATCGCTCATGGCCACAGTGCTGAAACAGTGTAAAATTAACATCTGGAATGAATGCACTATGGCACACAAACATTCGCATGAGGCATTGAGCAGGACATTGAAGGATATAAAAAACAACGACAAACTATTTGGCAGCACTCTGTTACTGATTTCAGGTCATTTCAGCTATTTAACACTTTTTTTCCAAACACTTTCTGTCATTCCACGTTCAACGTACGCTGATGAGATCAACGCTTGCTTAAAATCATCGTCACTGTGGCGTAATGTTGAAAAATTACCACTAAAAGTAAACATGCGAGTTCAAATGCTTCAAGATCCATCCGCTGAAACATTCTCGAAACAACTGTTAGTTAATGGCGATGGAAAAGTTGCGGTACAGGAAAATACTGCATGCATAAAATTGCCGACAGATTTCTGCACAATCATCGGCCTGAAAAATAATCTCGTCGACCAAATATTTCCCGATGTAAGCCCACAATTCAAAAATCTTGATTGGTTGGCAAAAACAGCAATTTTGGCAGCAAAAAATGTGGACGTCAATGGTTTAAATTCCAAGATACAACAGTTGTTGCCAGGGGTCTTTGTGTCATACAATACAGTTTGCGATGCCAATGAAGCCATAAATTATCCAATTGAGTTTTTGAATTCATTGGATTTGCCAGGCATGCCACCGCGTCATTTACAATTAAAGGTTGGATCTCTGGTTATTTGGATTCGTAATTTGAACCCACCATGGCTCTGCAATGGAACACGATTAGTCATTAAAAATTAACGAAAAACGTTATCTCAGCCAGCATTTTGAATGGCAAGTACCGAGGTGAAAATATATTGCTGCCACCAATCACTATGCTTCTCGAAGATGTGCCAATTGAATTCAAACGTATTCCATTTCCAATTAGATTGGTATTCGCAATGACAATCAATAAGTCGCAAGGCCAGACAATGTCTGTTTGTGGCTTAGATTTCGCCACACCATGTTTTTCCGACGGACAACTATACATGGCATGTTCGCGTGTGGGTAAACCATCCAGTTAGTTTGTGTTGGCTAAACACTGACTAACCAAAAATATTGTACACTCCATTTCACTTAGAGATTGATGTTTTAATTGCCATAATTATTAGTAAATATGTAAATAACTATTTCTAGTGTATATACAGATATTATATAATGTAATTTAAATTATATTTGTTAAATTTATAAAGTATAAAGGATAAAATAAATAAATGGTTAGTGTATTCTCATTTTATAAGCCGTCATTGTCTGCAACGTTCCATTCTTCTTCCAATCATAACCACATTTCCATACATTTATTGTAAGTTAGTTTTTTTTTATTTAACTAAAAAAAATATTTTATAGAAATAATGTATATGGCAAAACAACGTTTGCCGGGTAAACAAGTATATATAGATAACTTTTAACCTTTTGAAGTCTGGCCAAAAAATCTGCAACAATACATTCTACATAAATAGCGCTACATAGTATATTTATAAGCATATTGTTTAGATGAAAAAATAATTATAAAACATATGTAAGTTTAAAAAAAAAAGATTAATATGATTTGTTAAAAATTATATCCTGATTTTCTGTCCAGAACTATTTAATTTTATATATTTATTTTCTAATATATTTTGTTAAGGTAGACAAGATAAAATTTATAGATTAGATTCTTTTCGTAAATAATTCAATTTGGATTGTCGTAAATTTCTGAATAATGTATTCTGATAGAATATAGTGAATTTTTAAAAATTAATTTCCTATTGTAAGAATTTTAATTATATAACACAAAAGTAAATTATCTTACTTTATGACTTAAAATCAAGATAAATTATGTTTTAATACAAGCAAAGGGCTTATTTTGATTTGTATGTCTGCTTAGCTATTAAGTTTAGGTTATAGCTTTGATTTGTCGGCTCAATATTCTTTCCAAAACAGTTTTTTTGTTTATATTAACAGAAAAAATAAAATTCGAAAAACTAGACCATGCAAATAATGCTTAGTCTTAAATGTGCCATTTTGTATTCTTCTGATATGTAATAGAATAGTGCCTATAATAACCAATGTTAGAACATTTGATAAACTTCAAATTTATTTTTAATAAATCCATTCAAAACTTCTACTTATAACTTTTTAAAATATTTTTCCGTTTCAAAACAAGTATTGCCAACTACGCAAAACCAAACAAAAGGTAATTCGGAATCACTTGCATTCACTATATTAGTACAACAAGGTGAACATAATTTTTTTCTTTCGAATATCATTCCGTGGGATTTTATTCTGAACACTTTTGATGCAAAAGACTTAGTTGATGAAGTTTTACAGAAAACAAATGATGCATATTTTATGAAGTTTTGCACGTTTTTACCCATTTTCATGCATTTCACCCAAACAACATCTAATCTGATCGGATTACGCCAAATTGGCAATATTTTTATAGACAGTTGGCAAGTTGAACTGTCATAAGAATGAAATAAATAAATAAAATGTCTGATCATGCAGTTCATATATATATATTCAAACTAGGTGTAGAAAGGCTTAAATCGAATTCAACACTTTTCTCAGACACTGCAAGTGGCATTAAGAGATTCTGAACATCTGGCCTAAAATATTCTGTAATCTGGATTTCCCCGATCAAAACTGGAATTTCAAGAATCGCGTTATTGAAAGATGAAAACGCAGATAGAAGTGGCCTACAAAAATAAATAGAAAATTAAAATTCGTTTCAAAATGCATGTGTTATCGTTACATATATAAATCGAAACGATGCCTAAAAATCATATGAAAACGTACCGCAGATTTTTTGTTTGTTTTTCTCATGTTTTTGGAAAGGAGCATTAAAAAAATCCGGAGATGTCAAAAAATGAATATATAATGAAATGCTAAAACAGGAATCATACATATTTATTCTTATTTTACTACGAGAAATTCTAAATATAAATAGTTAAGAAAAACTATTTTTATTACTACAACCACTGCAGGATACATGAATAATTGAGATCTATGGACTTTATTAATAATAAATTAATTTTTCATACAAAAACAAGTTGTGTGATGATAAATTTGATTATCATTGATTTATTTGAAAAGTAATATATTTGATAAGCATTTGATTATTTGCTATTCGTAAAAATTCAAATTGTCGTATTTTATTTCGGAAAATGAATATTTATTTTAGCACTTATTTTAAAATAATATAATACCGCAATTTTCTTCCAAAAATAAAGATATCTTAATCTCTAAATGTCAATTAATACAAGTTTTGAAAATACACCTCTAAGTGTTGACAGATTTGCTAATCGCTGATAATCGTATTCGGTGTACAATTGCTCACAATCGAACACAGACTAATTCTGAGCAAACATCATTATACATGAATAGAAGAATTGATTTAAAAAATTTATATTTTAAAAAATTATTACACATTATATAAACACTAATACATAAAGACAAACATTTAAAGTTTCTGTTTTCTTTTACAAATGTTGGATGTGTGAACCTTTTTATAACATTCAATTTTTTAAAACCCTTTAATTTAAATCAAGTTCACACTCCTGTTTTCAGTTTTACATTGTCAACGATTTTTAATGCAACACCGATGCCTTCTTTAAATTCATTCATTCTATTGATTATGCCTGGTTTATAAATAAGATCCTTATTGTGTCTTTAAAAAATAAATAATAAGTATTAGATAAGATGATCTTGGTGGCTATATGATTAATCATGGCAGACAAGTCCAATCCAGAGTTAAGTAAATTCATCATTTCCCCAAATAGATTGGAACGCCAATGTCTTCCATACAGTTAATTGCACAGTTGTGAAAGAATACTCGAAATGTGTTTGGTTATGTATCATTGATTTTATTGTGCATAATTGATTTGAAAATATAAATCATAAAAACCTGTCATGAATCTTTGTTAACCCTGTATGATGTTGAAAGGATTCTTGAAAATTATTCAGTGTAAATACTATCACGTTCTTCACAGATTAGAGAAAACACAAGAATTCTACTACATTCCATAAAAATGGAATGTAGTAGAATTCCTGTGTTTTCTCTAATAAGTAGTAGTTTTTATGGATTATTTCTAACCAATAAACTCTAAATATCAATGAAGCAAATTATAATTCTAGAATTCATATTTACTATAGTTAATTTACTTTTAGCATTGCACTGAGCAAACTAAATCACTTCTCCTTTTTAATTATTAACACTATTTCATATTTTTGCTGACCATTTATAAAACTAAAACTAATTTTCTACAAATTACTTATTCTTATTTAGAACTTCCATGTAAGCATGTTTATTTATCGCATTTTTTTTATTTATTTTAACACTATTTAGTAACCAGTATTTTAATTTTAGAAAATTGAAGGTAAATGGATAAATATCATAAACATAAAAAACCTAATAGTGAAAACTTAATATTAAGTTAATAATATTAAACTTTGATATATATTAACAATGATAGTCTCAATGTTACCATAAATTAATACAGTAACAAATTAACATTGCAATGTTACAATTAGCATTGTAAAGTACATCATAATCTCATTATATTGTGTTGTAACAATACTATGAAATTCACAATATAAAAATTGTTAGAACTACAATGTAAAAGCTTACATATAAAATTTATTAAAAGGCTAATGATTGCTAAGTAAAACAGATGTAGTACTTCATCTTCTTCATATAAACTTTAACGATAACTTTATTTTTAATAACTTTTGAAATTTTATAAAGCATTCTACGTATTTACGAAACAGAATGGGGCCATGGTGTTGAAATTTGGAATATGAAATTTTGACACAGAAAGTTATATTCTCAAGCACATAGACAAATTATTAACTCGAAATTTGACGGTATCAGACTTGAAAGTAGTTTATTACAGTTTCAAAACTTCAAAACACTCACGATATTGAAAGCAAAATCTTTCAGTCTAGTTCCCCACAAGGCAAATTTCCTGTGCACTTTCATGGATTAGCAACGCTTAATCAAATTACAATGCAGATAAGACTAAATTAGTTGAAGAAGAAGAGGAAACAGACTAAAAGAGCTTGCGCAGGCCTCATTGCAATAAAAGGAATGTTAGTTTTTAACATGAAAGGAACGATGGTACCTTCAACTCATTCATCTTATTGGTTGTCAAATTATTTCGAGAAACAAGATGACATTAATTTTTGTATTACTTTATTTATTAGAACGTCTAGACAGAAAAATCATCACATTTTATTGAAAAAAATTAAAAGAATTGATTTTACACATTTTTTTTCATAACAGAATTATTTACAGATTTCTAAACAATGAGTGATGGCTGAATACTTATTTTTAAGTAAATTGAAAATATTCTTTTATTTTTTTTTATTTGAATTTGAATATTGCTTTTTTTGTTGAACGATATACTGCATCAACTAAAAATATACCGACGATATATTGTATGAACTAAATTTATAACGACGATGTACTGTATCAACTAAATATATAATGGCAATAAAATGTATCAACTAAATATGTACCGACGATATACAGTATGAATTAACATATTTATACAGTATTTTAAAAAAAAAGTCTTTTGAAATCGGTAAAAATGTGCATTTTCTATAAAGACCTGTTAAAATATTATATATGTACTAAATTTAGTTTTTTATATCCAATTATTATTACACTATTAGTCTAATCACAATAGAAACTAATTAGGACTGGATAGAATTATAAAAGATCCATCGTTATTCAATATATCCAGATGCACCTGCTACATCTAAGGCAGCAAAAAGAAGTAGTAATAAATTTCCTAATGATTTTTAAGGACAAAGCAGTTCGCAATTGCATATCTTATTAATGAAATCCCAAAATGCAGCAATCAAAGATTTCGACTATACTTGACAATTACTCCAATAAAAATACCCATTTGTCAAAACAATGACTATAATGCATGCCATCAGTTGCAATCGAACCTCCTTCCTCTTCGGTGAAGAATAGAATAATATTCAGATCTTTTTATAAGACGACTCCAATACTTTTAGTAAAGCATTGTTAGCATTATTTTAATTTTGAAACAAACCAGGAGATTTTGATAATCCTAAAATACAGAAATTGACTGCAACTGCCTTAAATGGCACATGTACGTTTTGCATGTTTTATAATATATTTTAACACCCCCCTTTTTAATACTCTGCCAAACTTTGCTTTTGTAAATGCTTAATTCTTAAACTGAATAATAGAAATTGAAATATATTATTATTCTTGTCTGTCGTATTTTTTGAATAAAAATACACTCATGTCCATAAATTAAGGATAAGAGTCACACAGAAATTGAACTGTAAAATAAAAATTTCACCTGTAGAATTATCACACACATATGTACCTGTAGAATTATCACAGTCTCTTTCTTTGCCTGAACTTCATTATCCTTAATTTATGGACATGAGTGTATTTGATATCCCATAATTTAGTAAATAGTTTAGAAATTCATAAAACTGAATGAATTGGAAAATTTAAATGCGATTTAAGAGATCGTTTTAGTGTTGAAGAGACAAAAAAATATTCGATGGAGAAAGTTTCATTCATTTAATTAATAAAATCCCTATAGAATTTTCATTTACACTCATGTCTATCAATTAAGGATAATGAAGTTCAGGCAAAGAAAGAGACAGAAGCAAAACAAATTTGACTTATTTGTAAAGTCTATTTATTAAACAAAAGGTAAAGAGCAGAAAAGATGCTATATGTTTGACATAATTAATAAAAATTGCGATTTATACTCCCTGGAGCAAATTTAAAAAAAGAACCTATTTGCGAAAAACAGTATAACATGGTTAGTATGATCGTTAAGATGGAGTATGTCTCCCGCACGATGCAATACAGGCCTTACAACGCCTAGGCATGCTGAGTACCAAATTATCAATCTGATCTCGGGGAATATTACACCACTCGTCAAGCAATGCCCTCCGAAGTTCCGGTTGACAGGTGGGAGAAGTTGACGGGCTGCAATTCGTCGGCCAAGCATATCCCACAAATGCTCTATTGGATTCAAGCCCGGTGAGTATGCTCGCGAATCCATACGGGTGATATCCTCCAATTGAAGGCATTCGTCTACAATGTCTGCACGGGGAGGACGGTCGTTGTCATCGATAAACAGAAATTCAGCACCCCTGGCGCCCCGAAACAAACGTACATGTTGTTCCAGAATGACATCCCGATAGATGTGGCCTGTCATCGTTACACTCTGAATATGCAGGTCAGTTCTGGAACCAAGAATAATTCCTCCCCAAACGAGCCATCCTGCACCTACGTAACGGTGTCGTTCAATGGTGTTCTCTTGGTGGTAACGGGTACCTGGTGCTCTCCATATGAAAGTCCGGCGAGAATCAGACTGCAAACTAAACCTGGACTCGTCGGAAAACATCACACAAGACCACTGTTGCTGTGTCCACAATGCATGCTCTCTACTCCAGGTTAATCGCAGGCGACAGTGAGTTGCGGTAAGTGGAACGCATCTGACAGGCCTACGAGCATATAAGACCAATGTGCCCTAAGCGTCTGTACATGGTCTGCCTTGAAACTGTCATACCGGTAGCTGAAGAGAGCTGACGAGACAGGTCTGATGCTCCGTCTGTTTCTTTTGTAAGTAACTGCTAAATACCGGTCCTCATTCGGCGTTGTAACTCGGGGGCGACCTGTGCTGTAACATCTAGTCACATTACCATCATCTTGGAATCGTTGCCAAAGCCTGGAGAGGACGCTCTGGGCGATTCCAAGTTCCTCGGATACTTCCAGCTGGGTACGTCCACATTCCAGTCGTCCGATAATTCTACCACGTGAAAAATCATCTAAATGCTTCCTTTGGGCCATAACTATGCGGTTATTGCACTGAAGGCTTTTAAAGCGCTTGTGAACAATTTTACTTCTTTGCCACCATTCCTTATATACCCCTCTCTTACACTATCGTCATTGTGACGTACTATCCGCGCCATCTGGTGGTTTCCTGTAATTTGCATATTCTTCTTCAAGATGTGTGTGATAATTCTACAGGTGAAATTTTTATTTTAGAGTTCAATTTCTGTATGATTCTGAATTATCCTTAATTTATGGACATGAGTGTATGTCTTATTTGATTTATTAATCATCTTAGAAATTTTACAAACTCTCTTTTCATCGTATCAATTTAATGTCTCAGATTTCGAATATTATGAGAATTTTTTTTTTTAATTTTAAATCAAGATCTAAATATTTTGATTTTGTTCGGGGAAAAACATTATTTCAAGCTCCGATACCACAAATATATAACTTTAAGTATGGTGCTGAAACATTTAATGTGGTTAATTTTTCACAAAAAAGAAAGCAATAAAAAAAAAAAAGATATATTTTTAAGTAATTTGAACTTGTCAACGATATTTATTGTTAGATTTTGAATAAGTTATTAAACTTTAATGAAACATCACTTCACATACTTTTCCTGTTTAATAATTGAAAAAATATTAAAATATTTTAAGGATTTTCGTTCTTAAATATTTTAAATGCTTTTAGTCTAGTGCAGTGTCTCCAAACTACTGACCATGCCAACACATGCCCGTAAGCACTAACTATCCGGCCTCCCACAGGTTATTATGATTATATTGTAAAATGTAAAATTTACAGTGTAAGTAAATCATGCAAAATAATTATCAGTTTTTATGTAACGACCCATTAAGAAACACGATATCTGACACACATAAAAAACATTAAACGTTCTAATTAATGTTAATTAATTATAATTAATGATATAGGAATTGTCTTAAAAAATCTACAATAAGTGAAGCACATAGGTAATTAATAGTAATAGTAATAGGTAATTAATAGTAATAGTAAAATTAAACGTTGTAATTATGATTAAGAAGATTCATGTGACTTTCCACTGATAACGACAAACCGTTGTCAGTGGAAAGTATGCTATAATCTATCTCTACTACTCGCTTTAAAAGGATGTCGTAAACTTCGACTCACCTAGCATAATTAGCGTTTTTGCGTAATTCAGTCACTCCCCAGAAGATGGCCTTTGCTACTGCGGCATGATGTGGCATCTCTGGAACAATGACATATCTTTGACACTGGCCCGTAAATACCAACTGAAATTGCGAGCATAGATACCTCAATCGGCGGCGAGTTTCTAAACAAAAATTTGTACGTAATTCATAGCTGTAATATGGTGTAATGGAAGTGTCAGTGTAGCCCTTAGTTTAAAATGTTTGGAGACTCCTACTTTAGTGTAACAAATTTAGACCGCTTTAATTTGATGTAAAAAAATGTAAGACAAACCTAAAAGTCAAACCAATTAATAAAATTTCCCTGGGATTCATATAAATTCACGAAAAATGTTTGTATATTGTTTGCCTTATTTATATAATTATTTAAATAATACTTTAAGACCAATTTTGCAAAACTTTATCCATATTTCTTTAAAACATAGTGATTTATAATGAAAGGGACTTAATCATTAGGACTCTTGACGACCACCAAATTTTGCACCGTAATCATTATTCAGTGGAATGAAAATTTTTAGTAAATTTGTTCCAGTTGCTTCACTTAACTTAAGATAATTTATTATTTATAGTGGATAAAGTCCCAGTTCAGTCTAGTGACTAGACTCGAAACTGGGACTTTAAAAGACGTTAAAAGCCTAGTCGTTGCCGAAGTCTACCATGAGTGGCATTAGTCTAAGCAGTCAATTGCTGCAAGAAAGATTTCTTCATCCTGGTCACAGTTATATCTTAACTTTCTCTTCTTTCTGTTCTTTTTTGTCCTTAGTTGTGTTGAACTCTCTTGCCAAACTCCCGAAGAGAAGGTGGCTCAATAAAGAAACCGAAAGCGACATTTTAGCGGCTTTGTTTTTATTTTATTTTTTACTGTGTCCCGAACGATTTCGTCTTTTCTCTCTTGTGTATCTGGTCAGTTATTGCGAGAAAGTTTTATTTATTTATTTTTTTATTTTTTTTATTTTCTTTTTGCGAAAGCGCTAAATGATGGTGGTTGAAGCCAAAGGCTAAGATTTTTTTCTTTTCTTCATATTTTTTTCTTCTTCTACTTCTCATCTTCAGACTACATCATCTTGCATTGACTCATCTAAAAATTTAATATCACTGATTTGAGGCAATCCTGTTAGGTTCAGGTGAAATTACACCTTAAATATTTTTCTCCTTTTACTTTATTGTTTAGACACCTAAAAAATAAAGTAAAAGGAGAAAAATATTTCAACCGTATTTACTCTACATCATCTCCGATATGATAGAGTAAATACGGTTGAAACAATGAAAACTTCACAGAGTATATTTACAAATATAATAATCTTAACTTACAATTATAATCAAATAAAAAAAAGAAAAATATTTAAGAATTAAATTAGAAATTAAATTAAAATTTTGTGCGGACGTTTTAAATCATAATTTGAAGATCGTAAGAGTCAATCTTCTAGATTGCAATATTTTCATGATTCATAAGCGTATTAAAAAAATTAATAGAGTTGTGTTTAAGAGAATCTTTTAAAGAAGGAATGTTAATAGTTTTATATATATCTGAATTGCGCATGAACCATTTAGCATATGTAATTTGGCGGATAGTGATATTTTGTAAAGTTTTAAGCGTTTTTAAATTAGACTTAGCTGCATAGGACCAGACTGGGCACGCGTACGTGAGAATTGGGCGAAGCATAGCATGTTGTTATCCCTGGTCATGGTAGAATTTCTATTTATGAGTGGGTAGAGTTTTCTGAAGGCAATACGAAATTTAGTTTTGGTGTACAGAAAATGTTGTTTCCAAGTTAAATGCTGATCCAGAATAACTCCTAAATATTTAGTGTGACTATTCCAAGGGGTAATAGTATTATCGATCATAATCACAGGTTTTTTGCGTTTGTTTCCAATAAAAAGGAAAACAGCTTCAGTCTTATCTATATTTAAAGAAATTTTCAATTTATTGAACTAGTTATGGAGAACTTTAAGGTGATTAGTAAGGGTGATAGCTAAGAATTTAGTGTTGCAAAGGATTGCAGTATCATCAGTAAACAGTTTAGGATTAGTTGGGATATCAGCAATAAAAATAGAGAAAAAAGATGGGAAAATTTACTACCTTGTGGAGTACCAGCCATAATATTTTTAATAGAAGAGAGAGTTTTGTTTACTATAACAGTAAAAGTTCTATGATTTAAATAGGCGCTAATAAGTTTAATCAAGTGAGGTGGAAAGTTGAGAATATAAGTTTTAAGCCAATCCAAACTGTCGAATGCTTTCGCAATATCAAGAAATACCCCACCCGTAAAACAATATTTATATCGTTCTAAATTTAAATCAGTGTCGTAGTAAATAATTTTTACAGTTATTTATATCATTGATTTGAAAAAGATTTATGATTATATCATTAGTGATTCTTTACGTTCTAATAATTAATTAATTCCTTTTTACATATTTACCAAAACACTTATTTTCTTTTATCAAAAATTGTTTACTCTTTAAGAGAAACAAGGCATCAAAATGTATCTGCCTAGATTGTAACAATTCCAATTTAAAAGCATTCCTAATTTTGTGATTGCATTATTCAAAACATAATCAATGGTGATTTTTCCTTTTGTCAGATAAGCATCGGTGTTTATTTACAATGATAAAAATCAGAAATAATCCATACAGATTTAACTCAATTCATTATATCATGCGAAACATTACTATCATTGAATTTCTCAATGGGTCACGTGAGAGAAACTATCCAGAGTATTTAAATATTTAGAAACGCCCTGCGTTTTAATGATTAATCTTCTAATATCTAAATTTGGCTTTCCCTGCTAATTACTATTCGTTAGTGAGAACCAAACTTCCTTGAAATCTAAAAGTTCAAGCTCCGAATTAATTTTGCACATGGAATTGTACTCGATTTACACTCGACAATTCATAATTAAATTCCTCATTAAAGTTATATTTTGAATTGCTTCGTTTTATTGACACATAACATAATGACACATAATATCGTTTTATTGACACATAATATTGACATATTCCTACATAATTTTAGGTAGTAATTGCTTTAAGTTTTTGGAAATAATTTAACTCTATCAAATATTAAATTAAGTAATTAATTAAATACAAATAAAATAGTTGAGAAATAGCCGGCTATATATAACAATTGAATAATAATAATTTTTTTTCAACTTATTATATTTTGGGAATAACATATTAATATTTTCCCTAATATAATTAGACTTATTTTATACAATTTGCTATGAGAGACATGGGGCCTGATGGCCGAGTGGCTAGCGCTCTGGCACTCAGTACCACAGGTTTCGGGTTTGAGTCTTAGCGGTGCCATGGATGTTTGTAATGGTTTGGAATCCACTTTAAACCGTAGGTCCCGTCCTAATTGGATCGTAGCAGCGTTGCGGGACATTGTTACTCCGCATCTGTAGCTTATCATCAAGCTACACGCGTCGCCTGGGTAGTGCTACGTGAGTAACGTTGGTGCAGGTCTTGCTTATGACATAAAAAATATCACAGTCTAAGTATTTGTCAGCTGCATTAGAAAAAAAACTATTAGAGGCATTTTAATTTCAGGCAAAGCATTTTATCTTTATTGTTGTTATGTCTAATCCTCAGTGTACTGCAATGTGGACAGATATTCTATGAATATCTACTCGTGGATAGAGGGAAAGGAGCAGCTTCTGTTGTGATGGAGCACCCATAGGTAGAAGTTTGACCTGCATCCGTGACGCTGAAGAAGGAGGGCAGGGCCTTCCGGAAGGATTTTGGGGTGAACTAACCCTTATTTGCGTATCGTATGAGAGAAAAACGAAAAACTCACACCAAGTAGTTCGACTCATGAGACAAAATGCTGAACATCACAAACGTCATCGAGTCCCTGGTATTTTGAAACAGCGTCTACAACAGTCACCAGCTGATTGCACCTCAGCTCTAACGCTCACCACGTTACCACGGAGCCGTACATTATTTTTACTACTATAACACACTGATATATAACAACAAAACAAGACCTGAGTTAAAATATTAAATAACTATGGCTAAAGATGAATTTTTATGTAGTAAAATATATTAATGTTTACATGACTTAATTAATTACTAACATCTGGAATACATGAGCTTGAACTATAACATTCTTGCATATAAAAGTCAGAAACATAAAATATAATAGGTTGGCATGAATAAAAATTAAAATGAAGTATAAATATACAGTATTGTATAAAATTGACGACGCTTATCATTAATCAATATGTTTGCAAGTGAAAATAAAAATGAACACTAATTTTAAAAATACGAATATTTGGCATAACAATTAATGCTTAATAGATGTACAGATTTGTAAAATTGTATCATTTTGTTTTTATGAAAAAAAACATAGATTAGGAATATAGGAAAGATTTGATGTAATGATTTCATAGTATTTTTGTTTTCATTGTATAGACAAATCGGTTTTAAAAACAATTGTACTTAAAGCTCACTTTTCAAAACTTAAGAACAAAAATCAGAAAAATTGTGATTATGTATATTTTATCCTTTTTATGTTAATGAGATTTGTCAAAAATATTACTTAATGTTTCCCAAACTTCGCACAAAAAACAATAAGCTTACTATATATCCTGAAGATGCATAATATGGAACCGTGTGAAAAGATTTGTGCTGTTATAATCTCTAGTAACTAAATAGACATGGCAGCTGTGTTCCTTATTTATTAATTCAATTAGCATCAAATATCATTACTATGTCAAAGATCTTTAACTGTTGCTGGGCGTGTGTTTAGTATATCAATATGTCTCCTTGGAGAGTCCAAAATATGCTCAATCGAGTTCAAGTCCGGATAACGGACTGACCAATATACATATGCACAGTAGATTCCTTACGAATATAAATAAAACTGCGCAATGTGTATACTATTATTACAAGTTTGTAAAATGAAGAACCACTAACTAAATCTGCACATGGAACAGCAAGTGGATCAAAAATATCTTCTCTATATAGCTGAGCTGTAATGGTGGCCATGGCTCCATACGCAGATCGGTGCGGCCTTCCATAGAGATATTTAGTCACAACACATTGTACATACCAAATCTGTCAAAATTTGCAATCATCAGTAGCAGGTACAGATAGTCGTTGACAGTTATTTCAATTAAAAGGAGTGCATTTAGGATTAAATATTTCAGATTAAATATAACCAGACTGACTGATTTCAGCATGAAACATTGTTTTATTGCTACTGGCGAATCAGGGAGGGTATCTCTGAATCAGTAAAAAAAAAATCGAAAATATTGACAGTCATTCTGGTTATAGATTTCAGCATGAAACATTGTTTTATTGCTACTGGAGAATCAGGAGGGGTATCTCTGAATCAGTAAAAAAAATCGAAAATATTGACAGTCATTCTGGTTATAGATTTCAGCATGAAACATTGTTTTGCTACTGGAGAATCAGGAGGCGTATCTCTGAATCAGTAAAAAAAAAATCGAAAATATTGACAGTCATTCTGGTTATAGATTTCAGCATGAAACATGGTGTTATTGCTACTGGCGAATCAGGAGGGGTATCTCTGAATCAGTAAAAAAAATCCAAAATATTGACAGTCATTCTGTCTGGTCACACTGTTAATATTTTGGATTTATAGTGAAAATATATTTTATAACTTTCCAGAAATATATGAATACATAAATAGCTGCTTAAGCGTATTTACTTCGTGAAAATATGCCATGCTTAGAGAGAATAAATAATGTGTTTTTAACATATTAAATTTTGCTCTTCATTCCACACATTTTTCTTTTTCATTCAACTTTTATTATTATAAAGCTTGTTAAATATTTTATCTTTATTACAAAATACTGTATGAAGAAGGCAAACAATATTTTCTTTCAAATGAACTTACTTTACCAGTTCCGCCAGTAGAAATAGTAGTTTTAATAACATATTAATCTAAATAAAAGGAATAATTTGATACAACAGATTACATATACGTATATGTATAAATATACGTCTGTGTGTGTGTGTGTGTGAGCGTGTAGCAAGCCCGGAAGCTGCTGCAGAGTTTAGTTGAAATCCAAGTGGACATTAGAAACATTAACATTAGAAAATTAAAGAGTTGGGGGCATGCTTTGGTGGGCGATGGGATAGGGTAGAACACAACATCAAAAGCTGCGAATGTTTCAAATGTGTCTCCCCAATAAAAGTGAATGTAATCTAAAACAAACCGTAAACAGTGTTTTTCTTAGTTTTTTATACAGCATTGGAAAGAAAGAGTTGAAGGCAGTTCACAAACAGAAATATCAAGTTACAGATTAATTATAGAAGGGCAATATCGTTAAAAAAAATGTGGAAACATAGGGTAAATAGGGTCAGTAGAATAAACGAATCTGTTAATTGAGTTGAGAGCTAAACGGGATATATATATATATATATATATATATATATATATATTCGACAAATATTTTTTCACATTGTCCATTGTCGCCTTAACTTTGAAGCGAAATTTTGCATTTATCATGCTGGTTCACAAATTTTCTAACACCCCCTTCATAGTTGATAGCCACCAGTATATAGATGTAGGTCTGCACCACCTCTAGAAGTTCTTCATTGCGGGAACTCGGCTATTTATGATCTAATTTTAGTTCTCGAAAAAAGTGAAGTGGGTTGAACACCGGATAATCGAACACTTCCCATCGAAATTGTGCAAGAAACTACAAGGTTAAGGCAGTAGTTCATGGTCGTGTATTGACATGAATCAAAACAACTCCAGCAATAAACCAAGTTCATTCTCCGATGAGTTTTTGCCACGTTATCAGGACCGGATTTAGATGAAAAGAGGCCCTAGGCTATTCCACTTGTGAGGCCCTTTCATCTCCTATTTTTAAGTTTGTAAGTTACATGAGAGATAATAAAATACGTCATTACTGTGATATTTATCAATATGTTAAATGAAACATGTTGTGATTGGTACTAATCATTATTAAAATTGTGGCACGGATAATAAGTTTAAAAAAAAGTCGAGAACACTTATTTGAACATTTATTCTCAGCACCATATATAGTATTTGTAACAATAACTAATCAAACATAACACACAACATTTACAAAGAAACAAAATTCAAATAATAAAAATCTTTGACTACGAAAATAAAATATGCAATAAAAATTATCATATTTTCTATCAAAATATATTGAATACATTGGAGATTAAAGCAAATTCAATTCAGAAAAATTTATTTCATAATAATTCGCATTTAAAGTTTAAGTATGAATTATCATGAATTTTAACTTTTAAACTGAACCAAAAATGGAATTTTATTCAAATAAAATCCAGATCACAGAAAAGAAAATATCAAATTGCATGTCATATTAAATTTTATGTTAATAGTTATTTTATTTAAGAACTGCTTCAGTCCAAGTATTCATTTAAAACGAAATAGTAGATTAGAAGAATTTCTTTCTAAACTTTTTCACACAGAATTCTTCTATAAGTTCATCAAAATCTATTTTTCTGAAGGTTTCATTTTCGATGCACAAAATACTTAATGAAGACAACCTCGTCTGGGTAATCGTGCTTCTTAATTGATTTTTGATATTTTCATGCCTTGAAAATGACCTTTACCCAGTACAATTAGTGACTAATAAACTGAGAAACAGCCGTAAGATTGATTCCACATTGGGGAAGGCAACTTGAATATTTTCTTTGAATATTATTTGATACAAGTCTGTATGCGACAATGTGGAATTTTTTGAAAGCTTATGCTTTTGTCTCACATATGTGCGGAAATTAAATAGTTCTTCAGTAAGATTTTGGGTGACATCTTCTGGGTATTCTTGCATTAACAACTCAACGCCTCTTTGAAATTCTACCTTCGATAATGTAAGATCGGCAAGAAAGGAAAATATTTTCTCTACATCATCATAAATAGAAGCTCTTCTTCCTAAATTTGATTCTAGTGCATCTAATATAGGAATAAATGATTTAATCCTAAATTTATCTCTTGAAGAGAGTTCGTCTAAGGCAATCAGGGCCAGATGAATTTTCGTAATTATCTTGACTTTTACTTCTTACTATCCTTCTGGTAGTTCTATATTCAGTATTTGGCAACGTGTTTTTTGCATTTTGATCAAGGGCATCAAATTCTTCCTTAATTCCAAATTCTTTCCTAATTCCCTATCCAAAAATGACCTGTACCAATCTACACAACTACTAAGTAAAATATTAGGGTGTTGAAGAATTTTATTTATTTTTGAAAAATGTCTCAGTATTCGATTCCAGAAATGGAGCATAAACACAAATTCAAATTCCTCTATCTTCTCTAAAATATTGTTGACCCTCAATCTAGTATCACCCTTTGTATTATTATCTGAATGTAAATAATTGAGTGCATCGGTGATATCGTTGTAATTTTCTAAAATAGCTTCTGTAGCTTTTGCGTGTTGCTCCCACCTAGTGTCTGATAAATATTTAGGCACTTTAAAATGAGGTTTCGAATGTGATTTCAGAACAGCCCATCTTTTTGTGGAAGTCGAAAAAAAGATATAAACTTTGTTCAAAACACCAAAACAATTAACAGCATCAAAGCAACAATCAACAGCTGAATGACAGTAGGTCATTCAGCTGTTGATTGTTGCCTTGATGTGACCAGTGCATGAAACAAATCTTACAAACTTGTTTTTTTCGATAATGTTTTGCTGCATACCATTGTATCTACCAACCATATTGGCTGCATTATCATAAGACTGTCGACATTTTCGACATTTCCTGACATTTTCTCGACTCGACATTTTCTGAAATCAATTTTAAGTTCAGTAGGAATATAGTTAAATACTAAATCAGTTATGCTTTCCTCTGAGTGATCTTTTAGATCAAGGAAAGTTAAAAATCTCTCAGTTTCCAAACCGTCTTCAGGTGACACATATCTATTAATTAAGGTCAATTGATCAGTATGAGATATGTCAGGAGGGGAATCTACTGAAAAGCTAAAATAGCTAGCCTTTTTCACATCCGCCATAATTGTGTCTTTCACTTTATTTGCCATAAGTTGAATAATTTCCTCACATATAGTTTTAGACAGATATGAAGATTTTCCTGAGCCAGTACTTCCATTTCAGTCGATATAATATCTTAAAAATGGATCGAATTTTGCTACTAGTTCTAGAAGACCAAAGTAATTGCCGTTATTTAGAGTTCCAAACTTTTAATTTTCTCCTCTAAATGGTAATGCTCGTTTGTCTGTTCCAATCTACACCAATCTGCACTTTATTTATGCAAGAACAAACCAGAGATTAGTAGCATAAGGCACGTCTATATTTGCCATAGTAATCAGCGAACGTATGAACTATACTTTGGTGCAATCTATTATATACAAACGAACAAATCCAATGAGCCGAACGCCGACCAATACATTTTTACGTTTGTTTATTAGTCATAGGTGTAGAATTTCTCCTTATTTTCGATTCAGTGTTTTAGTGTTTACTGTTGTTAGAATAGTATAATTCTAATTTTGCTGACAATTTGAATGTAGGCCCCTCTTGATCTTGAGGCCCTAGGCTGAAGCCTAGTTAGCCTATAGGAAAATCCGGCCCTGCACGTTATTCACTCCGACAATAGAACGTGAATGACGTTGTACAATTCGTGCAGCCCACGTACACCTAAACCAATTGACTTTTCAGAATAGAACTCAATCCCCCTCTTGCCAATTCTAACGGTCAATTTTGAATCTAATTGCGATAGCAATTTTGAGCAACTTTAGAAGCTACGTTCACAACTTTCACCTCATATTTAAAACCTTATGGGAACATTTTCCGATTTGCAGGTGAAACATTTTCATGCCCGCCATAACATCCTATTCTCCCACATGCAAGTTTATCTAATAATTCACAATAATGTGAAGGCCTTTGATCCTACTTACTATCGGTAACTTTGATCCTGGTGGTAGTGAGTCTTATCAATAGTGAGTCTTATATTGGTGGTAGTGCTATCAGTAACTTTGAGCCAAAATTGCTGCAAGCCAATTACACAACCATGAAGTGGAAAGCCGTATTTGAATAGCTGAACCGTTATGAGATACATGACAATGAATTATTTTCTCACAAAATGACCAGTGTAGAAAGGTGGATGAATGACGCAGTGACAATTCATGTAATGCTGTCATTAAGGATATACAAAGAAAAAAACACAATGAAACACAATTTGTACTAAAACTCAAAACAATAGCAGTCTGGGGTTAAAAATTTTGATACCTTGGAATTGGCTGGAACTGGTTTGATTGTGATTCCCTCTTAAACTGGGACGGGTCATTCAGAACCGTTCAGGTCTGGAATTCTACGTAAATATCTCAACATGCGTGGGCACACGTAATGTCCATCCGAAAATCAAAATTTCCATTCAGAGACTCTATGATAGCCGCCCTATCTTGCACCTAGTATCTGAAACAGTTTTACTTACCTAAAGACCGTACAAATCTGGCTTGCTTGCTAAAGGTTTGAAGATAAAATCAAAAATTGAAAATAAATTTGAAATAAAATAAAACTATTCTGACCGAGACAGAGATCGGTTAATTGTGATCATAGATTAAATATTGCCCACTCATCGCATCAGGAGGAGGGGGAGGGGGAGCTTCCACTGAAGTTTCTAGGCTCATTCTTGGAGTTGCTATTCCGAAAAACTTGAAGGAGCAGTTGAGATTCACAACGACAATTCGTTATCTACGCTTGACTTTGGGAAATGAGTGAAATTCCTGGGTGAGAATTGTTCTATGTCTCTTCTGTTAATTTTAAGCAGTACTTACAGATGAATGGAAAAATGGATAATGATGAATGGTGAATAAATTATCACACATTATAAAAGGAATTATGAATGAATAATTAATAAATGATGTATGAACAATAATAGATGGTGAAATGAGTAATGAAAATACTGAATGAATAATAATGAAAAGTAAAATAAATAATAATGTGTGAATAAAAATAAGTAGTAAATGCATAAACAAATTATCAAGGTAGAGAAATTAATGAATTTTCGCTGTTATTTGTTTTTGTTTAATTTCATACCCAAATGATGTATTTTTAATGTATTTCTTACTCACAAAAGCATCTAAAGATACAAACATCCAACAAGGGACCCCTGAATATAAAAGAACAACACCCACGCATAGGTCATAATCTTTGAAAATAGATTATAATCTCTTCAAAAAATAGTTTTTAGAAAATATAATAACTTTTTTAATAAATATAATATCTGTCAGAACCGACATTCTTAACAGGTTCGACATAGAAATGGTGCCGCTAATCTGCGTATACTCGCAGGATGGCCAAATTTATTTAAATATCAATAAAAAACACAATTAAACAAAATACGAAATTAATACCAAAACAAACTAATTAAATTTACTTTTAATGAATACTTAAACACAATGTTTACACTTAAATTTAGAATATTTACAAGATTATATTTTGTCACACAAAACAGAACTAATTACAAATATTTACAAAGAAATAATCATATTGAACGCAATAAAATTTTCACTTACTACAGTTGTGACTTGTGACACAGCTAATTTTTCCGATACTTTAAAAAGAAATATCCTTATCTGTGAGTAGGCATGTATATTGCAAGTGATCTCAAAAAATAAAAATGTAATCTGGTAGTTCGTAAAATGTAATCGCAGCAAAAATTTTAACGCAGATTCTAATCGCAGCAAAAATTTTAACGCAGATTCTAATCGCAGCAAAAATTAGTTTCCAGGCCAACGCCTTGTTCTCCTCTTTGTTTTGTCTTTCTACACCGCCTCCAGGCTGAAATTTTTATTTATTTATTTTTTTTTTTGAGTGCTCCCTCGACGAGCCTCATCGTGGGTCCGGGAGGTGGCGTCATCTGCAACTCCTAAATTCATCAAAAGGGCAATATACCTTGCCTAAACACTTTAGGAAAATTACAAGTTGTCAACAATATCCATATTCAAATAATTTGATTGAAAAACTAAATATAGAATTGGACTTATACGATGTTTCATACTGATTATTATTTTTTTTTTTCGCTTTATAAATATAAGAAAATGCACTGAAAATAATTTATTTATGGTTTAAATGTTTTTAACAAAAACCTGTAAATGTTTGCATTAAAGATTTTCAATGTAGCTCGGTTGTTGTGCAGAATTTCATTTTCAAGTGCATTTATTTATAGAAACCAAGCTATTTCTAATGAATTTTCTTCGAAGTTTTATTTCTACTTATTTTAAAATTTTATTTGAAGTTAGAAATACAAGAAAATAGTTTCCGCCGTATAAGAAAAGTATCACTAAGATTTTCTAATTATAAAAATTAATGAAGCTATAAAATCTGTGGACAATAAATTATAAATGAAAGGAAATTTTATTTTTTATTTTATTTCGTTACTAAATGCAAAAGGAGATATTTCTCATTATGGTTGTGACAAGAAATATACCAGCATATTGATTTTTGATATTTAATAATGCAATAGAGATTTTGTTTGAAATTTTGTTTGATTTTGTTTGAGAAATGCAATTTTAAAAGAAATTAATTATAATTTTTTAGTAGTATCAATAAAATTATTTATAATTTGGGAATTAATATTTATGTATTTCTCTAGAAAATGATTTTATTTTACTGTATTTTAGGTATTCACCTTTTTTTTTTAAATTAAAAAACAACCAAATTTTTTGGGGGAGTATTAAGCAGCTTTTTAAATAGTAAACAATTTCAAATTTACTTCATTAAAATATGCATAATTTAAGAAGAGGAAATAAAGGAAGATTAGGAATAGACAAACAAACGAATTTTCAAAAAAGAGATGATTTAAGAATATATATAGATATATATTTTAAGTCAACACTTTGTAAATAGTTTTCTGTACTTAAAATAGGTAATAAAAATATGATAATCAGTTTTGGATACAATTTCCTTGAAAACAATTCAAGTAGAGATAGTAATGAAAATTTTGATAGCAGAATGTAAATTTTAATTTTAAACTTTTTGAAGAAAACATACCAAAAATTGTACTTTTATTGGAATGATTTTGAATAGAGTAAAAATACCATATCTATCTCTAAAGAAATTTAAATTTACAAAATTTAGGTTGATAAAGTTTGCTTCATTAATTGTAGCAATAACTTCATATAACCGACTTTGGTCGGTTAGAATGAGATACGTCATGCGTCGTCTTTAGAGATTACCAGTCGTCCTAATTAAGTCAATTGAAAGTGCTAAGCCTATTGGTGTTTATGCAACATGCTTCTTATCGTCCGTTGAATTGTACACGCATGTTCCTGGCTTTATTAACATTTAACACAAATGTAAGACTTTATTAACAGTAATATGTATAACAGTAAGAGCAATATGTAAATGTTTGGTTTTATTAAGAGTTAATATATGAATAACTTTAGCAAGACATTTCTCCAAATTCTTTTTTTCTTGATGTAATACTGTAGACCTGTTGTGTGATAGGTTCTTCCTATACTTGTTTGTAGTAAGTCTACAAATTTAGAGATAAATGGCGTACCTCAGAAAATTAAAAAAGATATATTTTAAAAAAAATAACTAAACATATTTTTATGCAGTCTTTTATCAGAAAAAATTGTGCAACAGGTATTACTAAATTTAAAACAAATCACGAAGGAGACATATTATAAAGTCATAATTTAAGACGTTACAATCGTTAAAAACTTATTCGCATTTATTAACAGTAACAGTAACGCTAGTTCTAAGTAAAAATTTAAATTATATTACAATTTTAATTTTTTACATTTCAGTATAACATTTCAGTCATTACTACTTAGTCACTTCACTTCAGTCACTTTATGTATCTACGTGTCATCTTCCAAAATATTCCCTTTATCAACCAATACAGCTCTCATTATCCCTGACTATTCCGAAATATGTTCCGAATATCTTTTCGAAGTGCGTCAAGCACCTTCTGCGAATCGCGCTCTTGAAGGAGGAGTTATTTACGCAACACGACAGAATAATCTGCATTCTTTTTCTTTGAGTATCACATAAGAGGATGAATCATCCACACAACATTGATCTCCAACATAACGGAAGTTTTTGGTAATTATAAGTTACTGCTGGTTCTGTTCCTGGGAGCATTGTCATGGAGAGATCTTCGATGATCCTCATGTATAAATTGCATATCGGATTCGACCTTTCCGGGAATATAAATGAAGAAGTTTCTAGGTCATTTAGTACAATTTTTTTTTCTTCCCTCTTGTTTATTAAAATATTTCTGACTTGCTTCCTCCCATATTGACTTGTTAAAGTGTCTTAATAAATTATGCGAATCGAATCAAATGGCTCTGAGACAGATTTTCTCCTTCTCTTTTGATTCTTATTATGCATGACTAAATTGCAAATGAGGTAACACGTAAGGTTTGAATAGCATCAGTTTCACAGCTCCTAATATGTCCGAGACGATATCTTTATACACAGTGACTCATGCAAAGACTACGTTCCCTGCTTTTGCGTCTTGCGAAGCCTAATGACTTTACCCTTTGAACTTATTATGTAGCTCACAGCATTAAGAAAATTGTCGTTATCCCTCAAATAATAAATGTATCATGTTCAGACACGCGATTCCAACCAACAATCTCTCAATTTCGTTACGCATTACTGTACCGCACGTATGGAAATCTTTTTTAAAGCATCCCATCTTGCTGTGAGACATCTACAATGTGAAATGTATATTTGAATGGCAACGATTTTTTTGTTTGATATTATGAGTAACAAAACAAGTACGTATGATGATATTTTTTAAGCTTCTATTTATAAGAACCATGCGGGACAAAATTAAGTTAATGTATATTAGTGAATAATTATTGAAATGAATAATTAAAAGCAACAAAAAAATTTCCTTTTTTTTAATTTTTTTTATCATACCTTTTTTTTTATTCGTGCTACTTTTTTCATGTTCATAATTGTTTCCGCAAAATAAAAAAGATAACTGCAAACCGTCAGAGAGGAAACGCGAAGTAATATGAAGTACGTTTATTTATTCTTTATTTTAAGCTAAAAACAGTGTGAAAAAAATTTTAATACTTTTTTTTTTTTTATTTTCCACATTTATTTTTACGAGTTTCATCACTGCTCTTATATTCGTGTGATGCGGAGAATAATTTTAAAAGATAGCTCTTTTAAGTTTTCAGTTTTCATTTGGGACATTCAGATTCAAGTTATTTATTACGAAAGTGGGATACTTATAACAATTATAGAATTATAAACTATTGTAAACAATATATTAATATGAATGACAATAGATGGCGCCACCAACAAGAGATGTAACTCCGTACAAGAGTGTTGTCTTGTACGGGGATTCCCATGTAAGAGCAAGGGCAAGTAAGGTAAGCTACGGAGTTTGCGATGACGCGCGGTGGTTCGAATAAGTATTTTTATATATTGTTAATAAATAATTTGTATATATATCAACTGAAAGTTGTCTCAATTTATGATAAAAAGAAAAAGAAGATAACACTATTCTGTAATGTAATAATGACTATATTATTTTAAATTTGCCATTATAGGAAAATATTAATTAAACAACTTTTTTCTCTAATTGCGTAATATACTTTTTAATGAATTTTTTTGTTTATTATGTGAGTATAATTTGTGTTAATGTTGGTAAAATTAGATTAATTTTATGTAATTTATGTGAAGCATTTTAACAAGTTTTTTTCGGTATTATAAATATTTTATTAAATAAGCATCTTAATAATGTTTATTTTTCCAAATAACAAATCAATTTTCTTGCTAAACTCATAAAAATTAATAAGACGAATTTGAACTTTTAATTAAATTTATTAAAAATATGGATAAAATATTTTTTTGATATTTTAAATTTATACCATGAAATATTTTTGAATGTTTATATATGTTTTTTTTTTTTTTTTCTTTCAATATTCTCCCACTAAATTTTATTCTCGTGCAAGTTTTTGCATAATTTTGGACGTCCGTTAGCTTTTTCTCCCTAGCGCATGCTCACAGGAAACTTTTATTACAGATACGCATGCGCAATTTCCTATGAGCATGCGCGCTAGGGAGAAAAAGCTAACGGACGTCGAAAATACGGTATGCAAAAACTCTCTAATATGATAGAAACATAACATATCTTACTGAACTGATAAAGATATTCTTCAGTACATCGTAAGTTATCCAATGGTGTACCTACTGAAGAATGGAGACGTTAAATCACGCAAATTAAAGATTTTTCTTTCTGTTCTAGGAGACGGAATGAGGGTGCTAACCCACCTGAAAACATCATCATCCTAAATGTTGATAGAACAATGTGGGTACAGCACAAAAACGGACATTGCTAAATTTCTTATAAGTCTATCGTTGTATTGGTAAATATTTCTATTTTGCTAGTGTCTGGTGTTTTGAAACAACATAATTTTGAAAGCAAATTAAGATTATCATATTTTTCGTTACTTTTGAAAAACTTTTTATAAATATTTTATATACAGTATTTTGAAATTGCGTGCATAACAACGCTTTGCATTTCTCAACTGCAACGGGACTGATACAGTAACATTAAAAAGAAGACAGGGAATATAGAAAACTCAGTTTTCTATTTACTACAGGGGTGGCCAGCCCGTGACCTTTTTTTTCAGCCCTCGAGATTTATCACACTTTTATAAAATATATTTATTTTATAATGGCCAAAGTAGTGAAAACCAATGTATTAAAAAAATGCATTATGTGCGCATCCATCTATACGAAAATGAACTGTCGGAATGATGAGAAAAAATGAACTTTGATTTTAAAATAATAGTCTTGAGAATATAGGACAGATATTGGCTGGTTTATGGATAGTTAGCTGGTTAGTTGCATAATATAATTTTAGTTCGCAGAACAGTAAAATTATATTATGCGAACTCATGAGGCGCGCGCATCTTAGAATGTCTAATATAGCAGGTTCTATGTACAACAACTGTTGTACAACAAGTGAAACAGGTATGGATAGTTTATCTAAATTTTCTTATTCTATTTCGTCTTTATCTTTATCAAACGCCCTCTCATCTTTCCCAAATGCACCTGAGGCTGCGATTAAACAAATATAAATCAAGCAAATTAATACTCAGTTTAGTAAAATGCATAATGGAATACAGAAGCATAATGGGATTCAAATTTTTATAAATAGATGAATAAAAAAAAATTACTTAAATATCTATGAAAACAGATAAGCAAATTGAAAATATTTGTACACATTTTCTGTATTTTTAAAAGTAAAAACTGAAAATACATGATGGTAATATTTGAAATATACATGTGTAATGTATGAATACAACTATGTGTAGAAATATACATATGTAATAACTGTAAGCTGCTATTTTAGCAGCTAGTTGTGTCAGGATGAAATACTCTCTTTCTATTTACACCAATGTTATTTACACTATTAGTACATACATACACATGGCACCCTGTGCCTCTTCTACAATAGTATTAAATTTTAAAAGCCAAGAGCCGGTCCCATGACCGTCTGTTTTGATCTGACGCTCCTAGCGCTCACCTCGTGGCTCCTCGCTCACCGCAACTGCTTACCAAAGTGGAATACCGTTAAGGTCCTAGTTACTGGTCACAAGTACTAGTTATAACCGCGACCTTTCGCGGTTATAATTAAACCTTACATAACTATCTGTATGTATACAACCATGTGTAGAAAACTCGCATATATTTAAAGCATTACATCATCCTATAAGAATAACTTCTTTATTTCCAGAAATTCTTCTCACAAAATTTGGTATGGAAATAAATATATTGTTTTAAATACAGCACAAAGCGGGTAGAGACAGACGCATCACAGCAAAATAATAACAGAAAGAACAGAATCTACACACTTGAGCTTTTGTAATGTTATTTTTATTCCTCGAATTTCAAAAATGTATTATACACCTTAATAATGGAATTTTGAAAGAAATATTTCTAAACAAATATACTATATAATTGTATATAATTCTTCTTAAAAGAATCTCAGTTGTCAGTTTTTGAGATCATAAGGTATAATATCACTTTAAATTATTCTACATATTTCATATTTTATATTATTCTATATATTTCATATTTTATATTATTCTATATATTTCATATTTTCATATATTCATCATATGATATTTCATATATATATCATCATATTTTTTATACTTCTGCATATCAAAAAGCTGTCATAAACGTGGAATAAATATATTTTATTTTGATGATCACACAGTGTGGAGTTTAAAGAAATAAAATGAAAAGAATTGTTAAAATGTTCAGAAAATTAAAAATTTATTGTAACATAATATTTGCGCTTAACATAAAAATTTCAGTAAATTCAAATCAAATAAATGATTAAATATCATCAGTATGGATTTTTTTCTCTTAATGGTAAAAATAAAAGTGTTTCTAAGAAATAAAATTTTAATTTTAATGCATAGTACAGTTTCCTTACTATTAAAATTCAAATTTACAATGAGCTATAAACAATTCTTTGAAAAAAATATGATATTAAAATCTTTATTACTAAAATTCCGTCACTAGGTGTAAAAATACTAATGATCACTTTAGGGGGAAAAAGTTAATAAACACTTCTGTTCCCTTATAAAACAACGTAACATAATAAAAAAAAAAACCTTAATCTATAACAAACAAGACTATTAGTTGACTAACTTTTGCAAAACTTTTAAATGAAGGTATTAAATTGAGTTCCTTTAAATGTAACCTGGGGCGTCTCTTGTTAAAAACTCATAAATATTGTTGTAGCGAAATAATTAAACTGTTTCTGTAAAATGAAAACGGTGGTTTATTGGAAACAAAAATTTAAAAAAATGATATGATAGGTAGGAATTTTTCACGTATAAATTGAACTCTACTCAGATAAGTAACTGTTTCTCGATATGATTTTTTTTCAATAAATCTAATAGATATGTGTATTTATTTTAAGTAATTTTAATTTGTATTTATTGCTTAAATTTCCTTTTTTTGTATGTTAGATGGCATAGCATAGTAATAAAATGAATTATTTTTGTAAATAGCTTGTGTGTTTTTAATTCAATAATAGGGTGTTCTGATCTCAGAGATCACTGAATATGAGTTTCCTATCACAAAGAGTCTGTGTTCAATACATAAATCTCTTCATTTATCAAATGATTCATTCAGTCATCAATAATTCGCTTTTGCAAACAAACAATATCTTTGGTAGCATTTTAAGTAGCACAATTAATAATTTCGCTTCGTAATGAATTTATATTGCTATTGGTTACAGATTTGTATATTATTATTATCGTTATGACTACTTTGATATAGCACCACCTCCCAAAATATTATCACTTGCTTTCCATAATTATAACTTTTGAGCGTCGGGAAATCTTTCCCTTGAGATTTGGTCCTAGAACACCATATAACTCTCTGATCCGAGTTATGCATAAAAAAAGTTATATTTAATAAAATTACTCTAATTTGATCAAGTTGAAAGTGCATTATGCGATGAAGATATTACTCAAGACTCAAAATGACTTTTCATAAAAAAAAGTTGAAGTTTTGCAATTTCAGAGTATTTTGAATGAGATAGAAAATCAAGTGAATCTGTAGATGAAATTATTTTATTTTAGAAAACATTTTGACGTGAAAATCGTTTCATTTATTAATGAGTATTTCATCTCAAATAACAAAGTGTTAGTGTTGCACTTCAGTTATCAAGTCAGTTAAATGTACAAAAACGATTAACCGCATCTTCGACCTGATTAAAAGTCGGCATTCACTCCCATCAATGATAGACATGGATGTTTGTTAGTGGTTCGGGATCCACTTTAAACCGTAGGTCCCGGTCTCATACGACCATAGAGCGTCACAGAACCCAATCAGATTTCTCAACCCACATCATTCCCAAATTGTAGAAGGACAACTCAGCTCTAGCCACAGTGATGTGGTGTGGTATAGAAGTAGTAGTAGTACATATGAGTGACTTTGTTTTGCATAAAATGAAGCTTATTTTGGAAAAAGTCCCACTTATGGCATATGCACAGGGAAAGTGTTTGGGTTGGAGGACCACGCATCTGCTTTATTCTAAGATGTTGCGACACTTAGTAATAGTTATTGCGGTATATTGTTTATATATTATATTTGATTAATGCGTATTAGAAATAATCTACTATAATGTTAATTATATATCATATTTTAACTAGTTAAATTATTGATATTAATAAATGCATTTTATTTATATTTACAATCATGAAATCTGATTTTAATTTATTTCATATGTATGTATTTCCTTCTTCAACATGTATAAGGCTATATGGATTATTGCAGATATTTAGGTATATTAAAAATGGGTTGTTGCGGATATTTAGGTATATCATTAAATGGGTTATAAGTATGGAAAAATTATGTGTGTATTGGAAAAACGGTTTTGTGTGTTATTTCTAGATACGAGATATTGTTGTAAGGGGCTAAAGTTTGAAGCCAACAAAAAATAGTAGCATTTCAAATTAATATTGTATTTATTAAAAATAATTAATTATTAGAAAACTAAGATACCTCCTTGTTTATTTTGTTTAATATACTTTTACAATCGTTAAATCTACCCACCCAAAATATTCCTTCTTTTTATAATTTTTTTTTGTACTCAATACAACGATTTAAAGTGACATGGTTAAACACTTTCCGATATATTAATTATAAATTTGTAATTATAAAGTAAGGATAATAATAAAGTGGGTAATAATAATCTCACTTTATGTGTAATTATAAAGTGAGATCACATTTATTTAACGGCTAATATCTCTTATTTACTGATACTAACTGCTTCTGTTAACTTACAAATACAATAATTACTTTTCACAATATTCATGTCGGGAGACAAAGAAAACGCGCGAAATACTGAAAGACATAAATAAAAATTGTTTTGTTTTAATTTTAATTAATACATCGACAATAATAATTTGAAATTACGTGATGGATTTGAAAGTGAGAGATGTTAAAAAAATTGCACTTAAGGACTTTTCTTGTATTTGTATCTACAAATGTTAAAGCTGTAAACAAAAACCTTTAATTTCCTTTTCCTTTTAAGTGACTTTTTTTTTCTCTGAAAATATGTAACATAACCAAGCGCTGTGTACTTTATTGATTCATCTGTATTTCGTTTTTAATGTATTCCCTTTTTTTAATGAATTAAGAAATCAATTATTACTATTATTATATTACCTCGAAAGGAACAGAAAACAAAACAAAGAAACAACAACAAAAAAGTTTCCCAGATTATTCTTTCTAAATTGTAATACTCTGTTATTTTATTATTGATGAGCATCCAGACGCATGCCGGTAAGTCAGACCCTAAGAGAAAAATGAAGTATTTACATTCGGGAAAATGTTGTAAGGATATTTGAAGTTAAAAAAAAGCATCGGGACTATCTATAATAAAATGATAAGTAATGAAATAAATGATAAATAATAAAATAAATGATAACAATAAAGGATGAATAGAATAGAACTAATAACATTGTTAATTCGTAAATTTCAATTAAATAATACAATTTAACATTCAATTAGTTTTTTGGATTTATTTGTTGACATTTCACATTCGCTTTACGTTCGGTTGGTTGGTTGTTGGAGTTTAATGGCACAAGAGCCAGATATGGCTATGCTGCACCAGACGACGGTAATTTTTAAATTTTTGTAAAATGAAACTGTTAAAATCAAAAATATCTGTTGCTAGAACAAGTAAAATTCAATAAGAAGTAAAATCAGATAAATAATGTATTAAAATTCATATAAAAACTGTTAAAAGTAGTGCTGCGAAACATTGTCAATTAAAAAAGAATGTAAAATAAACTGAAGATATCAAGATAAAATGGTGCAAAACAGAAGTTTCATATAAAAGGCATAAAACCAATCTTTGCAAGGAATAAAAATAGATTAGCATGAGGAGTGTCCCCCAGTATGTCAGATAGGGTAGGATGCTCACAACCGAAAAGGCTGAGTCGAATTATATTAAATCTTGGGCATTCTATTAATATATGTTCGACGGACGAAATAGTGTCACACGTGGAACAAGTAACAGCAGGCTCCGAGCGAAGTAAATGCGAATGCATGAAATATTTATGCCCTATACGAAGTCGTGTCAGTTTGACGCTGTGTCTGCAGTTTAAATCAATTTGTTTAAAGCCTTTGATAGATGGCTGAATACGGAACAACTTATTATTGTATTGTGTACACTATGTGTTTTGCCAGACAACAGAGAATGTAAATTTTAGAACACTGTCCATATCGCAGAAAGGAATGAAACTCTTAACCAATGAAGTTGCTGATTTAGCAACTGCGTCCGCTTTTTCGTTGCCCAATATCCCAACATGACCAGGTACCCAACAAATAAAAATGTCGAAATTTTTGTCATTTAAAAGAGAATATTGAGCCATACACTTTAAAACCAGTGGATGGCTATGCCTCGTAACATTTAAAAGGGCTAAAATAGAACTTTTGGAATCGGTATAAATAACCCAACGCCGGTATTTCATTGTTCTCAACTTCTGGAGAGCCATGAATAAAGCATATATTTCAACAGTGAAAACAGAACAAAATTTATTTAAGCGTTGAGTGTTCACCTCATTTTCAAATATCACCGCTGATGCGACGTGGTTATTGAACTTTGAACCGTCTGTATATATTTCTTTATAGTGAGAAAAATCTTGTCTGTGAGCGTTAAAAAGTTGCATATAGGTTGTTCGCAAAGTATTTGGTAGGGAGGATCTATCCAAATCATCAATGACCTTAATTTTTTCATTATTCCATGGAGGTTGATCTCTTGATTGTCCAAATTGTAAAAATCAAGTAAAGTCTGCATTCCAAGACCAAAAAAGGAACATAGGAAGGTCGGTTTTCATAAAAAGTTTTAAAATTGGGATGAGTGACATGAGGACATAAAGCATGATTGTGATGTGATTTTATTTTAAAATTGTATTTCAGAGAAAATCTCTCGCGTCTAGTCTGCAAAGATGGCTCATGATTAATGGCATATAAACTATGTACAGGTGATGTACGAAAAGCTCCCGAAAATAAGCGCATGCCTTGATGGTGCGCAGTATTTAATTTATCAAGTGTTGTTTTGGCCCGGAGCCGTAAATCATACAACCGTAGTCTAGTTTGGATAAAATTAAAGATTTATACATTTTTAAAAGGCATGCTTGATCCGCTCCCCAGTTTGTGTTTGATAAAACTTTTAAAAGATTCAATGCTCTAATGCATTTTCCTTTAAGGGTTAAAATGTGTGGTTTAAAAGAAAGTTTAGAGTCAAAAAAAATTCCAGAAAACCTCGGTTCTGATACAACCTTGGTTCTGACACAATTGACTGTCCATATAGTAAAATTTCTGGATTGGGATGTAAGCCTCTTAGTTTACAAAAATGGACATACGAGGTTTTTTGAGACGAGAAGTTGTCGTTCTATAAAAGCCATGTTGACACTGTAAAATCTATAAATCTTCCACAAATAAGGATCCAGTGACATATGGTGGAAGTTGCTCTAAAATGACGTTTAATTTAATAATGAATAAAAGAACAAAACACTGCCCTGGCACACAAGCTTTAAAAAATTTTGAATAAAAATAGGGAGATTTCCACGAAACCCCATTGTATGTAAATCTCTTAAAATGCCATATCTCCACGATCTATCATATATCTTCTCAATATCGAAAAAAATTGAAACAACATGTTTCTTCCTCGCAAAAGCTTCCCTAATAAAAGTCTCTAAAAATAAAAGATTATCGAAAGTACCACGACCGTGGCGGAATCCACTTTGATATTTGGATAAAAGTCCTTTTGTTTCCAGTGCGTAAGTCAACCGGGACATTTATCATTCACTCCATGATCTTACAAAGACAGTTAGTTAGAGATATAGGCCTATAACTGGTGACTTCCTGTGGGTCTTTTCCTGGCTTTAAAATGGGCAAACTTGTAGTCCTAGTCCATAGTGTGGGGAAAGTTCCCTCTGACCATATTATATTAAATAAAGATAAAAGTATTGTCAAAGATGTAAAATTTAAATGATTAATCAATGTCTGATGAATGCCATCTGGTCCAGGCGATGTGAGATGAGATTTTTTAAGAGCTTGTTGTAGTTCATTAAGCGTAAAAGCAATGTCATACTTGTCAAAAACAGGAGAACGAAAATTTAAAATCTTAGATTCCTTCTTTCGCTTATAATTAATAAAGTATTGGGAGTACGATTCGCTGCTAGATGTTCTAGCAAAGTGGGCACCTATTGCGTATGATATATCGTGCGTATCCGACACGACTTGTCCATTGTAAGTTAAAATATTAATAGAATTGATAATAGAGTTTGTGCCAAGAATCCGGTTGACCTTTTGGCACATTTTCTTAGACGAAATTTGGCCCTGAATGCCGCTGACATATTTTTGCCAAGAAGCCCTTTGCTACAGCTTTGAAATCTTAAAACCGTACTAAATTTTCTGAAGTGGGGTATCGCCGAAGTCGGTCCCAAGCCCTTTTCTGGTCTTTGGGAGCTTTAGCACACTCTGCATTCCACCACGGTTTATTAAGTTTGGGAAGTTTTCGACTGTCGTTGGAATAGACTTCGCCGCGGCCTCTAAAGTACAATGGGTTATGCAATCGACAGCCTCGTCAATTCCGGCTGTCTGGACCATGTCATCAGAAAATTCTGCCAGTTGTGCATATAGCTGCCAGTTGGACACACAGGTAGTGTTTTGTCATTATAATTAAAAGTTAAAATGACGGGAAAATGATCACTATTATATAGGTCATTTGAAACATTAAAAGTTCATTTGGGTAAAAGTGCGAGAGAGCATATAGACAAGTCCAGTTAATTTACTAATTGAAATGCTGTGAGTGGGAGAGACCTTCAAAAAAAGCGCGCAACAAAAATATAATAGAATACAGAGAAAAAAGTATACATCTCTCTTTTAAATGATTAATTATGAGAAATAAAAAAAAAAAATTAGCGCAACTTTTCACCCCTCTAATAAAATATTATCACATAATATGCAACTTATATAAACCTATTTCACTTTTAGCTTACAATGTCAAAATTTTGTCTACCAATTTGTCAAATTTTGTCAAAATTTGTTTTGTCTTGTTGTTAAATTTATCAAAACTTTAAAGAGCAATATCACAATAACTGAAATTTTTAATTACGTATACACCTTATATAATATGATAAATGGTATTCAAATTTACTGTTGTAAATTTCCAGAAATTAAAAAAACGATTATTCATCAGAACAGAAGAATAAAAAAAATTAAATAACTGTAAAAAACATGCTTTACTATTTTTTATTTTTAAATTCCCATTTAAATCTAGGTATAAACAAGTTTGGCAGTGTTATTCATTAGAGTCTAGAAATTTCAAAAAATCCCATTTATTCCTCTTTTTGTAAATATATTAACAGATAACAATTCTGTATACTATTTTCATATCAATTTCACTTTTTATAAAATAACAAAAAATACATTTATTTATTTTTTATTTATTATTTTTTATTTTCAGCATCACATTTCATTTTTCATACAATGAGATAAACAAAAAAGTTATCAGGCGGAGGAGAGAGAGAAAGAGGGAGGGGGGGTCCAAAATCGCTTTACAGCACATCAAATTCCAAGAGGTAGCAAAAGAAAGGCAAGTCAGCCTGGTAAAAAGATGCTGTGGACTCTTCGAAAGGAATGTGTCATCAATCAATCCCCACTTCCTAGGTGCTGTCGTTTAATCCTCAACCTCCCAGGGAGCGCCAACCTCATCATAGTTTGCCTCGGCTTCCCTTACCTAATTTGTCATCACCCACTGGTGGGGGGGTCTGGCAATGAGGAGGCGTCGGAAGAAAGAAGCGGTCCCCGTGCGTCTGTCACTATCTGTCCTTTCACCTGACGGCGACCTGCGTGAATATTTATGTATCTTTTCAGAACACCAGTTCCTCTTTTAAATGCCTTGCTTTACCTGCGCAATGAATTTCTGGCGGGAAAATTTTCCATGTCAGTGATTACATTCGTTTTGTCACTAATACCAAAGACTGGGTTTTTTCCCCTCCTTCTTCGGCTTTTATAGGGTGTAAATAATGATGCCAGATTGCTCCAAGATAGATTTGATCCCTAAGAATGTCTTGTAGGTGGTGTATTGAATTTTGTGACAAGAATAAGGGCAAGTTGTTGGATCATACCAATAACGGCAATCGACGAATTTATTAAATACTACAGATATTAATTTAAGTGAATATAAAAATAGTGTTTTTATAACGTTTTAATTGTGCTTTTTTTATTGTCTGGGGAGAACAGACAATACTAGTACCTATAACCCGGTGTGACCCAGGTTCAAAAAATAAAACTTAACTCTTTTATATCAAGGAGATAAGTTGATAAAATCACCAGTAATAAACTACCAGCACATTTTTCTATGGAATTTATAACTCTAATATGAAAACCAGATTAAAAACAATTTTAATTGAAAATACAAAACATCTAATAAAGATCAAAAATAAAAACATTATATCAGACACAGCGATAATAAAACCGGACGTTGCACCAATTTTTACATTTCACTAATTAGTTAAAATTATAAAAAAAAAACCCCATTAAAACTAAGAAGTATTAGACAAAAAAATAGAAATTACATATACAAATTATGAATTCAAATTCAATCTTCCTTCCTTTTTTTCTAGCTCATCGATTGTATCGTTTGCATCAACTTCACAATTTTGATGAATATTTACTAAAACTAAACCCTGAAAAATAGGAACTCAATCAATGTATTTAGGTGCAATAATAAAATTGGCACTGATAGTAAAACACTGACCCGTTGAAATACTAAATATTTAACAAAAACTAATTATTTAGCTAAACTACTAATTATTTAAGAATTGGGCCTAAGTAGGAAGTAGCCATAAGTTTGAACACAGCACGCATTTCCCTTATGGGTTTGAGGCGGCCTCAAACCTGCCAGGAACCTATCTATTGCAACAGTAGTCTTTTGTGATCTACTCTTATTTGGTTATGTGGATGTCACGAGCCATTGAAGTATCAATAACATTTATCTTAAAAATTTAAGGTTTTTATTCGAGTGATTTTCTTCTTGCGATGTTCCTGCTGACACAACAAAAACGCTCCTTTGCATTCTACTGTTTTCGTTGCTAGCATGGATGTCAGGAAGTGTTAATATAATATATTTTAAATTTCTTATTTAGTGTTACATAAACATTAACAGGTGTAATATATATGCTTATATACCAAAGTGCAATATTTTTTATAGTTTATTTTTATAAACATCGTTTTAATTGGCAAAAGTTACATAAATATCGGATAAGTTATATTTATTCATCAGCCTGAATGGCTGAGTGTCTGGGTCTCAGTGCCATCGGGTACTACGAGTCCATGAATATTTATAGTGGTTCGGAATCCACTTTAAACCGTAGGTCCCGGTCTAATATGGTCGTAATAGAGTTGTCTTGAGTCAGTCAGTCTTCAGCCCTCATGGTTCCTTTCTAAAAGTGAAGTTGCATATTACCTTTGGCCATGGACCCTCGAGGTATCTATTGGACCTGGTGTTGGCTTTCTTGCCCCAGGCGGATTAGTAACAACAGTAGCAACATATTTATTTATCAGTTACAACCTGTTGGTAATCAAATTTCCTTCTTTTCCCGTCGTTTACAAGACCATATACATTTTTTCCCACTCCCAACTTAAGATATAATTGATTATGGTAAAGCAGTCCGATCTCAAATCAATCCCAGCAATTTTAAGTGTTTGGTGTTGTGCTTTGCTTAAAGACAGCAAAAATCAACGCATTCAAGGGTTTCAATCCACTTTTTTTCTTAACAAACTGTTGTTAGCACTGTAACAGCAATTATTGGATATTTTTCTATCCAAGATTATTATTACATTTTCGATATTGATGCCCCAATAAAGACCATTTGACAATTTGTGCTGTTACTTGCCGTCTGCTTTGCTGTTCGAATTGTATTGCTATTTGTTGATTCAATCGATTACCAGCCAGCCGTGCTTTATTACGTCAATTAAAGACAATTTCTTCAATTTCTCCAGTCCTGTCTTTAGCCATTCATGATCTATTCATTTCATTTCGAATCAAGCGAGCATCTTCTTTTTTTCAGCTCAAGTAATTTTCGTTCGTGATTTATCAGATTCACGTTTATTCAAGACAACATCTTCGCTTTCTTCAGCTCTAACATTGATCTATTAGATTATTTTGTTACTATCTTACTAATTTTTTGTTATTTCCATATTTTCTACAGATATATGAGCTGCTTTTCGCTTAGAATCGATTATAATCTAATTGAACAATTTGAAGCATGAATGGCCAAGTGTATAGCGCTCTGGTGCCGGATGATACAGGTTTCGGATTCGAGTCCCGGTCGGTACCATGGATGCTTGTAGTGGTTCGAAATCCACTTTAAGCAGTACGTCGCGGTCTCATTACACTGTAGAGCGTCACAGTGCCCAGTCAGACTTCTCACCCACATCATTCCCAAACTCTATAAGAGCAATTCAGCTCTAGGAACAGTGATGTGGTGTGCTGTAGCAGCTGAAATGTTACATTTTCATAGGCGGCATTGCAAACTTACATTAAAAAATAGGTCTATGGAATTTTGACAAAACATATAGGCATATAAGACATTAAAAATTGCAAAATAATTTCGTTTAACTTAAAAATAATAATTATTTTTTATATATTATTATTCAAGCAATAAAATTTTCTCTACATATGAACAGCAAAAATAAATATATTTCTTAATAACATAATGTGTCCTACTACGATCTGAATATAGAAATAATGTCTCTTAATATGTTCTTAATAATTATCTATCATCTAATATGAAAGTATTTAATATTCTGATAACTAAAAATGAAACAATTATAAGGAAACTACATTTATACATTATAAATTAAACGATTATAAGGAAACTACATTTATACATTATAAATTAAACAATTATAAGGAAACTACATTTAGATTTTTCAAAATGAAATAATTATAAGGAAACTACATTTAGAGTTTCAAAATGAAACAATTATAAGGAAACTACAGTTCCAGTTTCAAATGAAACAATTATAAGGAAACTACATTTTCAGTTTCAAAATGAAACAATTATAAGGAAACTATATTTACAGTTTCAAAAAGAAACAATAATAAGGAAACTACATTTACACGTTTAAAATGAAACAATTATAAGGAAACTACATTTACAGTTACAAAATGAAACAATTGTAAGGAAACTACATTTACACATTTAAAATGAAACAATTATAAGGAAACTACATTTGCAGTTACAAAATGAAACAATTGTAAGGAAACTACATTTACAGTTTCAAAATGAAACAATTATAAGGAAAATAAATTTACACATTCAAAATGAAACAGTTATAAGGAAATTACGTTTACAGTTTCTAAATGAAACAATTATAAGGAAACTACATTTTCAGTTTCAAAATGAAACAATTGTAAGGAAACTACATTTACAGTTTCAAAATGTAACAATTATAAGGAAACTACATTTACAGTTTCAAAATGAAACAATTATAAGAAAACTACATTTACAGTTTCAAAATGAAACAATTACAAGGAAACTACATTTACAGTTTCAAAACGAAACAATAATAAGGAAACAACATTTACACATTCAAAATGAAACAATTATAAGGAAACTACATTTACAGTTTCAAAATGAAACAATTATAGTGAAACTACATTTACAGTTTCAAAATGAAACAATTATAAGGAAACTACATTTACAGTTTCAAAATGAAACAATTATAGTGAAACTACATTTACAGTTTCAAAATGAAACAATTATAAGGAAATTATATTTACAGTTTCAAAACGTTTACAGTTTCTAAATGAAACAATTATAAGGAAACTACATTTACAGTTTCAAAATGAAACAATTATAAGGAAACAACATTTATAGTTTCAAAATGAAACAATTACAAGGAAACTACATTTGCAGTTTCAAAACGAAACAATAATAAGGAAACTACATTTACAATTTCAATTTGAAACAATTACAAGGAAATTACATTTACAGTTTCAAAATGAAACAATTATAAAAGTACATTTACACATTCAAAATGAAACAATTATAAGGAGACTACATTTACAGTTTCAAAATGAAACAATTATAGTGAAACTACATTTTCAGTATCAAATTGAAACAATTATAATGAAACTACACTTACGGTTTCAAAATGAAACAATTATAACGAAACTACATTTACAATTTCAAAATGAAACCATTATCATTAAACTACATTTACAGTTGCAAAATGAAACATTTATAGTTAAACTAAATTTACAGTTTCAAAATGAAACAATTATAAGGAAACTACATTTTCAGTTTCAAAATGAAACAATTATAAGGAAACTATATTTACAGTTTCAAAAAGAAACAATAATAAGGAAACTACATTTACACGTTTAAAATGAAACAATTATAAGGAAACTACATTTACAGTTACAAAATGAAACAATTGTAAGGAAACTACATTTACAGTTTCAAAATGTAACAATTATAAGGAAACTACATTTACAGTTTCAAAATGAAACAATTATAAGAAAACTACATTTACAGTTTCAAAATGAAACAATTACAAGGAAACTACATTTACAGTTTCAAAACGAAACAATAATAAGGAAACAACATTTACACATTCAAAATGAAACAATTATAAGGAAACTACATTTACAGTTTCAAAATGAAACAATTATAGTGAAACTACATTTACAGTTTCAAAATGAAACAATTATAAGGAAATTATATTTACAGTTTCAAAACGTTTACAGTTTCTAAATGAAACAATTATAAGGAAACTACATTTACAGTTTCAAAATGAAACAATTATAAGGAAACAACATTTATAGTTTCAAATGAAACAATTACAAGGAAACTACATTTGCAGTTTCAAAACGAAACAATAATAAGGAAACTACATTTACAATTTCAATTTGAAACAATTACAAGGAAATTACATTTACAGTTTCAAAATGAAACAATTATAAAAGTACATTTACACATTCAAAATGAAACAATTATAAGGAGACTACATTTACAGTTTCAAAATGAAACAATTATAGTGAAACTACATTTTCAGTATCAAATTGAAACAATTATAATGAAACTACACTTACGGTTTCAAAATGAAACAATTATAACGAAACTACATTTACAATTTCAAAATGAAACCATTATCATTAAACTACATTTACAGTTGCAAAATGAAACATTTATAGTTAAACTAAATTTACAGTTTCAAAATGAAACAATTATAAGGAAACTACATTTACAGTTTCAAAATGAATCAATTATAAGGAAAATACTGTTACAGTTTCAAAATGAAACAATTATAAGGAAACGACATTTACACATTCAAAATGAAACAATTATAAGGAAACTACATTTTAACTTTACAACAGAAGCTGCTTACTTCCCTTTCAACCATGAGTCCATATGGGTTCGTGGGCTTGGTCTAGATTTGACATCTACGAAGTGGGATAAGTAACAACAACAACACATTCACAAGGAAACAATTATAAGGAAACTACATTTACAGTTTCAAACTGAAACAATTATAAGGAAAATACATTTACACGTTCAAAATGAAACAATTTTACGGAAACTACATTTACAGTTTCAAAATGAAACAATTATAAGGAAAATACATTTACAGTTTCAAAATAAAACAATTATAATTAATCTACATTTACACATTCAAAATGACAATTATAAGGAAATTACATTTACGGTTTCAAAATGAAACAATGATAAGGAAACTACATTTACACATTCAAAATGAAACAATTATAAGGAAACTACATTTACACATTCAAAATAAAACAATTATAAGGGAACTACATTGAGAGTTTCAAAATGAAACAATTATAAGGAAACTGCATTTACAGATTCAAAATGAATCACTTATAAAGAAACTACATTTAGTGATTTAAAAGGAAACAATTGTATGGAAACTACATATACAGATTGAAAATGAAACGTTATTTCTGAAACATAATATAATATTCGATTTAAATTGTCTTCTTCAAAAATTTGTTGTGACACAAATTAATCTAAGATGTCAATTCATTTTGAGATTTTAAAATGGACAACTCTATGATTCTAAATTCTATTTTTAAAACAGACAGCATTTTTATTTGTTAATTTATAAATTATATACAGTTTCTCCGTTGCTGTTACACATTTCTTATATGTTGTTCTAGATTTTATGATTATTAAGTCAAGAGGCCTTTAAAAATATATTATTGTATCATATTATTATGTGAGGCCATTATATTATTAAAATGAATTAGAGAGAGTAATATAAATCTTTCATACTTTATTTTTTTATTTTGGAATAGAGAGAAAGGCGAGCAATTTTAATGGTAAATCGGTAATGTAATTTTTTCATTAAGTAAAATTTTAGGTCCAAGCAGTATTCGGTTAGTAATCTTTATTTATTTCATGTCAGCCTGTCTACAAATAGTCTCTAAACTGATGTAAACCCTTATTTATTCCAACTTGGGTAATACATATTTTTTCCTTCAGATATTGATAAAATTTCGAATTTTTTTAATTGATCTAGATATCGTATTAGCAGTATTCCTGCCAATTTTGGTGAAATTTAAATGTCAGTTGAAGCCGTGCATAGGAGGATAGACAAAAACTTGGAGAAAAATATGTATAGGCTCTCTACATACCAGCTGTGCACAGTTTCAGAAAAAAATATGTCAAAAAGATAAGTTGGTAAGTTTTATTTCAGAGATCAGGGTTTTTTAACCTTTTTTTGCTTCATGGGCTTCTTTCGTAAGTAAAATAAAAGTCATGGAACTTTTTATCACAATTATATTTTTAAATTCGAAAAATTAAATTTAAATAATTAAATTATAATAAACAAATTAAAAAAATTGATTCAATAAAAATGCTTTAGCTTTTTCCTAGAAGCATTCATTATAAATACCATAGTAATTATTATTAATTATTATTATATTACAAAAAGTTTGAAAAGAGCAATATGAGCCTCTGTCGTTTAATGCAAATTAAGCAATGTTACTTAATTTGTTGGGAAACAATCTATTATTTATATTGCTAATTATTTATAATATTCAGAGTAACAGTTATCATAATTCAGAGCATACATTACACTAACAAATGCCAGATTTAATAGCAGAATATTGTTAATTAAATTGTAAAAACGAACATATATATTTTTTCCCATCCATGCTGACGGATCTTTTGAACGAAATTACGGACTCTGATTTTTTTTTCTTAGGCGAGCTTTATCAATTTAACAATAAAAACCAGTGTAAAGTTCAACGAAAAATATTTTTTTCTACAACCTGAAAGAAAACCCCTCTCCATATTGTATTTCCCCCTTTTTAAACTCACCTCTATGGCTATCAAATTTCGAAAATGTAGTGGAGAATTCCTTTTCAATGAACCACAATAATGTAAAGAAATTGTCGATAAATGTTTGCAACATGGGTGATTTCTTCGACGGTACAGGAGTCTAGAGTTAAAGCTGTACATTTTTGATCGGTAAAAAGGCAATGCAAATTTTTATTTATTTATTAAATAAAATTTTAAGTGGTTGCAATTCATCAATAAGTTTGTTTTATTAAACGTCAGACTGTCTATGAACAAAACAACAGTGTAAAAAATAACGTCAACTATTGAAATTTTGCCAACTACGAAAAATAGCAAATTGGCGTAGAACCTAATTGGGTCGTTTGTTTTACGAATATTGATCCAATTTAAAAATGTTTTCTCATTTATCTAAGTTTTGTATTTAAAATATCCCTATAAATTTTGGTCAAAATTTTATGTAAGAACAGAGGCGGAAAGACACGTAAACTATGAGAAATATATATAGAGAGAGAGAGAGAGATTGATCAACATTTTTTTTTTTTTACTCTCGTAAATAGTAATGACACATTATTCTATAAATATAAGCACACTGGTCGATATAATACAATATATTATAGTCAAAATTACTAATATAGGAAACAGTGTTAAAATGAAATTGAACATCTATAATCGTATTACATTTTAAAACAAATGAAACTTCCTAAATATATTAATCATGAAATATTCATATACTAAAGCATTATAATATTTTTATAATTTGATATACAGCATTATATTCTTTTTTTATAATTTGATTATAAATTTCGTTTAATTAGCAATAGAATAATTTGGAATTGCTTAAGCAATTCCTGTCCCCCGCCGTATTAATACAAGCTTGAATGACATATTTTCGCTTGCGGAAAGCAGTAATTACCGTCATCCATCGCACATACGTGCAAATAGAAATATTCGGTGTTAATAAGATGCTTTATTTACGGAAACCACATTTAATTCGAGAGTTATTGCCCGATCCAAAACCAGTCACTTTCATAATAAGAGATTGTTAAGAAATCGGACCCAGATCCTCAGATACAGAGCACGAAAAATAAACCACCAATTATCCACCGTATAAATCTCCGAAGTATTAAAGCCACCCAGCTCCATGACAATTTCAGAGGCAATTCTTTAAAACGCCACAAGCCATGCACTCCAGCAGCGTAACAGATTGGGCAAAAGTTTGACGACGTGAGAGGAGACAAGAGATTTGCACACCGTAAAGATTCAGGAAGCAAACGATAGCTTGTAATGACCTCTAATTGAGTCCCGATGCACAGGTTTGGGAAGGCATCTTCCCGGGAACACGGGATCTTAAGACCAGCGTCGAGGCTATTTCCAGCGGCCTATGAAAGTGGAGCATTGAGTGAGGCGACAGGATGAACGGCGGAGGACGCCCCGGAGCAAATGACGCGTGCCGCCCGTCAAATGGAGCTTCAAACTTAAATAGTTCCCGATATTCCGCGGCCATGTTAAATGCGAAGTGCAACTTTGGAAGGCGAGCTAGAAGATAAAGTTAGAAAGTTGAAGATAAGACAACTTTTAAAGCTTAAGAATTTTCCAGAAGGAAAGCATCAAGGAAAATAAGCCTCGTTTTTCTTCTTTCCCTTTACCCAATTCGTTTCAACGGAATTTGACACAATTTTGCAACTACGATATCAAAAAAAAAAAAAAAAAAAAAAAAAAAGTTGAATAATTGTATATAACACTTCGAATATTTGCAAAATCTTAAAAAGCCCGAAGTTTGACTTTTAAAATCTTTTTTAGAAATTGATTTTGGTAATTTCAAATTTTTGTTTTTAAAAGTTCGCAAGATTTGTGGTAAATTAGCAATTAATGTAGCCTAAGACGTTTCTTGCTTCTGAAATTTCAAAGAAAGATAAATTTTAATAATTGCATGTGTCCTTGTCAACATGAAGCAACCTGATGGCCTGACCTGAGGTTAGCGCTCGGTACCAAAGGTTTACCAATTCGAGTCCCGGGGGTGCCATGGATGTTTGTAGTTTTTCGGAATCCACTTTAAATCGTAGGTTCCGGTCTGTTTAGCACTCGTGTGCACGAGATGACCGTAGAACGACAAACCAAACCTTGTCACCAGGAAGATTATTTTAGATTAATGGGTTCTTTTTTGTGTTTTAATGTCTTAATGATATTTTAAATGTGTATCATGTACTAATATTTAATTGTATATGGCATATTAATATTTTAAATATATATATAGTGTATGCATTTTCAAATATTCCTATTTGGATGTTGAGGCCCGATACAGAGACAGAAAACCGTTTTTTGCTTGTGCCGTTATATAAATGCAGCTGATTTAAGTTCTTGCCGAAAAGAGTTACAAGTCAGGATCTTGACGGAAAAAAAAAGGTAGCGGTGTATTTCCTTTGAAGATGTAACTCGCTAGTTGATGGCAGATCTGGATTAATTTAGATACGTAGTCAGAGATGTATCTTCAATCCAAAACATAATTTATGTGCCAGACGGTGGTTTATTCTTAGCCCTCCTGATATTTGACCTCTCTACTGCATAAAAGGGATACAGAGATCAAGGGTTTACACATCACGGTTTTCTAAGGAGGACGAGGAAATAAGTCTCGGTTGAAATTGCAATGTACCCCACCTACGCCTGGTATAAGTATTCTCCCCTCAGATCAATAGTTGTCTATGGGCGAACTCTCGAATTCAATATTCAGTCAACGATGCGAGTTTTTATGAGATATACAGTGGATAAAAAACGTATTGGCAATTGCCTTAATTTATTCATATTGACAAATAAATAAAATGTTATGCAATTTTAGCTGTCGTAATTAAATACAAGACATCTTAGATATATAAAAATAGTAAAAAATTTATTTTAATTTGTATTTGCTACGATTTTTTCTATCAAAAACGAAAATTTGCATGTCAAAAAAGTATTGGCAAAGTTTTAATTGCTATGAAAATTTTGTTACATTGAAGTCACGTGTTTCGACTGATAAGAAACTCTACCGTTATAAAGTCTGCAAAACTACTCCAAAAGTGTCTATGCTTTATTTTGCGATTACTGCAGTAAAATGACTTCGAAATCGAAGGATTTGGACGTTAGTGTTAAAAACACGATTATTAGGCTCAGAAATGAAGGTTTAACTTATCGTGCTATAGGAGTGCAGTTCAATATAAGTTTATTTACTGTCAGAAGTGTTGTAAAAAAAGTTCAAGGAAACAGGATCAATGGAAAATAAGATTAGAAGTGGACGACCTCGAATATTTTCTACAAGAGAAGAACGTGTCATTATTAACAAGGTTAAGAAAAACTCTAAAATAAGTGCACCCCAGATAGCTAGAGATGTTGCTTTCACTTAGCAAAAGACTTTCAGCGTACAGACTGTACGGAATGTTACACGAGAGAAGTTATTATGGAAGGGCAGCTAGAAAGAAATCATTCATGTGGGAAATAAATAGGAGAAAGAGGTTAGATTTCGCAAAATCCCACGTTGACTTATCTGAAGAGTTTTGGAACACAGTTATTTTTTCCGACGAATCAAAGTTTAATATTTTCGGCAGTGATGGACGACTATATGTGTAGAGGAGGCCAAATACTGAATTGGAAAAGCAACATTTAACTGCTACTGTAAAACATGGTGGAGGCAGCGTCTTAGTTTCGGGCTGTATAGCAGCTAATGGAATTGGCAACCTGCATTTTATTGATGGTATTATAACAGCATGTACATACATTGACATTTTGCGCCATAACTTAAAAATCAGTGCCCAAAATCTTGGCTTGGGAACATCATTCGTTTTTCAACAAGACAATGACCCCAAGCATACAGCGAATCTCACTTGTGAATGGCTACTCTACAATGCTCCTCGCCAATTAAAAACCCCACCTCAATCGCCTGACATCAATCCAATTGAAAATTTAGGGCCCCTGCTGGATCTAGAAATCAAGAAACATGAAATTTCAAGTAAAGACGACCTCAAACGTTTACTCTTGCAAGAGTGGCACAAAATTCCTAACAGTACAACAAAGACCTTAGTTTGCTCTATGAGAAATAGATTACAAGTTGTTATAGATGCAGAAGGTATGCATACAAAGTACTAAACTTATACTGATTTTGTTTTCGCTCATAATTTTGTCAATTTCATAATTTTGCCAATACTTTTTTTATCATGTAAATTTTGGATTTTCTCGTATATTTTGACTAAAAAAATATTTAAATGAAAATTCCGTTATATTTGTTTGTCTTTTCTCCTTCTGTAATCGCTATGTTAAAATAAAATTTGTAAACATACTTTGTTAGCAAATATGATCATTTATAGGAAATTGCCAATACTTTTTTTATCCACTGTAAAAGGAGAACTTTGAAAAAAAAATCACACAGAGAGAGAATTAGAAACAGAGGTTGGCATGGGGAGAGACTCACTGGGAAGAAAGAAAAGACGGCGGCGGGTAAGGTTACGAACTTTTGAACCGATTGATAATCTTCTAACAAGTGATTGAGCGACATTGTGGTCAGGGTAAGAAAGTTTCCTCCATGCAGAAGGGGACCGCGTAGGTGATGTCTTCAGTAGTCCGATGTCCATCCACTACTTTGTCAGAGCTATCTTTCGTGACCTGCGTAAACATCCATGTTCAGCCAGCAATGCAGGACGAGATTCTTGTTTTACCCCATCGAACCCGACATTTTGGGAATCATTGATTTCAAATCAGGCTGCTATTTAACTTTTGCCTTTGCATTTTTAAATCATAATTTAACATGGAATATGATAATTCAAACTCCACCAAATCCTTGAAGTCAATTATAATTACCTTAAATGCGGGTTTTTTTACCATATAAATGCGTCCACTACATTTTGTAAGAATTTTTTTCTAAACTTTTTATAAAAATCAATTCGATAAAATAACAATTCATTAAAAATGCTATTTGCCATCAGATATTAATAAAATATATATATATATATATGAAAGCATTCAGAATTTAATCTTTATATGCATACATCATATGATTTTATAAATGCGTAAAATTTATCATATTTCATTACATTCTTAAAAAAAACACTTGCGTAGTTTCCTAAATCGTTTAGTCAACATCTAAAAGGTTTATACGTAATTTTGTCTTTATTTGTATTACTGCCGTGACTACTTTTTATAATTTTTGTTTGTTTAATTTACTTCAATCATACTTCGATATGAAAAGGGTAAAAAAAAATGATGTATCAATTAAAGGAACATTTATAAGGATAAGCGATTTATATAAATGCCCTATCTTCGTTTTGAAACAATTTTTCCTCTTCTTTCTATCAAACTCCTACAAAAACAGCAAACTCTTATGCATCCAGACTATAGCAACGATGAATTCAAGGTCTCCACTTGGAATTCCAACGGGTTTTTTTTTATAATGTATCCAGCCTAAAACAATTTTTATGCGACATGTTTCAATTTCTTTTATTTTAAAATCAATTTCTCACTTACTAAAAAAGTTTTAATTCAAATCTCATATACTCAGTTTGCACTTAGACAAGAAGTTTTCACATGCTATTGGAACAAATGAAATCTTCTTATCTTTGATTAGGCAAATAAAGTTATTTTGAAAGTTTAATAAGCAAATTCTATTCCTCTAAATTAAAGGCCTGTCTAAGAGTTTCTATCGCTAATTTAAAAAAATAATTTTATTGCACTGCGTATCACATTCTTGAGAGAGAAAAAAACTTCAGTATTTCGCGACGATTTTGAAAATATTATTTACTAGTTCCGAATCAAATAAGATTCCTTCGTTTTAATCTTTATTTGATTTTCAGTTTTGATACTTTCCTATTTTTAGATAATTTTACATCTCTTAATAAACACTTTGTATCTCCTTTTATTAATAAAAGAGGTTCATTAGGCATGCCGAAACTTTCTCTTTGTTATCGTCTGTCCTCGTCTTCCCAGCTTAAAATTGTATTTATATTTGTTAATGTAAAAATAAGGATTGACACATATATGCCCGTTATAATAAACATTTTGCAGGTATTACAAAACAAAAATGAGATGCATTACTGTTGTTATTTAATTATCAACTTTTTTTTTTTTTTTTTTTTTTTTTTTTTATGAATTATCACAAATTGTATCAAACAGTTTTGCTTTAAAAATACATTCAGAAAATGAAAAAGAAATTATACAAAACCAATTACGTAAAAACATTTTTGTTAGGAAAAAAAGTAAAAATATTAAAAGTAATTAATTTTCTTATTCAGCTGCGAAAAAACAGTAAATATTTCATGTTCAATATTTTAAAATAAATAAATGGTTTTTAAAATTAAATAAATTTAGACTAAATATGTATCAATAAAAATGAAATAAAATCATTTTAATGCTTTCTTATAAAGTGAAATGTCATGATAGAATGCATCTAAAATTGTTTTACAGAATTTTCCCTCCTTTTTTAATTTCTTCTATTAGCTCACACTCTCCCTAAATATATCTTGTTCAAATTTTCAATCGTTAATAAAATACATTTTATTCATCCACTCAAGTTCAAATAAATTTTTTTTGAACTTGTAGTGGATGACACTGGATGTTAATACAGTTTTTTCAAATATTATTTCATTACTTACATTTAAATAATTAATTTTAGTTTTATACGGGAGAAATATTCATATATTCACGCTACTCTTTCTTCTCATTTGCTCATCCTTAATTAATTAATAATTAGTTAATAATCTCGTTTTTCTTATAACTAATTATTAATTAATTAATGATTATTAACTATTTTATTCATTTAATTATTAATTATTTTATTCATTTAATTATTAATTATTTTTCATTTAATTATTAATTATTATTATTTTATTATCAAATATTTTATTATTCATTTAATATATATTATTCAATTTCAAAATAATGTATCTACAAATTGACAATAATGTAAAAAAATCGTCTGATTTTATTTTATTCATTTAATTATTAGTTATTTTTATTTTATTATGAAATGTTTTTATTATTCATTTAATATATATTGTTTAATTTTTAAAATAATGTAACTACAAATTGGCAATAATATAAAAAATCGTCTGATTTTAATTTAACTTATTTTTCTGGATATTATTATTCTTAATTTTTTACGTTTGAATTTTGAAACGATCGTGTTTGAATATTCTTGTTAATGTATTCTATATTTTTTTAATTTTAAATGATCAAAAAGTTTTGAATTAAATTTGAAATATAGCCTAATATATTTGCTTTTATTATTTTTATCGTATGCATTTGATATTTGCTTTTATAATTTTTGCTTTTATTATTTTGCTGTAATTCGAGATTGGTGCACTTTTTTTTTTTTTAATTCCTTCTATTAGCTCACACTCTCACTTGTTCAAATTTTCAATCATTCATAAAATACTTTTTATTCCTCCACTCAAGTTCAAATACATTTTTTTTAACTGGTAGTGGATGACACTTGATGTTAATACAGTTTTTTCAAATATTAATTCAGTAATTAAATTTAATTAATCAATTTAATTTTTTTTAGATTTAAGTTGCATATGTCTACCAATAGATGGCCCAGATAAACTTAAGAAAAGGAATGAAAATTATTTATAAAGGATTTTCTGCAATGTAGGGGGAAAAAAAAGAAGGAATTGACTTTAAAAAATTTGTTTTTATATTATTTGTTATATTTTAATGTACGTTTTTCATAATATAACTTTCTTATGAATAGTGGGCAATAGTCATTAATTTTTAAATCTCCTATTAGCGGTTTTGAATGCATGAAGGGTTTTCTCTCTCTCTCTTTTATTTAATTTTTTTATTTTATTTTTATTTCTATTTATTTATTATTATTATTTAAAAAAAAATTTTTTTTTTTTTGTAAATATGTGTAAAATGGTAAAGCGGGTGGTCAAGATTGAAATAAAGGCTGCCTCCAGTTGGTTCTATCTCAATTGACCATAGCAGGCAGGGTGTTTTTTTTTAATTTTTTCCTGCCAAAAATAATGGGGCGCAAGTGAAAGAATGAGACTCTTTGATGGTCAGCCAAATGGATGGTCCAAATGGAAAGTTTGTTAAATTTAAATATTTTTATAATGTTGACATTTCTCTCAATCAAATGTTTGATATTATTATATTTAATTCATTTAATTAATTTTTTTGGGGGGAGGGGAAATCCTGATGGCCGAGTGGCTAGCGCTCTGGAGCTCTGTGCCACAGGTTCCGGGTTCGAGTCCCGGCGGTGCCATGAATGTTTGTAGTGGTTCGGAATCCACTTCCGGTCTCATATGGATGTTCAGCGTTGGGTGTAGAACTGAAAACTCTACCCCGTAAAAAGAAAAACATCTCTCGTCTAGAAATCTGCCAGTAGGTAGACGGCCTTGTCCCACAACGGGCTGTTGCACCAATGATGATGAACCGTTTTATTACAGCGTATTTTTGAAGTAGTATGTATTCATTATAGTCATTTGGTAACAAATCTGACTACTTTATGTGTAATAATATAATGATACTTTTAATTAGAGTTGTGTGATAATAAGTAATCTGAAATTAATCATTGTTCCTTAGATATACTTAATTACCTCAATTTTAAAATTAAATCATATTTTTAATTTATCAATTATTTCGCAAATTTATTTCATGTGTGTATGTTTAGTCTCTTCATATCATAAGCGTCTAGGGTGTTTCAATCCTGTTATATCAAATACGTAGGGATTTGACGGGTGATGTTTATGTTAATTTTGCTTTTATTGGTTATTGCAGTACACAACGAAATATTAAAAGATAGTAGGTTAAAATTTAAAGCGATGATTATTACGCTGAAAATATTAATTTTAAAGTATTCTTAGAAGTAAAATATACTACTGTGCCCAAAAAGTAAGACCAATTTTTATTTTTTTCAAAAAATCTTTGTTTATTCTTCCAAATTTATTTCATCGTCTTCAAAGTAATCCCCTCCGGACACAATGCACTTATGCCAACTTTTTTTCCAAACCTCAATACATGCTAAAAAGTCATCGGCAGGGAAGTCTTCAAAGCGCGCGGCAATTCACGTTGAATCTCTTCAAACGCATCAAAAGGTGTCACCGAAATGCTCTTTTGAGTTTAGGGAATAACCAGAAGTCATACCGCTTGAATACAGTGGTTGTGGAACGATATGGGTTTAATTTTTGCCATAAAAGTCACGAAAATTCAATGAGTGTGAGCTGGCGCATTCAGTGTTTTCGATACCAATCGAGATTTGATGCGTTTGAGGTCCAAAATGAAATTGATCGATCCTTTTGAAGTTCCAACATCATCAACAAGGTCTCTAATTGTAAATCGACGATTTGCAAGCACCATTATTGGAAGTGACTAAACTCTTCGACTTCAAAGCGTTCTCTGTCTATACCTCTCTGTTTAAACCACTTTTAAACATTTCTTTCCGATATAGGAATGCTCACCGAATGCATTTTGCAACATTCTATACGTTTCCACACACAAAATTGAATGCAAGTTCTTTGCTCAATTAATTCATGCATTTCAAAAATCGCCGGAATCAGTTTTAGCTTCTGACAAAGCTAATCGTAACTCAAACACTAATGGATATTTTGACGTCAAATTTCACACAGATATCAAGGACAGTGCCAGAAACGTAAAAAACTAAAAAAAATTGAAATTCCTTAAGCCCCAGGAATTTTAAATTTAAAACTGGTGTTACTTTTTTTGACACAGTAGTATTTCAAAGCTGTAATCGACGTTTCGAATAAATTCATAAATGTAATATTGCTATTTTATAACTCCTCGAGTAGGAAGGGGCTTTCGTAAATAATTTCCAGGGTTGTTTTTTTGTAATTTATAGGTGGTAATTTTTTCTCCCCAGCACCTTGCGAGACATTGTATGAGTTTTAATCCTGATGCATTTTTAACACTAGAGATTCCGCATTTTTGTGTTGACTTTCAATCTCGGGGAAATCCAGTGCTCGTTAAAATCAAAATGCAATTAAACAAGGTAAAGCCACGCAGTATTTATCATTATGAAAAGCATGGAATAGGTATAAACTATTCTTTTACAGCTGGCACTAATATACACTCAGGAGCCAAAACATTATGACCACCTGTCAATAATGTGTTGGCCCGCCTTTGGCGCGCAACCCAGCTTCAACCCGCCTTGGCATGAATTAATACCACCACTTGATACCAGTTAAAGACCACTTCCACCTGATCACGTGCCTCCCACGTCATCCAGGCGAGTTCATTGCAAAATGTAAGGGTGGTCATAATGTTTTGGCTCTTGAGTGTATATTTATATATGTCTCGAGCACATATTTTTACTTATTTTTACTAAATGCATTTATGTAAATATCGAGCAGAATTTTTGATATATTCATTTACATATTATTTTAATATATATATATATATATTTATTATTAATTAATATATTATTTATAAATCATCATCATCATCATCATCATCATCAGTGGCGCAACAGCCCCATGGTGGGTCAAGGCCCTCTGCCTGCTGGTAGATTTCTAGACATGCTTTCTCTTTAATGGGTAGGGTTTTGAGTATTATGCCCAACGCTCCACAACCATATTACACCGGGACCAACGGTTTGAAGTGGATTCCGAGCCACTACAAGCACCTACAACCCCGCCAGAATATGAGCCCGAAACTTGTGGCACCGAACACCAGAGCGTTAGTAACTCGGCCATCAGGCCCCTCATGTATAAGTGCGATACGAAAATTCTAAATATCAGTGCATACTACTTAAACTTGTAAGAACGACGTGTGGTTCGAATTCTTTGTTGACATGCGCTCTTTCAAAAAACGAGTAGTCTCGATAAAGATTGTCACTATCTCACAACAGTATTCGGACTGTAGGAGTGGAGATATCGAGGATTTCTCCTATACAACACACGCGAGGGCCAATTGGCTAACACTGTCGTTGTTGGTACCGCAAATTTCAGGCTCGAATCCTGGCGCTGGTATGGATTTTTGTGAGCGGTCCGGAATCCACGTTAGACTGTAGTTCCCGGTCTAACTAGCGCAAAATGTGCACAAAGTGACAAACCAAACCCCACCTATACAACACGCAGATGTGAAAGAGTTGCTCAGAGAATTCTTCATCGTCATTAAAATGTAAATACTTCCAACATTTTTTTTTTCTATTTACTCCAACATTAAACTATATTTGATTATTTATTCATTAGTTAATTGAATCGTGTCGTACAAAACATTTGATTGAATTGTGTAAATTGACAATAAAGTAGCAAACTCTTTCCGATCATATTTGCATGTATAAATATATAATGATGGAAATGAAATTTTAATATTTCCATTATAATAATTTATCACTATACGGGGCAAAATATCTAGTACATATAAAATTTCATATTTCTTATATTGCTAAGATTTATATTGAAAATAGAAAACGTATAAAAAACGGCAATTTCTTTACCCTTGCATAGAAGTTGAAGTTGTGAAATATACTTGATTATCGATTATCAAACAATCAGATACATAAAAAAAAATTTTTTTAATACATAAAATGGAATTAAAAATCTAAGTTGATGCTTATTAAAAGGAACGAATTTTAATGAAAGATTTTGAATATTAATAGATTTTTATTGATCTACATCTAATAAAAGCAACTAAATTGAAAAGAATATATAGCATAGCCACTTAAAAGTATTAAATAATGCTGTACGTTAAATAAATCATTAAAATTTGTTGGATCGAAAAAATCGAATCGAAAAAATTTTCATGTCAATTTTATGTTTACTGGTTTAATTCATTTTACACATTCATTTTATTAGATTGAAATGGTAAATTTTACTCTTCTCTTTTGCTTTGAGTTCAACAAAAGAATATTTTGGCCTGCAAATGTATCCCTCTCTTCCGCGGAGTAGACATGGAAGCTTTTGGTTTAACATTACCTGAAGATGTCTATAGCCAAACCCTCTTGGTGCGCAAAACCAACACTCTATACACCAAGACATTCCAATCCGAATATCATACATGTACAATCATTTATCAAAACATTATATTTTTTTGACATAACCAATATAAAGAACAGTGGGTTTTAACTTCTTAAAAATATATATTTCCAATAAAACTAAAGAGATAAAAATAATTTTATTTACTTTAAATGTAAAATAAACTTTATTTTACTTTCTTTTGTATAAAATACTGATGTTTGGCATTGTATTGATTGCTTCATCATCATTAGAATATATTTTCCCAGCAGAAATCTCACCGAGAGTATAATAGCCTGTTATTTTTTATGTTACAGTATGGTAATTAGCATACAACTACATTTAAACTGTTGAAATTTTCGAGAAAGGATGATATCACTGCGAGAATTTTTCCTCCCTAAGACAGATACAGTAATAAGAGATTTGATATGTAGGCCATATGTCTTCACGCATGCTTTTTTCGCTATCACATGTAAATATAATGCATCAGTGACTTCATGTTCTTTAACGCATGCAAGGAACAGTCCGACGAGGGGTAAAGAGGGTACCTCATCCTTCCCCATTGGTGCATCATAAGGGAATCAAGACCAAGCAGCCTGATTGTGGGAGTGAGATGCTTACAGCGAAGCTTCCCGTTTCTAAGACTCACAACTCCAACAAACGCCAGCAGCGGATTCAAACATGGGCCTCTTCCGGTTGCTAGCTTCGCACATTAAGTGTTAGAACCGACATTCATAAATAAATTCCGACATAGAAATGGTGCCGTTAATCTGCGTATACTCGCAGGACTACCAAATAATTTAAAATACTAATAAAATACAATTATACAAAATACGAAATTAATACCAAAACAAATAAACTAATTAATTTTACTTTTAATGCAATACTTGAATACAATGTTTGCACTTAAATTTAGGATATTAACAAGATTTTAATTTGGCACTCAAAACAGAATTAATTAGAAATATTTACGGAGAAATAATCATATTGAACGCAATAAAATTTTCACTTACTACAATTGAGACTTGTGACGCAGCTAATTTTTCCCATACTTTGAAAGAAATATTCCTATCTGTGAGTAGGCAGGTATATTACCAGTAACCTCAAAACCAATCTTTTTAAAATGCTGCATGTCTTAAAACGCAGCAAAAATTTAGCGACCAGGCCAACGTTCTGTTCCAGTCTGGTCTCCTTCATCTGTCCTTCTCCAACGGGTCTCCCTTTCTTCCTGGAAAAATCAAAGGGGTCTTCTTTCCCCCCTCCAAACTGACTGGTGTTCTTTTTGAGTGCACCCTCGACGGTCCTCACCATGGGTGCGGGAGGTGGCGCCATCTGCAACTCCTGAATTCATCAAAAAGGAAATATACCTTGCCTAAACACAACACAATAGGATAATTACAAGTTATCAACATTAACATTGGGCTATGACTCTCATTTAGCTGTATTGATTTATCCATTAAAAAGCCTTTTTTCGGAATGATGTATAACCAAAAATGCAGTAAAGCTTTTGAAAAATGATCCTTAGGCAGATGAAACTTAATGAAAAATACTGATGAGGAAACAGCATAAAAAAAAAAAAAAAAAAAAAAAAAAAATTTTATCACTATTTACATTAAATTCTATCTTATAAAACTAAGATGTGAGTAACATTCTGTCAATTACTAAGTAATGATTACACAGGGAACTCTATATCAAACAATCCAAAGAATAGTTTAAATAGTAAATGCTTAATGTAAATACAGCTTACTACACCAAAGCGATATTGAACGTTGCTAAGCAATGTTGGTCTCTCACTACAACAAAACAATATTTCATGATGGTGATCTCCCACTACATTGAAACGATGTCTGCACCGCACATACATAATTTTGCAAGAAAAAATACAAATCAATATAAACGCTATTCCATTAAAAGTTAATTCCTTTAAGAATTTGCAACTACTACATCACACCTCATGCCTGAGGAGAGCTAAAATGTCCCTTTACAATTTTTAATTGGTGCGAGTGAAGTTGTAAAATCACGAATTTGATAGAACATCCCCATCGGAAAAAGAGCAGTTTGTCCTTTCCTTCTCTCCTTCTTAAGCCCAACGAAAGAAACATTTGGCCAACGTATTTTATAATGCCCATCGCCAGCTTAGACACAGAAATTTTCGGTTCGACATTGTCAAGAAATTCAATCGCAATCCACCAGCCTAGACACAGAAACTTTATCGATATGTAAGGGACTGACTGATACGTATTGATTTCTTCGATTGATAAATTGCGCTCCTGGTTTTCTGGTATCTGTGTCCGTTAAAATACTGAAAGGTATGTTATTATGGAAGATAGAAAGGAAAAAAAAAAGGGATATTTCTTTTCTAAGTCGAATATGCATCTGATTCTGCGAATATAAATAGGGATTTTTTATTACAAGTTCTGATGCAATCAGTTTTTATTTTTATCATAGCAATTTAGTGTTTCAAAAAAAGGACTGATTTGCTTGTATCTGAAATAAATTTTAATTAGCAAAATAGATCACTAATTAATTAATTAATTTCCAATTACTTTCTAGCAGTTGTTAATATGGGATATTATTATTTTTTTTTCTCGATATCAAGAACTGCTAGATTATTTTAAAAATAGCAACAAATTGTGTCCATTTTTTTTTTTAATTGTAAATTTCTGCAACATTAGAAATCGTTTCATGAATATTTGTTTTAAGAATTTTTTTAATAAGGAAATGAATTTTAATTTAAGAAAAATAAAAATATTTTAGTAATTAATTGAAAAAAAATGAAAAGAATTCAGAGCTTCTTCTAACTAAAAAAAAAAAAGTTCAGATCTTCAGCTATGATTTTCTTTTTAACGGAAATTATATTAAGACAAATCTATGATATAAAAATAAATTGCTATTTAATTAAATCTTTAAAAATATAATAATTTTTTCCTTTTATATCAGATGTGAGCAGACCTCTGCGCCATGTGTTATTACGCCAAGTCACACATGTAATTTTTAAGCAATTTAATCCACCGGAAAAAGTAGTTATTTAATAGCAAAATAATGGAGCCTGATGCTAGCGCTTTGGCACTCGGTACCACAGGTTCGAGTCCCGGCGGTGCCATGTATGCCTGTAGTGGTTTTGAATCCACTTTAAAACGTAGGTTCCGGTTTAATAGAATCGTATAGGGTTGTAGGGGTAGTGTGTAGAATGTCTTCAAGCCACACGTGCTCCCTGGGTAGTGCTAAATGTGTGACAGTCATGCAGCTCTTGCTTATGGCATAACGATAACTGACTCTGTATTGCCATCTGCATTAGAAAAAAAATAGTATAATAATTATTAAAAGGCAACTTTTTACATTACATTTTTTATTATTTTAGTGTTTTATGGAAATTGCAGTTAAGTTACATGATTTTACGAAATTGTTGGGGCTTTTCCTTGACAGATCTAAAAGTTTCTTGGACACTTTGAAAGACAACATAGTGGCATAATTTGGGTTGATTTGATGCTCAGTTCCAAATACGACTTGCTAACACGTCATGAAAGTTTACGGTTAATTGTGCTAGGGTAATAAATCAGTAGATTGGAAAGATTTTCCATTGAGGGGGAAAGTGTGAGTGCAGTTTGTAATCTTCCGCTTAATATCCTGGTTAAAGCTGGACATTTTACAAATCTGTTGTTTCAGTAGCAAATGATCTGTAGTTAAAGTGCATCCTGAATTTCAAAACAACTAAATATTTTATACAGAAATGCCGTTTCATATATATATATATATATATATATATATATATATTTATTCCTATGTATGTGTTTACTTTATTACAGTAATAACCAAATACTAGGTTTCTAGATTTCTTATATCTTTCTCTATGTCACGATCAATTGCTCAATATTTTTATTATATTCTGAAAATACTTTCCTTAAAATTAATATAAGAGTTCATTGTAAAATGGGCGTTATAAATGCTATTATTTCTATTTTAAAGCAATATACATGAAAAATTATTTACAACTTTTATTTCGTTTCACTTTGTTCGTTAATGCTGATCTTTTATTTGTAGATTTTTTATCTCTGATATAAACTCTTTTTTAATGAAAAATTACAATTTATTTTTTACTTTTTTTTAAATATTTAGCTAACTGGAAGAATTTGTTATTACTGTTCAAAATTAATGCATATATAATTCTCAGTATTGTTAGCATACCTGAAAATAATCTTTTCATAAAAAGTGGTATTTTTGCTATTGATTAATTATTTTTTTCTTTCTGGTTAACAACAAAAAATGTTTTATCGTTATTTTCATGTAGTACTTCTACATTGAAAAGGAATTTCACTTAGTGATAGTTCGATACACATTTCTTGTTTAACGGAAATATTTCTCATCCGAACGTGTTTAAAAATATTTCGTGATAATGCCCTCTGTTGCATAACATATCAACCATTAAGATTATAAGTAACAAGAAAATAACATGTAATCAGGCAGATAAAAAAATTTATTGTTAAAAAATATTTGTATAAATTTACAATCAGAGAAATCCTTAGTTGTAATTTGTCAGGAAAAAAAAATAAACTACATGTGTGTATAAATATAACAGGTTCAAACAATTTTATTAATTTTTTTTATACAATTCAATCATTAACTTTCTTGTTTCATCTGATAATTAGCTGTCATGTAAATAGCTAAATTATAATATTATTTACAAAATAAAACACATAATACCACCTAATCTAAAAGTTTTATTTTCCAGTACAAGAGATAAGATAATAGCACTTAAGGTGAGACTTGTTAATCACTTTTATAGTGGGAACACTACTTATGTGGGTCAACTTTACGAATTGCTCAAAAAGTAAGAAATTTTTATATTTTTTTCCAAAACTCTTTATTTATTCTTCCAAAATAATCCCCTCCTGACACAATGCACTTATGCCAATGTTTTTTTCCAATCCTCAATGCATGCTAAAAAGTCATTGGCCGGAATGGCCTACAAAGCGCGAGCCGATTCACGTTGAATGTCTTCAATCGACTCAAAACGGTGTCCCCGAGAAACGGTGCCTTTTGAGTTTAGGGAATAGCCCGAAATCGCGCGGTGCTAAATCAGGTGAATACGATGATTGTGGAACGATATGGGTTTAACGAAGTCACGAAGAATCACTGCAATGTGAGTTGGCGCATTATCGTGATGCAAAAATCAAGATTTGTCTTTCAATAAATGGGGCCTCTTCTTGCGAATAGCTTCACGCAATCAACGCATAACACTCAAATAATATTCCTTGTTGACAGTTTGGCCCGGGAGAAGGAATTCATAATGCACCATACCATGGTAATCGAAGAAAACGGTCAACATAACCTTGATTTTTAAGCGACTTTGGCATGCACTTTTCGGTCTTGCTTCACCTTTGTCAGGATATTCGCTCAATTGATCGGTTGTTTCCGGGCCGTAAGCATAAATCCAAATCTCATCTCCAGTTACGATGCGTTTTAACTTGTACTGAAAGTCAGAAAAGCATTGTTTCACACATTTCAACGCGACGATGGTTTTCCAAAAAATTCAGTGTTTTCGGTACCAATCGAGATTTGACGCGTTTGAGGACCAAAACATCTTTTAAAATGAAATTGGCCGATCCTTTTGAAATTCCAACAACAGCAGCAAGGTCTCTAATTGTAAATCGACTGTTTGCAAACATCAAATCTTTAATTTTTTGAACGTGAGATTCGTCGGTTGAGGTTGATGGTTGGTCAGAGGGCTTTTCGTGTTCAACGTATTCTCTGCCTTCTTTGAACTGTTTATACCACTTCTAAACATTTCTTTCCAATATAGGAATGCTCACCGAATGCCTTCTGCAACATTCTATACGTTTCCGCACAAGAATATTCATTCTGCAAAACAAAATTTAATGCAAGTTCTTTGCTCAATTTCAAAAATCGCCGGAATCAGTTTTAGCGTCTCACAAATCCAAGCGTAACTCAAACACTAATGAATATTTTGACTTCAAATTTCACACAGATGTCAAGGACAGTGCAAGCAACCTAAAACAGAAAAAAAAATTGAAATTATGATGAAAGAATATCTGCATTAAAGGCAAATTGAACAGCACTGCAAAACTTCTTAAGGATTTTAGAAAACTATTTTACTATCGATATTTTTATTTTTCATCTTCCTGTTTATCTTAAAAAATTATCTAACTCATTAATAATAATAGTAATTTTGACAAAAATAATCATATCATTTTTAAAATAAAATTACTTAAAGAAAATAAAAAATTTTTTTAAAGTAAAATAAAAAAGTGTTTGCCTTTTATTTGATGAAATATTCATAAATCCAAGTATCTCTTATAAATGTGTTTAAATTATGGGTATGGCTGGTATTTCTGTAAGTGAAGCTACCGCTATTCAAACTTTCATGTAACTATCGATGTTTCTTGAAAGTAAAGTTATGATTACATTAATAACAGTAAAAATAACAACTGGCGTATTGTATTTAAATACTCTTAAACCTTTTAACCTTTAAAAGAACATAAATTGGATTGTTTTGGGGCTAATATCAGACAGTATTAAAGTAGAAATATGTTTATTAACATGCGTAATAGTAATTTAAAAAGCTGAAATCAAAATTTAGTTCAGGCAGAAAAAAAATTATTTTATTTGTACACTGCGCTCTTAATAAAAACTATTAGAAATTAATTGGATGAGAAAACAACAGTAGACTAAATTCTTTATTTCTGAATATAAATGATTTTACAAAAGTTTGTTCGTCAAGTATTAAGTCTATAAAAATTTGATTATGAATCTAATTAATCATCATTTGTAAAAATTCGCTTAAATTGTTAAATTTGTTAGGCAATTGTTCAATCTATAAAAAATTGTTTATGAATTTGAGAGAGCATCATTTGTAAAAATCCACCTAAATTATCACAAAAAGTTATTCATCCATCTTCATTTGAGAAACAAAATGTTTTATTTGCTTTAATTTCCATTGACTGATTTGGCATGTTGCTAGCTTCCATCTTGTTAGAGTACAAACTTTAATTTCCACTGTTTTATCTTTAAGTATATGTTTTATTGATTTTATAAACTAAAATGGTGGAAAAAAAAATATTAAAAATCCACAAAAAAATTTAGAATTGAATGTTTATTTCTACAAATCAATAGAAAATATTAGTGATAAAAAGGTGTTTTTAAAAAAATTTAAAGCTTAGCCTGGTTCACGGGAAAATTAAAATTCTTTAAAACTGTCAGAACAAAAATAATTTTAACTTACTGGTAGAAGTGGAAGTTTACTAAAAACACTAATTATGCTATTAATGTTTTAACTGAATGGTTAATAAATTAACATTTTTGAAGTATATAAGGCATTGTTATTAAAATTTAAAACAGACCTATTAGAAGCTCGATTATAACATTGACATATGTCAGGAGGAATTTCAATTTGTCCTGCGAGCAAGTCTTTTGGAATTCAGAGGAATATTAAAAACATTTATTGGATGCAACTGTATTCAGAAAAATGTGCATTAAAATTAAAATCAAAAATGTGCATTAAAATTAAAATTATTAAAGTCTTTTGAATCGGATAAATTCTCTAGCCAATCTGATATTCCCGGTACTTTATATGAAACATTTAATACATGTGTTGAAGCCGATGTACTATAAATATAAGCGGGTAAGAATTTTTAATTTGCATAGGAGGATTTGTTGGTAGGCAAGAATTATTAATTTAACAACACAAGACTCATTAATTTTTTAAGAAAATTAATGAGTGTTATGTTGAGAGTTATTATTTTCAAATAAGAATCAAGAATGTGAAACAGATAATTGTGGAATTAAATTTTATTTTAATATTATTAACGGGGGTAATTTAAAATGGGCAACACTGTTTGTTGCTGACATCATTGGACTTACATAATATTTTTAAAAACGTATTAGACATAAATATGAAAGAACATTTTTAGAGTATTACAAATTAAAAATCTTTATTGGAACAATAAGCTTTTTAAAAGTTGGAGTTCATATCTTTGATTCCAGAATCTGAATGCATCTGAACTAACGGATGCATTTTAATTAAACATTGTTTATCTGCTTCTGATAATATTTTTATTTATAGCTACGTTAATATAAGAAATGATAAAGTTAAGAAACCGAAAAGTAAAAAAATAAATAAATAAATAAAATAAAATAAAAATAAAAATAATAGCCTCGTAAAAAAATCAAATAAGGCTTTTTTTTTTTTTCCAGTTTGAAAATTTGTAAATATTATGTTTGGAATTCACACGGTGATAGCACTCGTTCACACACACTTGCTCGCTTCTTCTCGAGGAGTTGTAGGAACATTTTGGAACAGAGTATTTCGACAGAACCGACAAACCTCGGGAAGGAGCTGTTACGGAATTTAGACCTGCGGTTGGCCATGACTGTTTGAAGAGCCGCTCATGGATAGGCACCATATAGCATGATGCCCTTGCGTGGGGTGAAAAGGCATTGGTGCGCTTGAACTTTGCTGATGAGACATTGACTACTCTCACTCTCTCTTTTTAATACGCTTTTATTAGCTTCACCTGTATGTTTGTATGTATGTATGTATGTTTGTATGTAACTCACTTTTTGGGCTCGATGTTGGGACTGATGGCGCCATCTACTGGCGAGTCAGTCAACTGATCAAACCCTACTTATTTTGTATAATTATTTTGTTTAATCTTAATTCCTTTTGTTTTATTTTACTTTTATCTTAAAATTCTCATTTTTTTTAACTTTAACCTTTTTATTTTTGGGCATCGTCAACGAACTCTTAATTGTACCGATAGCTTTAGCTTTTTTGATCTCATGCTTTAATTGTTCTCAAGCAGATGTTTTCCTAAATTTTAAATTCATTTATTTATTTTTAATTACTTCTATTCATTAATTTAAGAAACTACAATTTATGCTAATGTTTCAATTAATTTAAGATGTGGAGGTTTTGTGATTCTTAAAACCACCAAGGAACAAGGCAGAGGCAAAGGTGGGTTAAGTTAGGGATTTCCTGAGGAGCAATTTCCCCTTACAACCATTTAAAATTTAATAGAATAAAAATCAAAATTAAGAGAGAAATCAAAATTATTAAAAATATTTAAAAAGGCAGAGCTAGTTGAAGAGTACATTGCTCTATGAATAAAAAATCTTAAAAATTAAATTTTAAAAACTTTTATGACTTGAGAGAAAATAAGATCAAAAATAAATTAAGAATTAAACCTTTGCACTTTGCGACAAAAAGGAGATAGAGTCTAGATAGTAAAGATAGACATGGTAGGGGTCACTGAGCAAAACAAACCGTCAAAAACGAAAAACGAATGAGGGCGTGGCTAAGTAGCGAAGCGAGATGATTGAGCTGAGAGAGTGGATGGTTGCGCTGAGTAGGCGGAGATTGTGTTGAGAGAATGAGTCTGATGCGGACCTGGGAGAGCGCTTCAGTTTTTGGCGAAAAACGTAAACAAAGTTTACTGAAGAGAAAGGGTTGAAGCGGACTTAGTAGAGCGCTGACAACGTTGGTGGAAAGGTGATGAAAGGGTTGAAACTATCCTGGGTCTAGTCTGATTCTTTTGGCGTTAACATATTGGTCGAATTGGTAGGTGGCTATTGCTCGTGGTCTTTTTCTGTTACGGAGATTTTGAAGGTCATAATTTGGTAGATTGTCTATAACTGGGTTATTTAGGTTGTCTAAATTAAAAATAAAATTTTTTGAAAGTTGATGAGCATAATTTAGAATAGGAGGCAGTTTAAGTTCTTTGTGAATGAATTCCCTTCTAAAGTGGAAGGGGGCATCTGTGATTTTTAAAACAATTCTATTCTGAAAAACCTGTACTTTCCTCAGTCTGGTCATTGCTGCCTGAATCCAAACAGGAGCTGCGTATAAGATAATTGGTCTAATAATGGAAGTATAAAGTAAGAGTTTGACCTTGATCGAGAGATTTAATAGATGATTGATAGCATTTGTGGCTTTCTGAGCTTTTTCGAGTGCATTTTTGATATGGCTTCTGTGCAAGAGTTTTCTGTCGAGGGTGAGTCCTAGGTACTTATATTCTTGTACGAAAGGCACTGGTTCATTAAAAATAGTTACGTTGTTCGTGTGAAACGGATATCTGCGGTTGTTAAAAACGAGAACGGCGCATTTTGTAGGGTTTACTTTGATTTTCCAAAGATTGAGCCAAATTTTGAGGTTAACGGTGAATTTTTGTAGGTTGTTGACAACTTCCTGAGGATTTACGTGTTGCGTGATGATTGCTGTACGCCCGTTGCCCAGCTTTCTTTCACCCCGGGTAGAAATTCAGTAATATCCGCGATCGAATTGCGCTCTTCCTATTGGCCGAAAATTTCCGTGGCTAAAAAGAGGCGGATCTCAAAGGCATAGGAGTGCGATCATGTCGAATTGCGCTCTTCCTATTGTCCGAAAATTTCGGTGGGCAAAAAGTATATAAACTTAACGGATAATCGGCCCGTCTAATGATAAATGTATTGTAATAAATGTATTTTGTAGCAAATGATAAATGATTTGTATTGAAACTAAAAAATAAAAAATAAATTATAGTTTAAAAAAACTAAAAAACACGCTTTTAGAGTTAATCAGACTAAAAAGTAAAAAATAAATTAATAGTTTAAAAAAACTAAAAAATACGCTTTTAGAGTTAATCTATCTAAAAAGTAAAAAATAATTGTTAACATAAGAATAAAATGACTGACGAGAAAATGAATGTCACTGTTCTAAAAGCGTGGGGTGCTCAATATCAATGATTATAATTTTTCACTAGTTTCACTCAGAAATGCAGAGTTAATTTTAAAATGTCATACAAGCACCCCACGCTTTTAGAACAGTGACATTCATTTTCTCGTCAGTCATTTTATTCTTATGTTAACAATTATTTTTTACTTTTTAGATAGATTAACTCTAAAAGCGTATTTTTTAGTTTTTTTAAACTATTAATTTATTTTTCTTCTATCTCGTAAGTGTTTGTCATTTTCCCTTACCATTCTAAATGAAAAAAATATCTGGAATTCATTTTGTTCATGTATTTTGTGTGTTTGCTTCATAATAAAATATTTGATAATCTGAAAATTTAATACTATGCATTTAGAATTCATTGTGTATATAATTGCATACATTTTGCTTTTGAACTAGAATATTAGATTTTTAGTGTTAGAAGTTTTTAGATTAACTATTTCGTATTCATAATATTAATTATTTAGCGTTTACATATGATTGCTGGTAAAATTAATAAATAGGGATAATATCCCAATAATTAATTTTTTTTTGGTTTTGTCTAGAAATATTCAAGCATTAATTAAACTGTAATTGTTTGCATTACCAAATTTTTTTAGTGAAACAAACTTTTCATACTATAAATGTAAATATAGGAAAAGCATTTCTGTAACAGAAATGGATTTTAAATTGTATTATAATGATGTATCAATATAAAAATACTTTGTTGTAATAAGTAGTTTGCTAACATTCTAATAAAAAAAGTACAGGACTGCAATTACTTTTTCCTCCTAAAAATTAAGTTTTATTTATTTCAAATTGTTTAACTCATTTTTCACATAATTTGTTAATTAAAGTATAGCAATACAAATACATGAATATGTAAATATAAATTTGAAAAATATATTTTGTAATATATTATATAATATCATCCCAATTGGCGCAACAAGCCTATGCTCAACAACCATATTAGACCGGCACCGGTTAGCTACGGTTTAAAGTGGATTCTGAGCCACTACACACATCCATGGCCCCGCCGTAACTCGAACCCGAAACCTGTGGCACCGAACCCCAGAGCGCTAGCGCCACTCGGCCAACAGTCCTTCTCTTCCCCCCCCACTATAAATTAGATAAATTAAATATAATAATATCAAACATTTGATTCAGAAAAATGTCGACATTATAAAATTATTTAAATTTAACAAAGTTTCCATTTGGACCATCCATTTCGCTGACCATCAAAGAGTCTCATTCTTTCACTCACCCTTCCCCATTACTTTTGGCGGGAAAAAAATAAAAAAATTAAAAGAAAAACACCGTACCTGCTATGGTCAATGGAGATAGAACCAACTTGCCCCAGGGTACAAATCACTCATGGCCTGTATATAATTTATCTATACAATTTATTTTTTCTTAATTTTTTTTACAAAAAAAAAAACAATTTTATTAAGATAATTAGTTCTACAACTAGAAAATTTTTGATAAGTCTTTGTGAATAAAATAAATCATAAACTGTTAAGATGAGGATATTATCATACTTTTTAAAATATTACTTTTATATTAAAAAAATTTGTGCATAAAATAATTAAAAATAATTTCTTAATACGGCTCTATTGAATTAAAAAATCTTGAATGTTAAATGTCATTTCTAAAAGCACAAACGTCTGGAAGAAGTAGAAAACTGACGATGACGTCACAAAATCAGCATTGATGCCCGGTCGAAAGCGATAAAAGAAGAATTTTGCTGGACCCAATGAAACATAAGTCTTTGAAATGGAAATAATTGTGACACCATATTCTTGGCATCAACAATCAGGCTATTCAGATTGTTTCATATATATAAATTCCATACATGCAGAATCCTGGCTGTGACATGGATGTTTGTGAGTGGTTCGGATTCCACTTTACACTGTAGGTCCCGGTCTGTTTAGTCCTCGTGTGTACTAGATGATCGTAGAGTGACAAACCCAAAAAAACCAATAACATTGAAAGGCGATACAGCTAACTCTAAATGTCTCCTCGGAAAACAGTGACTTCTGTCAGAAAACAACGCCTTCTCTCCATCATACGTCTGTAGTGAATTCATGGCATGCATAGTTTAAATTCGAGGTCCATAAACACCAATCCTACAAATTGATATTTAAATTTCATACCAACCTATAATTTAAAACAAGTTTAATTAAATATGTTAATTTTCACAAGATCTCATACTTACTTAACATAAAAACCCACTAGTTCATTCAGCTTCCCGAGTTCGAATTTTTCATCTTTTCAGAATGAAATTTGTAGATAATTATTTCGAGCTTAAAATGAATACAATGGCTGTTTTGTATTGATAATATTTACAAGCAGTAATACAAAAATTCATGGTAAAAAATTTGTTTCTATATAAACACAATTTTCGTGTTCCTTGTTCCGGCCTGGAACTGCCAAATGGCTTTTTCAAACTGGGTTCTTTTTAAGCCCAACCGAAAGATTTTGAGGAGAGGCCCATTGAATTTGTCTCGTAAGGAAATATGATATCTTTGGTATTTTCATTCCAATTTAGGACACACAGCGTAGGTGTAATATAGCAGGCTTCGTAATGCATGTTAAGTAATTCTGAATCTCCTACATATATGAGATTCCAGTGACAAAGGACTTCAGGTCCCAGTTCTCAATATTTGAAAACAGCAAAATAATTTTTATATTTGAAGCTTATTTACAAAACCCGTCCAATGACCTATCCAATAATAGAATGCTATGTACAACAAATAGTAACAAAAATTGTTGTAACATTATCAATTTTAATATGCAGTTCTAAACCTCACATAATAACCGAAATAAAATAGAATGAAAATTAAAAAAATTCGATTATTCTTAAGATGAAGGCTCAGGCAATATTTAACTGATAGATCTTATTAAAAAAATGCTGATCTTTAGACAGCATCTTATTCTGACTTGATCTCAGTTCTTAATCCGAGTTGTTTTATTTAATTATTTAATCCTTTGACTGAAAAAAATAATCTTCAAAATAAATTTTAAATTCTGAATTGCTGCACGATTTCTCGGTATTTCGAAATTAAATAATACTAGAATTAAAAACTTATACTTTTTCAATACTAGAATAGCAATAAAATATTTATTCTAGAATTATTTTTATTCTTTAATTTAAAAATAAAAATAAAAAAAATTCTTTTTTTTTTAAACATTCTATCCAGATGAATTTTCTGATCTAAGTTACATTAAATTATTATTTATTTTGAATTTGAATTGATTTTTGAAAACCCATTTGAATTTATACTCAATTAATATTTCTTTATCCAGAAAAATAAATATCAATTCAGAATCAATTCAAATTTATAATTTTCTCATTTCATAACAGATACTATGATTCCAAATTATATACAAAAAAAATTTTAAAAATCTATTCCACATGTTTATGATTATTATGATATTTTAAAAGATAGCAGTAAAAAATTATTTCTAATGTATTTTAAGTATTTTAATATTTCTTAACAAATTAACAAAAAAGTATGTATTTTTTGTATTTTATATTTTATATTTTATATTTTATATATTTTTAATTTTATATTTTATGTAATTAACAGTAAAGTATGTAAGTATGTATTTTATGGCAACGTTTCATGTAGTTGATTCTAAGAATATTAAAATATTTTTAAGTAGTAATAACATACGTTTTAAAATCTAATTTTTTAAAAAAATGTATTAGTTTTTGTTGCTGCATCTTTCAAAATGTTGAGCAAATCCTTTTTAGTTGTAGCAAATACGATATATTGCTTTTTATTAAATTTCACATTTTATTCTCTCCATGTTGTCCCCTTTTTTAAATGTGGTTACTTTGACATACCATTCACCATTACTACAATAGACGTTTTGCAGATGCAGCGTTCGCTAAGTAATCATCTCTTGTCTCGAAATCTGCCAGTAGGCAGTTGTCCTTGGCCCACCATGGGACTGTTGCGACAATGAAGAAGAAGCGTTGCCTAAGGTAGTCACTTATATTTCAGCCACATTGTGCAATCGTAATTCGAAAAGAATATCTCGAATGACTGTGCGGCCTGATGTCCAATTTGCTAGCACTCTGGCCTTTGGTACCACAGTCAACAGATTCGTATCCTGGAGGGGGCATGGATGTTTATTGGTGGTCCGGAATCCACGTTAAACAGTAGGTCTCGGTCTAATTAACTTAAAGTGTGCATAAAATGACAGTAGAGCGACAAACCAAACCGAATGGTAGCATCTGTAGAATTTCAACGAATCTTCATTCACTCTATGATCCTTAATGAAAGGACATTTCAGACAGATATATCGTGACTTTCTCTGACAAAGGATTTTTCTATTCAACTTTACTTGCCGGATTTCAAGTAGAACACTTTCAGTTTCGAAACCTAACGTTTGATCTATTAAGCACTTACAGCTACTGTTAATCAAAGGTAAACTATCAGAATTTCTAAAGCAAATGTCACATTTTAAATTGTAATCTAATTTGAATTTATCTAAATATTCTTCAATCACTTTATTTATTTATTTTCGTTTCAATAGATTTAATACAGAAAAAACATGTTTTAACCATATAGTCATTTATACACTTTTATTTTTAAAGTGAATTAATCCAAGCATATGTAATTTTTTTCTTTAGCAAAAAAAAAAAAAAAAAAAAATATATATATATATATATTATAAAACTATACTGATTTCTTAATGTCTTCTAATTCTCAATTTTTTTTTATCTTTATAATATTTCCTCGTCGAATTTGCTAACTAATTTACACTAGTATTTCTTTTACTATCCTCCTGTGATAATGTGGAACATTGCAAAAATACAGAAAGAAATTTTTAAAAAATTAATAATTATTAAGAAAATCCAGTAACCAGTCATTTAAGACGTTTTTTATATTTTCAATTTCAGTTTATACAACTGTGTCCGAAAAGTAAGACCAATTTTCAATTTAAAATTAACGGCGCTTATAGAATTTCAATTTCATTTCTTTTTTAGGTTGCTGGCACTGTCCTTGACATATGTTGAAATTTGACATCAAAATATTCATTAGCGTTTGAGTTATGCTTGGCTTTGTGAGACGCTAAGACTGATTCCGACGATTCTTGAAATGTCTAAATTAATTGAGTAAATGTAATTGCATTACATTTTGTTTTGCGGACACGTATAGAATGTTGCATATGGCATTCGGTGAGCATTCCTATATCGAAAAGAAATGTTTAGAAGTGATATAAACAGCTCAAAGAAGGCAGAGAACGCTTTGAAGACGAAGCGCCCTCTGACCGACCATCAATCTCAACCGACGAAGCTCACGTGCGAAAAAATTAAAGATTTGGTGCCTGCTAACCGTCGATTTACAATTAGAGATCTTGCTGATAATGTTGGAATTTCAAAATGATCTGTCAATTCCTTTTTGGGCCTCAAACGCTTCAAATTTCAATTTGTACCGAAAGCACTGAATGCGCCAGCGCACACTGCATTGATTCTTCGTGACTTTTTCGCCAAAATGAAACCGATATCGTTCCACAACTACCTTATTCACACCGTGTGACTTCTGGATATTCCCTAAACTGAAAAGACCACTTTGGGGACACCGTTTTGTGCCGATTGAAATGATTCAACGTGAATCGCCGCTCTCTTTGAAGGCCATCCCTGCCGATGAGTTTTTAGCATGTATTCAGGATTGGAAAAAAGTTGGCATAAGTGCATTGTGTCCGGAGGGAAATACTTTGAAGGAGATGGAATAAATTTGGAAGAATAAATAAAGTGTTTTTGAAAAAAATATAATTGGTCTTACTTTTTGGGCACAGTAGTAACACATAAACACGATATTTTTACTTTAAACTAAGTGTTTGAGTCATAAAAACATACTTTGGTTTTTTGATTCAAGTCTGCATTCTACAAGTCAATGTATGACACATCAGGGACATAGTATTCCAATAACGAATCCCACAAACTATTATCCGGTGAGCAAATAATGTTTTGCGAAAGAATGTTCGAAAATATCTACTTCGCAATTGTGTCTAATAAGGAAAAAAACGGCATGAGCGGTAATTTCCTGTCTATAATAATAGGGTAATGTTTTAAAAAACAGAATTCCGGGGCATAGATTATAAGCTACTGCGTCCAATCTGTGATCATTTTTTTTTCGGGAAATTCATAAAAATCCAATTTTATAAGACTTCCACCTAAAGATGCTTTCTACCGAAAAAAAGTACCAGAACCATAATCTTCTGAACAAAACTAAATTGACATAACAATTGTGATTAATGGAAGACATTTGATGGATTTTTACAAATCTGGCGTGCATTCAACATATGTGTGATTGTGGACCAAAAAGCTCTAAAATAAAAGTAAGGATAATTAAAAAATGCTCAGAAGATCAAATTGATAATGAATTGCGTTACTGGTCAAGATTCTCATCTCTTCAATAAATAGGAGAGTCGCAAATCGTCATGAAAAAAATTTTTTACGTAGCACATTTGGAGTTTTCCTTTGCTCCTATAATGTATCAATTGCTGATCAGGCGGGATTGACTTCCAGCATAATTGATCCCATACGACGCAACAGCTAACCTCCTCTTTTTCTTTTTTTTTTCAATTGCTACGACACCATCGTCCAGTCACAGTCAAAAAGCCACAATCTCCCATTCTTCACCGCTTATAAGCGCGAGCTCTGACCGCGTCATAGCTGACGCCATTCCAGGCCTTGATTGGCAAGATCCCGGTTCCATCCGGGGTGAACGGAGACTGAGGCTACAATCCGCACTTCATGGGGCCAGCCATTTTCTACCCTGAGCACGCCGGAAGTCAAACAACAACCCCAACCAAGAACTGAGTCTGTATGAAAATGACGCAAGTTGTTCGCAATTTAAAACACTTTTTTTTCTTCTCTTTTCCTTTTTTATTATTATTATTATTATTCAG
>BPLQ01000932.1:0-131037 GCA_021605075.1 Caerostris darwini
GAAAATACTTTCAGTGTTGGGGCACTTTTAAATGTTTCTTTTCTTTTTTAAGATATGATCTTCTAATATTTGCACTTCAATATAAGTATTGGAATCATTGCTTTATTTATTTAAATCTAAAAAAAAATATATGGAGTATTATATTTTAAGAATTTTTCAAATTCCTTTAAAGTAAGGTTAAGATTTTAAGCAGTGTTACTAAAATAAACATACGCAAAAGTAGAAATGATTGGCAATTTAATCTTTTAGGTAAAATTCCATATGGAATTCTCTCCATTCGAAAAAAATATCATTTTAAAGTTTACTCAAAAGCCGCTGATGCCTTTTCTGAGTGAAAATTTCCGTTGTCCTCCTTAAACCTTAGTTGTGCGAGTAAATAAATTTCTATGAGAAATTGGATAGCCATTCCCCGTTATCCAGAAAATGCACAACGCGCGTATAGTTAGGATAAAGGGGAGAGAAAAGCAGGTGAAAAATTCTATATACATTATAAAAAGATGCAGTGAAGAAGTTCTTCAATTCTTAAACTGTCCCAATCTGGCAGAATAAAATGCGAAGGAAAATCCATTAACTGTACCGAGAAGTCACACATATGTATATGTTTATGCACGGATGGATACCCAAAGTCAGGTGTGTGAAGAAAATATAAAGCATATAACCATATCTCCGAAAAAATATTAATATATAAAAAAAAAAAGTGCAGAAAACGGTATATTTCTTCAGGGCCCCTTAAGATTTCGGAAATTCGAAGTTTCTCCTTACCTCTTCCTGCATTCGGTGAGAGAGAAAAAAATAAACTGGGTCTCTATCCTTTTCCAATGCTTCCCCCAAAATGAGATAAGAGGGAAGGGGTACGGCGGAGGGAAATGGGTGGATAACGTCTATGCGAAATAGAGTTTTTCCCTACTTTGAATAGGGAATTTTGAAGCAAAAGGGAAGGAGGAAAAGATGATGACGAAAGAAGAGAAGTGAAGAGAGAGAGAGAGAAAAAAATACATTTCATATAAAACTTTGCACAGTGGGGGGGCCTACCGGATCTTTCTTCCTTCATAGAAGGCCCCACTGAATATATGCAAGCTTTCACAAGAGTTAAAGCTCTCAGAAATAAGGTGCTGATGGAATATATGCGAAAAAGGGAATAATAATAAAAAGAAGGGGTGGTGGGGAGGGTTGAATTTAGACGATTTTAGTCAACTGAAGACTTTTTTTATATATAAAAAAGAAGGGGGGGTGCAAGTCTAGATAGTGGAGGTGCGCGCGTGGTAATAGAAAAAAAATTGGGTTGGAGACTTGGGTAAGGGAAAAAAATAGGAACTTCCAGTGCGACAAAACAGGTTGATCCAAGGCAAATAAAAAGAAGTAAAATCAATATAGATATATTCCAGGCTAATCCTTATAGAAGGTCCGTTTTGAATACGCACTTCTTCAATGTGTAAGAAGAGAAGTTTGGACGATATATGTTTTTTTTCTCTCTCTCTCTCTCTCTTTCCTTCGCCTTTCACATTTTGTAAAAGGCTTTTTAGAGAGGAGAGGGACATTTGGCTAAAAAAAATATGTGAGATTTTCTATCCGAGGCGATGGCAGCATATCGAATTTACACAAGCGCAGAGAAAGGTTCGCTTGGCGCTTGCCGAATGTTTACGCAAGTGAAGAACGCATGCGTAGACTCGTTCATGTGAAACAACGAAATCTCATGATGCCAGTATAAAATTTACAATTCAACTAATATTTATTATCAGTATTGCCAGGCATTCTTCTGTTATCATAAAGGTCTAATCAATCAATTTTTAACGGCGGTATAATATTTTTTCAAAATTAAATTAAACTTTTGAGCATTCATTTATGTATTTTTCAAATAATTTGCTAATTTTAATTTTAATTCATTAAAAAAGTTTATTAAAGGTAAATATCGTCAAGATTTTGTGTTCTTGAAAAAGATACAAAATCATTTATTGATTAGGCAAATTAATTAATCGAAATAATAACTAAAAGTCACAGATCATCACATATTCGATAAAACCTTTAAAACAGTTTCATAATTTAAGTTGTATTGAACAAAAGGAAAGGTTTTTTTATAATGTCTATTCTCTTTTTAGTTGCAGAACTTTTAATATCCAAAGTATTTCCGAACTTTGAGCATTTAATCAAATTAAAGCATTATAGTTGGTATTACATTGAAATCCACGTTTTTAAGTAATGATGCACTGCTACTTTAGGCCGCTAACCAATAAATACATATAATATTATCAAAAACAATTTTTTCTCTTTCTGTGGATCTAGGAGATCTTAGGAACCTTAGAGGTATATGAGTCTTAGAAATCAATATTTAATCTTCCAATAAAAGAAATGCAATGCCATGCAGTTCGAAACATTGTTACAAATTACAAATTTCATAAGGATATTCAACTACTATTTCACCTTAGAGCAAGATAGTCTTAAATATTCATTTCGGTTAATAATCTACCAAATATTTTATAACTAAATTTATCTAATAGGTTGACTTTAAAATTCAAATACAAGAATGTTCATTTTATTATCTTTTTCTAATATGGGCACAAAATGGCTGAATTTATGAACCTCATTCTATAAAAAATTGTCTATAGAAGGAGGATAGCATATATTTTGGAAACTGTATTGCTTTGTTTTGTTTGGTTCGGTTTGGTTTCGTTTGTCTCTTTACGATCTGCTCTACTGTTTTGCTCAGTTTAGGATAATTAGACCGGGATCAACAGTTTAACGTGGATTCCGAACCACCATGAAGCATCCCTGCTACCGCCAGAATTCGAACCTGAAACCTGTGGTGGTACCAAATGCTAGAGCGCTACCAATTGGCCAACAGGCCGCATATTGCTTTTGTAATGAAGTTTCTTGGTAAGTTTCTCTTTAAATCTATAAAACGGCCATATTAATATTCTAAATTTTTAAAAATAATTTTTTAAAACCAAATGTAACCTTTTCATGAAAAATATCATTATGCAAAAATTTCTCATCATTTTAAAGTTTGTATATAAAAGAAACATTGTTCATTTAGGATCTCTAGTATTTTTCTTCTATTTTTTTTCCCCAGGAATCAAACAGAAAAAAATAATTTTCTCCTGAAATCCCATTAAAGAAAATGAGAAACTTAAATATTAATTAAGTTTCAATAAGTAGATATTGCATTATTGAAAAGAGATTCCTCCAGTGCCGAAACCTGCGGGCAGGAATAAATCTTTCCGACATCTTTTCTCCTTCCCCGATGAAATTTTAACAGTACAAAATACTTTGATGGAATTAAAACTGCCTGTAGGAGAAATCCCAGAGGATTTTCAATTCCCCTGCCCACAGTATTAAGACCTCTTCTGCACCAGCAAAAGGGAGTCAAGTACAACAAAAGCAATCCGAGTTTGTCGAAAACTTGACCTCACTATTGGCAAAGTTTTGAAGGGTAATCCTCTTCCCCCCTTCTCGGCATATACACACGCACAAACTTCGGGAACCTTTAATTACAAAAACAGGACAAAGTTCTTGGGTCCATCGCTGCACTCGCCGGCTAATCTTCCTCGATGGTATTGGGTTTTGTAAGCTTTTCCCAACAAAGAAAGTTCCTCTTGCAGTAAAACGATCTAAAATTCAGTCCACGCGATCTTTTTCCCCGTTCTTTTTATTTCTTTTTGATTCATTTATTTATTTTTTAATCCGCTCAAAATAAGCCGATTCCAAGTACAATGGAGGGGTGTGTTTCCCGCGTGGTTGGAAGATTTTTTTTTTTTTTTTTTCTTTCCGGTAATTTTTCTACAGCTTTTCTCGGATTGTATCGAATGAATAAATAGATTCTGTTTTAAAGGAATATGCGGTTATGGAATGGATAATTTTGTACTTTTTGTGATTGGCAGATTTGGCAACGTGGAGAATCAACTTTGCTTTATTCTAAAGCAGAAAATGTTGCATGAACAAATTTTAAGTAACATTATATAATATTTATACTGTTAACATTAATCATATTTAACTCATGGTACATACCCATTGTATTGTAATAATTTACTTTTTAATTTAAATTTGGCAAAACTGTTTTTGTAAAACATATTTAAATAATATTTCGTTAACCTAAATATTAAAGAATTAACTTTAGAATTAACTAAAGAATTCTAACTTTAAAGAATATTTCGTTGTACCTAAATATTATATTTTAATGAGTTGCATATGTATAAAGTTTCCACGCTCTTTATAAAAAGAGAAATTACTAAAAATTAGAAATTTTTAGAAATACGAATTTAATAATGTTTGTGCCGTCTAAATTTTAATTCCGTTGCCAAAATCGCGAAATAGTAATTAAAGAAAGAATGTTGGCAATTAAATCACTGTGCAGAATATATACTGCTAACATAAATTTTCCATCTAATATGACGTAATTATGGATTTTCCATCACTGATTTATTTATAATTTATATTAGGAAGGTTATAGGTTATGTCTACGAAGTTATATTAATAGGATTATATATTATATATAAATTATAATAATATTAGGGTGAAATATTAGGAATATCAGGATATATTTCAATAAAATTTCAGAAAATCCATGTCTGATAGAATTGGGAAGCTTATAAGTATTAAAGCTTTTCAATACGCGTATCACGCGTATCAACAGTGTAGGCGTTCAGTTAGCAAGTGCGCAGTTAAAAAGCCTAGAGGTGGTGGGTTATTTTACAAATGGCACGAAAATAGAAACAAATTATAATTAATACAGAGTTCATTAAATTTACCATTCATGCTTGTATATAGAGTGCTCTAATTCGTAAGTGATAATTATCATAAAAGGAGGAGAAACAGTACTCTTCACACCATATATAGAATTTTTGCAATCCCAGAGATTTATTTCCCCTTTTAAACCATTTAAAGTAACTTTAAAGAGGATGTCTTGCTTATTCTGTACGAAAAACTCCCGATAAAAAATTTAGAATTAGTTACTAAATAAAAACAGATTTAACAATGCATAAATTTGTAATAGGGTCCTGATGGTCGAGTGATTAGCGATCTGGTGCTTGGTGTCACAGGTTTTGGGTTCGAATCCTGGCGGTGCCATGGGTGTTTGTAATAGTTCGGAGTTCACTTTAAACCGTAGGCACCCGTCTATTATGACTGTGGAGCACTGGGCTTACTGCTGACAACTCTACCCCGTAAAAAAAGAAAACATCTTCTGTCACGAAAGGCCCACCATGGAGTTGTTGCGCCAATGAAAAAGAATAATAAGAATAAATTCATATTGAAGTATAAAAGCATTTTTTTAAATGTTTCGGTGATCAAATAATAATAAATAAAAAATAAAAGCCAACAATTATCACAAAATTTTAAAAAACGTAACACTTTTATTATGTATTTTAAATATTTTTTTTTTTACTATTATATGTACAGGTACCAGACGAGAAGCTTCCAATCATGTGCAAGCAAAATTGGGAAATAATGCATAAATGGCTGGGGGGAAAACAGTTTCTGTTAGGTGGGATATTATAACTAATGAAGAGTTAAGCATAAATATTTTATTATTATAATTTGTTGTTTTTACTTATTTATTTCCTAATAGACAATCTTTCATAGCAGCTAGAACTTTGTTTCAATTTACAATAAAATTTTAATTAACAAAAATTTGGAAATTGTACTCGCAACCTCCACGCTCTATAACAGAACGTTTTCCGACTGAATCACTCTGCTGCTGATGAATGCTACTAATTTAATTTTTTAAAACTTTTTAACATTTTCAAACTATTATTTTCTTAACAATTGAGAAGTTGTTTTTTTTTCTAATGCAAATGGCAAATACTTAGACAGTCATCTTTATGATATAAACAACGGCTGTACCGCTGTTACTCATTCAGAACTAAGATATGCTAGATACTGCTAGATATGCTGTTACTCATTTACGAAGATAGCACTGAAGATACGCTACAGACACGAGTAACACTGTCCCCGCAACGCTCTACGATTCTATTAGAGCGGGACCTACTGACCGGACCGGACCCGAAACCAGTGTATCGAGGGCCAGAGCGCTAGCCACTCCCGCATTAGGTCCCACAATTGAGAAGTGTGTCTTACAACTTTGGGTAATTAACATACAACAAATAATCTACTCGCAGAATAAATTTGAAACAAATCATGACTTCTTCAAAAATAAATATTAAAAAAAAAAAAGATTTTTAGAAATTAAGCAATGGAGTAAAAAAACAGAACTACATCGTACTTTAACAATTTAGTAGAGCTATATTGCAAAAGTAAATGACTTCAAATTAGTGACAGAGTAGAATAACTTCATTGCATCAATATCTTATTACAAAATGAAAAACGTGGAAGTATTCCATGGTGGAATACTTCCACCATGGAATACTTCCATCTAATACATGTTGGTAACATGGTGGTATAACATGTATTACTTCCATGTAATGCATGGTGGTCACTGTATTAACTGTGGAAGAATCTCTTAGAGGAACGATCGAAGTTTTTTTTCCCCCCTCTTTGTTAGAATTATTAGCTCTTTCCAATAGAAATATAAACTACTTCATTGTATGTATTCAATATATGTATGTGAATTGTAGACGCATATGAAATTAAAATTATATAACAATTCTAATAGTTCATTCGAAATAAAATATCTGGTAAAATCTGTTACAATAAATTATAATTAAATATTATTTACAAAATTTGCTGCTTTCTCTCTCTCTCTCTCTCTGTGTGTGTGTGTATGCAGTAATAATATAAATATAAGCAAAAACATCTGTAAAAAGAATATATTAAATCAATTATTTAAAGCCAGCAATTTTAGCCAGTTCATATATTGCATCAATAACTTAACTTGACTTTTTACCACTGTTCTACGTTTTTCAAGTATCAATGTTAATCAATTTTATATTATTTCTCTTAATATAAGGGAACCAAAGACTAAAGTGTTTGAAAAAGTTATAACTTGCTCATTTTCAATCTTGATTACTTTTCATTTTTTGTAAGTTATAGAGCTATTTAATTTTTTTAGAGATTAAATTAACTCTGTATGATGTCCTGAGCAATTAAATTTCATTTAGATTTTCTTTATAGTTCAGTAAAGATAAATTATTCAACTCAGAAAAATACAGCAACATTTTGGTGCCGATCTCCTAGCGATCCTCTCTCTCCTAGGATCCAAATCATGTTGTCCTTCGAATTTGTGTTAAACTCAATGAACTTTATTTGTTGCTAAACATTATGATATCTAGCAGTATCATAATTTATCACATGTTATGATGTACGCAGTTATTTTAATCTTAAAGTGATGCTCTATAACACATAAAAAATGAAAAGAAAGAAGATTGCAGATGAATAATTTGTGACTTTTGTCTACATCTGAAATCTAAATTGTTTTCTCTTCGCAAAGTTAGACAAAAATTAAAAAAATATCTATAACACGATGATAAAAAAAACTCAAAAGAGGATACAATTAAAAGTTATTAACATTATCAGTCTTTTATAGTGTAAATCATATTATTCTACATATTATGGTTCTTCATCATAAAAACTATTTAATTCAGAAAAAGTTTACATGTTTGTTTTTGAATCAATAATTACTTTGATCGGTCTTATACTAATTAGAAATTATACGCAAAAAATCCATTATTTTTATGAGATAATAAACAAGCCCTTTAAGAGTTTGCGATAGACAATTTTTCTTTTTCAAACAGTGGATTTTGCGTCATGAAAAACGGAACTTTGGTATTAAATACAAAACTGCATTCTTCCAAAATCTTCACCACACTCTCTCCTCAAACACGTGGCACATTAAGATATTAACAACGCCCCCTTTCGAATTTTCTGGTCCATCAGCTTCTCTGAAGCCCGAAATAAACACCCATACTTCATATATCGCGAACTGCAGCCTTTTCTTCCACCATCTTATTCACAGCGATGAATAGACGAAGCCAAAAATTATTGACTTTTCACCATTCAATGCCCTTAACTACATACGGCCCTAACCAGAACACCACACGCGCACAAAAAGCAAATTCCAACAGGTCGCCGAAGCGAAGGAAAAGCTCTTGACTAAGAGGGAAGATTCTAAGTCAGTCAGAAACCACCCTCCCTCCCTCCTCCCAGCACCCCCCTTTTACCAGCTTCTCGTGCGTGCATCGGTGCGTGTGCGGGCGCACACGGCATCTGTGCGCGGCTTGCACGTGACGTCCCGACTGTTGCCACCGCCGAATGGAATTGACATCCACGCATCATTGGTCAAAGTAATGAGGAACGAGCCGCACCGAAAGAAAACTTAGCCACCCGGAATGGCAACCGAACCTTCTTCCTTCAGTGTCCTCCGCTCTCCCCCGCTCTAACTCCCTCATCTGAAAGCCGCCGCGTTTCGGATCCCCTCTCCCCTCTCTCCCTTTCTCCTCTCTCCCTCCAGCGCAAATTTTCTCTCTCTCTCTCTCTTTTTGAAGTCTCTTTGCAGACAGAACGATAGATAGGATAGAGATCTCTGGATCTGCTCCTTTCAGGTTGATAGTGAGACGAATCATCAGGGTTTGTTTGCGGGTTTCATGCATAATGTACTCATTTGTTGCTACCGGTGTGTCTGTGTGTGGGCCATGTGAGAAATGTGAGATGGAAATGTTTTTCATTCAATTTGCTTTTCCCTCAAGATTTTTTTTTTTTTTTTTTTTTTTCAACAGTGACAGTGAAGGAAAAAAAATGTTTTGTTTGGATTAATATAAGTTGAAAATAATATTTGAATGATATGGGAAAAATTTATAAATTTGATTGGTTTGTAGAATTTCGTTAATATTGAAAAGTAATTTCTTATACGTTTTTCAAGATTATAATTAGGCTTTCGATTAGTTTACAGGTCTTGATAATAATTAAAATTGTTAAGAAAATATCTTATTTATTCTGAATTTTGATTATGAATCTCAACTTTTTGTTTTGTTTAACCTCATACATTCTCCTCGTGCACCACACAAGTATAAAGTAATATTCATAGAATTTTTGCATACAGTATACTAATACACGAGAGATATAAGTGGGAATGATAGAAAAATAATAGAAAATAAAATTATAAAATAAGAAAAATAAATAAAACAAAGTTAAAAGAAATGAAAAATAATACAAATAAATAAAATAAACCTAATATATAAAAATAAATTCAGAGTTGGAAAATAATTTTAAAAAACCCCCCATTAATCTAAAGGTTTGATGGTTTGTCGCTCTACGGTCATCTTGCGCACACGAGGGCTAAACAGACCAAGATCTACAATTTAAAGTGGACTCGCAAACATCCATGCCACCTCCAGCATTCGAACCTGAAGCTTGTAATATCAAAGGCTATCACTAGCTACTTGGCCACCAGGCCGTATAAATTTGAAGGAAGAAAATACATTATTATATGTCACAAAGAACTAATTTCACTCATTTTTAAATACAAAATGAAGTGAAACATATATAGTAAAATTACATAAATAAAAAAATAAAAAAAAATTATTAGTTCTTGCAGAGAGAAAGAAAAATTAGATAGCAAGGTTATTCAGTTTGGCAGTAAAATATTTGGAATAAAACAAAACTTTTGAGAAGATATAAAATTAATCGATGTATTTTTACTATGTTTGTAAATCTTCATTCTGAATCACTGAAGTTTTACAGAAAAAAATTAAGCTGTTATGAAGTAAAAATACACTTATTACTCAACTATATCACAGATTGGAGATTTCTAGAATATGAATAGTTCGTTTGAAAATAGAACGTTTTAAATTATAAGAAAATGAAAAGCAATGATGCTTATGGGGTTTGTGTGACATACAAAAAATATACAAAAATATGATAGATGTACAAAAGATATTAAAAAAATGTTCATACATTTTATGAACGGATTCTTTATTTGAAATGTTTTATACGCGAAATAAATTTAAATATGCTTTTCAAAACTTCTGTATTGAATCATTTCATCTTTAATCTGATACTCTTTGTAACCAATATACTTATACAGAAAATCCAGTCTAATATACAGTACCATAGAGTACCAATATACTTATACCACATTTATTCAAGATAATGATTTTAAATCACTGAATATCAGTTATTTTAGTATTCAATAGAAGGAGGAATCAAATGTAAAAAAAATATTAAAATAAAAAAAAAAAAATAATAATTTATTTAAAACTGAAGTATTTTCTCTGTCAAATATAATCATATGCATTACATGTATTTTGTAAATAAATTTCATTTGCAAAAAAATTTTAATTTTTTACTAAATCGAATAAAGTTTATTTAAGTATTCAATATCTAAAATATATATCGCTCTTTAGAAATAAGGAAAACCCTAGTATGTTTTATTAAAAGTAAAATAATAAAACAATATCTGCTTAATAGTAAGATTTCAATATTATGCAGATATTGTTTTCAAATTTTGTGATACAACCTTTTATTTGAGCGGGCCTGAATGGCTGAGTGGCTAGCGCTCTGGCGCTCGGTACCACAGGTTTCGGGTTCGAGTCCCGGCGGTGCCATGGTTATATGTAGTGGTTCGGAATCCATTTTAAACCGTAGGTCCTGGTCCTAATAGGATCGTAGAGCGTTGAGGGGAATTGTTACTCCGCGTCCATGGCTTATCTTCAAGTTACACGCGCCCCCAGGGTAATGCAAAGTGAGTACGTCTGTGCAGCACTTGCCTTAAGGCATCCAAGACGTCCATGTCTAAGTGTTTGCCAGCTGCATTAGAAAGAAAGGAAAAAAACCTTTTATTTGAAGATATTTGCCGATAAAATGCCTGATAAACATTGAGTGTTTATCAAGATTCAGTATTTATCAAGATGCACGGCACCCACATTTTGTCACTGTCATATGGAAGAAGGAATTATCTTAATAATGGAATTATAACTTTAACTTTAGGAATTTAATTCATAAAGAAGGAATTATTTTTAGGAATTTCTATTCCTCAATCCAACGGAAGGACTTGCCTGTCTTCCAATTTATTATACTGCAAATTTTCGGATCAGTTGTATTTGTTGGATTTTGAACCTCTACAAGTACCTTGGTTAAAAATCCTAATGTACTGTATACCTGGCCGATATCAGGACTTTCTAACATTTATTATTTATCACAATCTCCACATGCATTATTTGCACAATTTATCCAATCTAGTTATACCAAATCTATACCACTATTAATTAGAATTTTAAAAATTATGCTGCCTGATACAATATCTAAATAGATGCGGCTTAAAAATTGTTTTAAAAAAGGTTATTAGATAAATCATAGAATACAAACTATCATAATATAAAAGTTTTAAGGATTAATAATACAAAGAATCTTTAAATTAAACAAAAAAAATTCTCTTTTTTTTTATTGTGTTTTTTTTTCAAACAAAGTTAAAAGCACTTTTATTCTATTTTAACGGCTAAACAACATGATCACGAAAAAAAAAATTTTTTTTTTTTGCTTATGAAAGTGAATTAAAAATACGTGTCCTAAATTAATGTATCATTAGGTCATGAAAATGATGTAACTATTTTAAATTTCTATCCAAATTTTAAAATAAAAATTAAATGTAACAATTAATGGTGAATTTGATAAATAATATGTTACAAAAATTATTTGGAATGATAAAAAAAAAAAAATTATTAAAAATATGTTACATATACAATCTTCCCAAAACGTTCAAGTGATAAACATAATGTAGTTTACTAAATTTCATTTAATAAACAGAATCAAATTTTTAAAAACATCGATAGATTATTCAACAAAAAAAAACTTTTTCAAATCATAAGAAATATCTCAAATATGTATTAACACATACTATTTTGGAACAAAAGACAAGATTTAAACATTTTTTACATTGAATTTAATCAAGTTATAAAGAAAAGAGTTCAAAATTATTTTTCACTTACCTAAGCTTTGCTGAATTTGAAAATTGTTACCCACTTTTGAATAAAACATCATTCGAATATCGTAAATTGCTCGAACTTTTTAAACCTATTTGAAAGATTAGATAAATAAATATTTATCCTTTTCATTTCCATTCTATGTGCAACTTCTTCACTTCTTCACTAGTTAAGAAATATTTGAAATATTTTTAAAATGGCAACATATATGAATTTTTGAAAACAAACAAAATCATTTGTTTGGATTTTTTTTATTCTTTCAGCATTTAATTTTATTTGGCTTGGATTTGATATTCCTGCTCCCTTTTTATCTGAACTCCCTGTAGATCAATTTTTTGATTTTTTCCTTTTATTGCACATAAAAATAGTATATATTAATATTTAGAATTGCATCAAATTTTGTAATAATTACATTCATTCGAATGATTATGTATAGAATAACCTTAAAATATTCGAATCCTTTAGATAAATTTAAAAGTTTAAAATTAGTATTAATTTTAAATTAAATATTTTTTATTTTTATAAAACGATAAATTATTGTTTGTAATTATTTTTAATTTATTTTGTTTTTCATTATTTGAGAAATATTTTAAAATGGCAACACATAACTTTGATTTTTTTTTAATGAAAAATCGTTTGCTTACATTTTTTTCTTCTCGAGACTGAAATTTGCGTTTGAGAATTATGTTCACCAATTGTCGAAACTCCTGTAGAAACGAAATATAATTCCATTATTAGAAAACTCATTTTATTTTAAATAAATAATTTAATACTTTTTATTCAAGAAATAAATTCTTTTGGAATTTTTTAAAATTTGGAATAATAAAAAGATTTTCAGAAGAAAAAAAGAAATATTTGAAGAAAATTCGAAGTAAATTTTTTAATTCTTTTTTTCTATTTTTTCTATATTGAAGAAAAGTACGATGGATTTAGAATATATATATCATAAAAATAACTAAGAGATATAAAAACGTATATTTATTTTTTTCTTTCATAAATAGAATTTGATTTTTCTTGTTGGTGTCTAGTTCTTGGTGTATTAACAGGTTAAATTATCTTTTACTAATATGAATTGAAACACAAGACACTATAAATGTTTTATTTAAAATATAAATATATATAATTAATTAGAATTATTTTTGGTGATTACATGGCATCATTATTTCTTATGTCTAAAGAAAATAACTATAAGTGTTATTAAATGTTATGTGTATGATTATAATAAAATTATTAATTTGACATCGTAATTTCAAAACAATCATTAATACATAATATTCTTTATAATGGTTTGTTTGTTATTGATATTCTAGATATAAATATTAATAAGTTTATGCAATTTTTATGTCTTTTTAAATCATTGTAAAACATGTAAGGTATTTTTTTACTTAAAACAGATTATATTATTTGCATTTAGAAAAAAATAAAATATGAGGAATATATAATGTTTCATAACAAATTACGTACGTTGCATAATTTAAATTAATTATTAGTGTCAATAACATATAAATGTGTATTCTTTAAAATTTAAAGATTTAAATTGAAGAGAGTAAGCTAAAAACTGTCTACAAAGTAATAAACTTTAATGAATTTCAGTTTTTTTAAATTAAATAAGCTCTTGTTTATTATGAATTCAATTTAGTTACCCTTTTTTTTTTCTTTAAATAACATTAGATATTGATATTTAATATATTATTCATTCTTGTAATAATTTTATTATTTTTGTTCTCCTTGGTATTTAATACTTGATGTATTAAAAAGTTTACAATATTTCAATTTTATTTATATTTCAATTCTTTTAGTGTTTTGAGAGTTATTCTGTTTCTGTTGACACTGCAGCTAAATGCATACAAATATTGAAGATTGATAGATATTGATATACGTTGAATTTTAACAGTTTAGACATATATCAATTTGCAAATTTTTTTTTTTTTTAGAAAAAATGAAAAATTTGCTGCTATTGAAATTTTCTTAATGTAAATATTTACAATTTTTTTAAAAAATTGTTTTTTGTTTAAAATTTCTAGAATTTAAATCAAAATTTTAAGTCATGAAAATTGGTGATTTTTTTTCCTACAAAATAACAGCATTAATTATTTTTGCAGTTAAAGCTAATTATTTCTATGATAAAGAACTTTTAAGAAGCTACTATTCTATAAGGAACTTATTTTATTTTGGACTAACTTATCTTCAGATTTTTCCTTAAATATTTTTGTAAGATTTTCTTAATTTTTTTATACATACTGTCAAACCGCCAGTGTGTGTGATAGAAGATACTTTCCAAAAAAATTTTTAAAGGGAACTAGCCTGCATTTATATGTCTTTAGGAGAAAACCCTCAAAATTCTCAACAAGCTATTTGTACACCTGGAAGTCAATGCAGAGATATATTTTTTCATTTTTGCAATTAATTTTTGCTTTTCATTGTATTGATTTACAAGGATGATTTATTAGATTATGTTTTCAAAAAGCAAAAAAATTACTATTAATGGAAGATGCGTGACCTCAGGTTATTCACTACTGATACAAAAAAAAATTTTTTTTCTTCTTTCTAATGCAGCTGGCAAACACAGACAGCTTGGTCTTTGGATGCCTTAGGGCAAGTGCTGCACAGACGTACTCACTTTGCATTACGCAGGGGGCGCGTGTAACTTGAAGATAAGCCACGGACGCGGAGTAACAATGTCCCCGCAACGCTCTACGATCCTATGAGACCGGGACCTACTTTTTAAAGTGGATTCCGAACCACTACAAATAACCATGGCACCGCCGGGACTCGAACCCGAAACCTGTGGTACCGAGTGCAGAGCGCTAGCCACTCGGCCATTCAAGCCCTGATACAAAATTAATGTAGCAGATTCACTGTTACTCAGGATGCTTCCCAAAGACCAGCTACTCTACACCTGTTAGAGTAGGAGGAAGCAAGCACTGACTTGGAAGACCTTTTAAGATTAACTTGCTCACATTTCTGAAAAAGAAAAATTAGATTAACATTCTAGTTAAGCTAAAGGAATAAAACATATAATTCCTTCCTCAGAATTTCCTTGGAGTCTAACAGATGAAGTTGGGATTTGACTTTATTAAAATTAATTTGAATCCCTGAAGTATAAAGAATTTGTATCATCAATTATAATGACTATTTCTTACTTTGTTTTCTGAAACAAAAAAATAATTATTAAATATATATGTATATATATAAATAAAACACAGTAGCAATTACTGATAAAATTTTTTAATGATTACAATGATAATGATTTTGATGATAATATTGATTAATAATGATGATAATGATCTTGGTGATAATATTGATTAATAATGATGATAAGGATCTTGGTGATAATATTGATTAATAACAGTGATAATAATTTTGATGATAATGATAAATAATAATGATAATGATTTTGATTATAATAATGATAACGATTTTGATGATAATAATGATCAATAATAATGATAACGATTTTGATGATAATAATGATCAATAATAATGATAACGATTGTGAAGTTTATAATGATCAATAATAATGATGATGATTTTGATGTTAATATTCATTATAATCATTTTTCATCATAGAGGTAACAAAATTTAATAGAACCTCTTATTAAATATTTTGTTATTTTTAATCATTGTTGAAAACTTACAATATTTGTTGATAAACGGTGAATCAATGCATGCGTTTATAAATCATGCAAATATTCGAATTAATATTTTATGAATAAATTAAATATATATTTCATTAAATTTAAATGTTCGTTTCCTTCAAAGAAATTTTTTAATAAACCATGTTCTCCACTTTTAATATTTCTAAATATAAATGTATTATTTTAAATAACACTTTAGTGTTTAGTTACTTATTGCAGACATTATTTTCCACAATCGGTGCTGCATTTTTTGAACTCTGCACCACTTTTCAAAGAAACCAAACACACATTCCACCGGTATCTGCATTTATCTATACATCGACGATAAGAAAAGTCTAGCCAGCGCAATTTCTTTTTATCTGCCCTTTTATACATTTTTATTTTTGTTGTTATCTTCAAAAAGTCTTTTCCGCTTTTTCTCGATTTATTATTATCATCGTTCCTTAAATGGTCCTGCTCTATTTATACATTTATTATTTTTTTCCCCCTTTTTCCCCATCTTTCTTTTCCTTTTTCTTTTTTTTTCCCCTTTCGTCTTTCCAGTTTTGTAACAGAAGTTTTCCCCTCTCTTCTTCTTTTAATGCAAGCAGATCTTAATTTAGCAGTCTCCGCACAGATGTTATTGAGTCCGAAAAGTTGGGGGTACGAGTAATTAATTCAAAACAAGGCGAAAGAGAGAAAGTTATACGAGTAAAGAAAAATTTGTGAGAGAGAAAAGGAAATTGAGAAATGTTGGAACGGGGGAGCCTCTTTAAAAATGTGCTTTGGCTCGGAATGAAAATTTTAAACGATTTTTTTTTCTCTCTCTCACTCTCTCGTGCCCACCTCGCTCTCCTTCCCTATACCCATTCAGTGGTGGTCTACTCTCTCTTCCGCTTCTTTCGCGATGCTAATTAGCAATCCATTCCATTGGATTTTAGGCTTTTTATTTCTAGCAGCAAGTAGATCAAAAACATTATACTCATTTGGGGCCTTTTTCGCTACTTATGTATCCTTGAGAAACGATGAAAGCCAATTTCGGAAGATGTTATAAATGAGTTTCGTTTATGTTGAAGGAAGTAGAAGTTGTTGAAAGGGAAATTTTGTTTTGATAAGAACATGTGAAGAATGCCTTTTGGTTTTGATGTGAACCGCCGACAATTTTTAGGAACATAAGAGAGCCAAAAGTAATTACATGCTTACAATTCGTTGCTATTAGATTCTAGGTAGAATTTCAAAAAAAAAATATTCACATTTCTATTCCAAATATATTTGTTATAATTACTTTATTGACAAAAAAAAAAAAAAAAAAAAAAAAGAAAGAAAGAAAAGTTCAACTTTTTATGTATTATATCTTAAATATTTCTTGGAAATATAATTGAATCTTTAAGTTAATATTTTGTTAAAGATAAAATAACATACTTTTTTTAGAATGATATTTTTTTAAATAACAAAAAGAGAATTTTTAAGGAAAATATGAAGAGATTTTAAGAAAAATATTTTTTTTTTATCTCTCAAAGATATTGTTTTATCGTCATGAATTTCTCTTCTTATTCACTTCAACTCCTTTTTAATGTAAATTTATGTTCCAAGAAATCAAAAATGGAATGAAGAAATAAAATTAAGTAAGAAAAATGAAAATTTTAAATTAATATAAATACATTTCATAAAATATTTGAGTAAAATAGTTTGCTTTTAATAGTAAAAATACTCGATTGAAAAATGTTGCATTTTTTTCTTTTTAAAAATTCTATGATATCGAATACATTTTTTTTTTTTTTTTTTGCAAATATTTGCAAATAAAATAACTTTCTCTCAATTTAAAAATTATCCATCCTTGAATTAAATTATCTGTTTTTTTCTTAATTAAATTATCTCTCATAACTACTTTGTGAAAAACTTTCAGTAGTAATTCATGCTAACTCGCTTATAAGAGGATGAAGATTCGATTTTGGTTTGTAGAATAAGTGGACTCTGGCAAATTAGAGAATTATTCTCTTTAACTGGTATTGTTCTCGCTGTGTGATGTTCAACTAACTGACGCTCTGACCTTTGTTAACAAAGACTTCAGGCACAAATCCTAGCGGTGGCATAGATGTTAATTAGTGGTTTGGAATCCCTTTTAAACTGTAGGTTCTTGTCTAATTAGCCTAAAGTGTGCAGAAAATGGCCATAGAGCAACAAACAAACAAACTATTGTTTCCCCCCCAGAACGTTCTATGTTGAATATGCTGCTTGGCATGAATAAATTATTATGCATGTGTTGATAGCTTACTCTGCTTATGTGTCAAAGGACGAAAGTTAAAGCATATGTATTAAATAAATCAATATTCTAACATGCTTTTACATCCTTAATTTTAAAAATTGAATGTTATAGCAAATAATCGAAAATGTACTTTTAGTTGAAAATATCTTTATATTGCATTGTATAATGCACTGGATTAACTTCACCTTCAATCTATATGGCATTTATACGTTACTGAAAGCCATTATATGTTTTAATAATATAAAATTAAAACTGTATTTTACAGTTAAATGAACTTGCATTCATTAATAAGTGAGGATAATTAAAATTAATCAAATAATTAAATAAGGAATTATCGCAAAAAATAAGGGCATTTTATTTTATTTTATTTTACAACAATTTGTCTAGTTATATTATGAAAAAAAAAAAATAATATCATTATTAAGTGATCAAATAAAGTATAAAAAATGAAATATTAGAGAGTTTTTGCATACCGTATTTTACCGTCCGATATTTTTTTCTCCCCAGTGCGCATGCTCATAGGAAATTGCGCATGCATATCTGTAATAATGTTTCCTATGAGCATGCGCGCTGGGGAGAAAAAAATATCGGACGATAAAAATACGGTATGCAAAAACTCTCTATTGTCTAGTAAATCTGCTCTAAATTTGTATGTTTAAATTTATATATTTAAAAAAATGAATTTCAAATTTTTTTTTATTTTATGGAACAATATTTTATTATGGAAAATATTTTATTTATGGAATTTTCATTTCTTATTTTAATGCAACGCATAATTGACAAATTCCGATAATTCCATTACATAATAGAATAACGAGAATATGAGAATTTATTTTAAAATTTTCCGTAAGATGCATAAAAAATTAATAAAATGTATATACATATGCAAAATTTCATTAAAATTTTTAAAATATGATCTCGTAACATTTCCACCTTCTCAAAAAAATGTGATTGTGCAGGAAAGCATAGAAAAATCAGCGTTCTTTCTTCCAAAAAAATAGTTTTAGAAGTCAAGACATTATCCCCTTAAGTTTAAACCTAAACAGTTCGGGAGAAAAAACTGCCTTCGGTGTAACACCGCATTTAAACATCATTAGCACTTTAATGACCTCAAAAAACTCCCCCCTTCTTAAAAAAAAAAAAAATTCACCTCTAACAAAATTTTATCTGCATTCTGGTTCAAACATGCACCTTTCTCTGAAAATTCCATTGTAACTCAATGAAGCCAAAGCGACAATGAACATATTCACCTTCAACAATAGGGCTTACTGGAAGCAAAACACCAACATATCGCTAAAGAATGCTTCTTTCTGCAGCTTTCGTCGCCGGCTCTATCCTTTCCATAGGTTTATTTATTTAGTTTTTTGTGCTCTTGCCCCTTTATTGTTATCCCCTCCCTTTTGTCGGCTTTCCAGCATAGCACGAAAAAAAAGGGACCACTGCAGTGAAGGCAACTGTACAGAAGACGTTGGGGGGTGGGGTCGAGAGATTCCAGAGCGTTTCCGAAACGCCTTCTGTTTAATGAAGTGTATCGTCTGATGGAGGGGAGGTTGAAACGATCTGCAAAGAATGTCCCGTCGCACAGAAGGAACGTGCGGCCTCATCGTTTGAATATTTTACCGACGATTAGACTCACATTACATGCTAGTCACCTCTTTGTGTGAGGAGTTAAACTAACATTATTCTTGGATGGCGGATGGTGAGGTGTTCGTATCCACCCACTCACTGGGGGGAAGTGTTGGGAAGGTCTGTACGCAAGTTAAGATCTTTTCAGAGAAAAGTTTTATTTGGGTTATTACAATACATCTTATTGAGAGAGTTTTGTAATACATAATATAAAGAAGATTTTTATAAAATATTCATTTTAATTCGAGTTTTTCAATAAATTTTATCGTGGTCTAAGGGTAATATGTGTGGAGGTGAGAAATTGGGACATGGATTAGTCACTGCTTTGAAATTTGAGTCGACTCGATAAAGATTAAAGGTTTAATTTCTTTGTAGCAGTGTAAATAACTAATTTCTATGGTTTACAAATTGTGTTTCGAATAGATTGCTTTTCTTGAACGACGTGTTGCTTTAATTAGATTGCTTTAAATAATCAAAATGCGAGAGTTGTTAACGCAAACAAGTGAGAGTTTGTTCTAGATAATTTATGTCTTATCCTCACTGGAAGCAGTCACTGCTTGAAAAAACAAGTGGACTATGCGTAAAGTGCTATTGATTGTCTCTAACGACAGTAGAGCTACATTGGTGTTTTTTTTTGTTTATTATAATGTGATGTAATGTAATGTTTTTTGGTATTCTACATTCATATGTGATAAGTTATGCATGCAAATTTTCCTGAATCACATTTATTCTGCCTATTCCACTTTTTGTTGAAAGATAACAGTCCATTTTAGACAATATTGATTCTGATACAAAAATCTGCCATATTAGCAGAAAATTACTTCAAATGGTGTTCTTGGCATTGGAAAAACAAATAAATTAAAATAATCTTAAACGATAAATATATACACATTATTTTTTACTGACAGCTTATCATTTTCCATAAGGTATTTTTAATAGGTAAATTATTTTCCAAAAATTAAGCAAAATTTAGAAAAATTGCTGATTATATTATCAAAACATTTAACAAAAATCACACAAAAAATAAAGCTGCATTAGAATGATATACAAACTAGGTGGATCAACTGTAATTAAAGTAATTGGGAATGTTGCCTGAAGCAGTCTTTAAGGGTTGCATCTGCATTTCATTCGATTTATTATTAATTACACATATAGAGAATATTCTTCTTTATTGATTCAACAGCCCCATGGTGGATCAAGGCCGTCTGCCTGCTGGCATATTTCTAGGCAGGAATTGTTTTCTTTTACGGGGTAGAATTGTCTAGTCGGGGTAGGATAGATATTTCTGATATGTTTCAAAGAAAACAAATGCACATTTAAAAAATTAAAACTAAGATGACTTTATTAGTATTTTACTAAAATAGCTTTGTGCGGAATAGATTACATATAAAAAGTTCATGAACTTTCCTCGATTTTCTAGCATTATACTAGTATTTAATGTTATTAACTATCTCCTACTATAACAGCGACGCAGCAACTCCCACTGCAACCATTATAACTCCCCTACGATTTTCTAACAATATACTAGTGTATAGTGTTATTAACTAACTAACACTACACAGCCCATGGTGGCCCAAGGCCGTCTGCCAAATTTCGAGACAGGGGAGAATTTGTTTATACAGAGTAAGGCTGTCAACCCTACGCCCAACAGTCATATTAGACTGGAATCTACTGGATGTTTGTAGTGGCGGATTCCGAACTACTACAAACATCCATGGCACCTTCGGGGCTCGAACCCGAAACCTGCGGTACCGAGGGCCATAGCGCTAGTCACTCGGCCATCAGGCCCTATATAAGATATATCTTTAAAATATTTATACCATATAATATAGTTCAAAACTGTTAAATTAATGCCTTTAAAAGAGAGAAACATTCTACGATTAGTGAAAAATAATATATTAATTTAACCTTTTCAATTATTTTTTATTTTAAAATAAAATGCAACATTTATATATTTTTTAAACTAAGATATGGCAGCCTCTTTGGAATTTCTTAAGATTTCGTAAAAAGAAATGTTAAGAAAAGAATATTTTTTTCTGTTCATGTACTGAAATACATATTAAAATAAGAAAATATTTAATTGAAAGATGTATTTTGTGTGCATAAATCAATCATCTAAAAATTTTGTTAAATAATTCTTTTTCCACAAACTAGTCGTATGTAATGTATAAAGCGAAATTGCAAAAGATTTCGTATTGTGTACAGTACACCATGGGAAGTTTAGTTGACCACAAGGGGAGAAAGAGAAAACTATCTAAGATTTTTCGAGGGTAATTTTCTGATATTTGTGCAGATTACTTGTATAAACCTTAGTAAAACTTTACCAGACAGTCCATCTGTCATCTCGCCAACAATGACAAAAGATTCTCCTCTGTCTTGCATGTTAACTAGCACGTACAACCGTCGAACCACCAATGGAACATATTAAAAATCCTCTTATTTTATTTACAGCTATTTACCTTACATAACATGATGATGGCAAATGGCTAATCACTTATTAGATCGAAAGAGGTTTCTTTGTCATTTGTCTTTTCATTTCTTTGTCTTCGATTTTGTCAAATTGAATGCCACTCAATTTGACATCACGTCATTCCTCATTAGAATGGTAGATATGTAGTCAGCGTTATCCAGCGTACAATGTGTGTGGGAGATTGCTATACTGCACTCATATTTTGGCACCACGATTTTGTACGAATGATCCTTAGGAGGACATTTTGTATGCTCACACCACTTTCCTTATTTTTCAAACCCAAAGGAAGGGCATCGCAGTCTAAATAATTACTGACATAAGCACCTGAAGATTTCAGTTCGGCTATTGGGCTTCAACCCCGGGTTGGATAATTCAGAAACCTAGCACGCTATCCACCAGATCACTCTGGCTAAAATTAAAGGAAACTAAAAAAGATTTTCTAAATTGCTGGTCAGTGATCTGCCTGATATATATATTTTAAAAATATTAGTTAGCTTTTCTCACATTTTAATATTTACAGCAATATATAATCCTGACACATTTACAGCTAACCGTACGGCTTATACACATTTACATCTTATATAATCCTTACTGGCATGGCTCCTGACACATTTACATGACTGCATGCAAATTAAAATCATAAGCGAATTTCCATACACCAACAAAATCAAAATCCCATTTACCAGCACCAAGAATCCCAGATTGCTGTTTTTATCGGTTTAGCTCCCGAAATCTCCAAAACCGCGCGACTAATACTCCTATGACTCACAGAAATCGAAACTCCCCACAATCTCTCTTATTCCAAGTGATACCGCCAGGAATGATTGCCGCAAGTCGGATTCTAGCCATCCACGCAGACGTGAGGTGCGTTCCCGGGGGGACGCGCGTTCCGCGAAACATTCCACGCGAATCCCATTGGTGGGTTTCAGCTTTTGTTCGTCGCGAAATCACTGAGGAAGAGCGGGGAAGCACAGAGGGAATCGACAAGAATGCGAGAAATACCATGTCAAAATATTCGAATCGTGCATTGCTACCGTTCGCCCTCTATACGTCTTGCGTACGGCTTGTGGCTGGATATTGGTGAAAAGATTAATTACAATACATTCTTTTGTCGAGAAATCCTGCTTATTTACGCTTAAATGAATGTTGTTGAACTAGTTGGAAAGTGGCATATACACATATATAGATAAATAGATGTAATAACTTCTTTGGTTAATAATCAGGGAGTTCCTCATGTAATAGTTTTAATCTAATAATTTATGATATCATCAATAATTACAGCATTCCCTTTTCGACAACAAACTTGCTATTTCAATGCGTGATAGAGTGCTTCAATGAAAAGTTCAATTATATTATAATATTATTACTTGTTAACTTTCATATATGCAATATATGTGTATAATATATTATTATGATATTTCCATCAGCATACTTGTATAGTACGTCTGTAATCAAGATGGAATTTTAATGGAAGGATTATTTTTTATTGCCACACTGTATTTGTATTCGAATGTTAATTTTATTAATACATCTTATTCTATGGAATTAAAGTGTTTAGCAAAAATGTTTAGTGAATATTTGTTTTTATCTAACATTAAGTAATTTTAAGCATTTTCTACTTTGAAAAATTTCTCTTAAAATGTAATTTAATTTTTAGTTTTAAAGTTTAACGCAGAATAGTAACAAAGTTGTAAGAAATTTTATTTTTAACGAAATTATAAAAACAGTTATTGTAAAATGAATTAAGTTTACACTTAGCATTTTAATCTTGTTTTTAAATATAAGTAATTAAGACAAATTATTAGAAATATTCAATCCCTGAGCAATATATATTAATTAGACCCAAGATTTTCATTTAAAAAAATTATTTAGAAATCATGTTATAGCATAGCTACTATTTACTCAATCTAAATTGGACTTCAATTTTGAATAAACACATTTAGAATATGACGTCTATTTGCGTGTTCATCCATTTCTCTGCACCCAGTGGAAAAATTATTTGATCTATGGATTTATCCTGTTTATAGACCCCTGAATTTTAGATTCAACCTCATTTGTGGATACTGAACCAATCTCCTTTAATTCAGAATCTCAATGCACTCAGCCAAGTCACTCCGTTCCTTTCGAAATAATGTAATCAATTTATAATGTAAAAAGCAAATGTCAATTTTTCATGGGAATCATTTTCAATCGACTATAGACTATAAACTTGAAAAACTTTCGCCAATTGCATATCTTAAGGTATCCACTAGCTTGCGTGCCTTTTATAAAAACTCTAAAATGGGGATAATTTATCAACCATTATCTATATCTATCCATTTCTTTTTCTAATTGAAAATTCATTGCAACACAATTTGGGAGGTTCATTTCATAACTCAACCAATAGAGGTTTCACAGGAAACCAACGCCATTTGGCGATATGATTCTCTCACGAGTATGGCGATACTTTAAGCTTCAACTAAGTATCTACTATCACAAGTTATTTTCCCCGGAATTTTCAATAAAAAAGGGCTGCACCCAGCTATTAAATCTCACATTCACCTCTAATCCGAGATGACCATAGCCAAAACCAATCGCAGGATACGATCACTTAACCCCACACTCCATCTCGAAAATCGGTGAGGAGTGTCCACACACACACACACGCGAAAAAAAAATCATTATTTCTATCTTTTTTTCCCCATTTTTTATTTTATTTTATTTGTTCTAAAATTTCAACCGACGAGGGCCCCTCCCACTTTCAACTTCAAAGTAATACCTCTTTTAAACTCTCTGAGACCGATGCCACTCACACAAACAAAATAAAAGTAAAAAAAAAAAAATCTTCACGAATGAGAAGACAAGTACGAAGATAGATATAACAAAACAAAAATAAAAAAAAAAAAAAAAAAAAAATTGGAGAGAAAATATACACGAAAAAAGGCAGGGGGGGAAGGCACTGGTGGAAATGTTTTGTAAAAAAATGAAGGAGGGGAAAGAAAGGGGAAAGGCAGCAGGGGTTCAAAGGTCACGACATCCATATATGCCAAAGAAGCATGTCATTTGTAGGGAGGCGTACACCAAAACACGTGTGAATAGTCGACTCATTCATCACTCTGGCAGATTTCTAATGAGTTGGAAATCTGCCGGCCAGTTTCGGACCCAGAAAGGAGGTCAGCGACGTTTTGGAGGGGGCTGGAACATCGAAGAAGGGGGGGCATGCGAGATGATGTGGGTTCCGACGAAATGGAATTGTTTCAGGTATGGAGTTGCTCATTACGTTACTGTCGCTCATGAGAAAGTTTTGATAATTATTACTTGATTTATACTTGGCGGAGTGGATGAGATGGGAAAATGCATGGAGTTGGGATCGAAACAAAAATGTTATGTGATATGCGGTGATATAGAGGGCTCGGTGTTTGTTAAGTAGTTTTGAATTACGTGCGAGGGTTGTTCTAGTATTTTAATGTACGATGTTGGAAAAATCAGAATGTAATTGATGTGGTTAAAACAATGTATTAATTTAATGGTTAGAATTACTGTCACTTGTGTGAGCTATTTAGTTTTATTGTAGCAGTGAATAATATTTTTATTTTATAATGTTGTCTTTCACAGTAATAATCCTTTTTGAAGATTTAGACAGCATAGTTTTTTTTTTCAAGTTTTTAATTTTACATTGTGCGTGTTTACTCACTTAACTCAGATTTTACGAACACTCTATTTTAAAAAGCCTCAAAACAAAAACAAAAAAAATATTTTTAAAATTTCAAGAACGCTATAAATTTCTTTAACTACACATGCAATTTTAGAATTATGTACATCAAAAATACATACATTTACGTTGATTTTTTTTTTAATATTATTTCTTTTTTCGATTATTTATACTGAACATAAACTTGAAAACAAACTTCAATTTAATCTTAAAAAATCTATTTTAAAGCTTCAAAATATTTATTTATAATGAAATATACATATAATATTTCATTATTTTATATCAAAATAATGTCCATCAACATAATTATGTTGTGTTTGAATTTTATCAACTAAAATAATTAATCGCAACAATAATTTTAAATAGCCCTTTATATTATTTTAAAACTTCAAATTGTTAAAATTTGCTGCAAGCTGCAATTTGTTTTGGTGAATCAAAATTAGTACAAGTGTGTACCGGAAATAGATAACGTCGAAAGGCATAACTACATTCTCATAGAAACTCGTGACAAGAAATGTCACCATAATATGCTTGAAAAATCACAAGAAGCAGAAATGATACAAGCAAGTAATTAGTTGGAAGTTTTTATTTGACATATTTAACAGCTAAAGTACTATATTTTGGGATGAAAGTGGTACAAGGACTAAAATGCAAAAGAAGCTGTATACTAAGGAGAGACAATACCAATACAATACTGGTACTTGGATCATCCACCATATCCAACATTGGATATAGAGGAGGTTTGCATCAATCGTGGCCTACCTAAAAATGCTTATGCCTATGCCTACTCCCTGAAATGCTTTATAATCGCCACATATGCTAACATATATTATCTAGTACTCGTCTGTGTGAGAACCACTGCGGATAAATGCATTGAGAAGGTAGTCTATTGTCAGTTAATCCTTACACCAAGTTTATGTCTGGTAACTGAAAGCTCATATATAGAAGCATGCTATTCACATGATGGCTACAGTTTGAAAGATGAAATAAGAAACTGATCATCTTTTGAGATGATGAATGACACTGCTTCTCACCTTTTAGTGATAGGCGATGTTTTTAATCACGTTTCCCTTGATAGATTCATCGGCGAATCCTTTATCTATTTTATCTCCATACGTACTGCGATATTTTAAGACGTCCTATATTTTTTCTGTAATTTCCAGAATTTCCTGTTGTAGGAATGCACGTTATGCAATTATTTATAGCAATTGTTTGGCAGGGCAATTTATTAAAATTAATTATTTTTTATTTTAGTAACAATAAGTAAGAGAAGATTTTTTTTGGCAATATTTGATTTAGAGATGTTTGATCAGATAATTTATGAGCAATCTTCACTTACCGTTTTTCCTTCATTTCGTTTTTTATTTATTTAGTTACATTTCACCCATAAAATTTTCCAACTTTCATAAACAAGGTGTAACTGCTGACAGTAAATAAGGGGGAAAACCCAATATAATAGTACTGTAGTTTTGTTGAAACAGTATTTTGTTATTATTTCCCATTTGAACAGTTTTCAAAGCCAAACAACTATAATTAGATCTTTAGCGCGTAAATAATAAATTAAATTATTTCTGTAAATGATGCGTATTATGAATTATAAAAGAAATGTATTTAATTATGAATATGTGCATAAGAGGTTCTTTCTCGAAGGACATTTAAGTAATTTGAATATCTTTCATTTTTTATCTTGTTCCATATATGTTTAAGACAATAACTGATAAATTATAAATAATGTATGGAAAGATGAGACAGAATTAAGCTACAGAAGACAGAATCAAGAATCTTTTATTTGATATTTTTTAATTAAAATATAAAATATTAAAAATACGTCAAGATATTTTTTAATTAACGTGGAATTGACATTTATTTAAAATATTGACTTTAAATAGGTAATGACAGGCAACTTTTAGAAACATGCATGCAATTTTTGAAACAGTTAAAGGCTTTCGATAGGACTTTTACAGGTTAACCGTTCTATGTCCGTCTGTCATATGGTGGATGCAAAAGACTAAGAAGATTTTTTTAAAAGACTCAAATGCTGTCTCAATCACTATTGAGATTTTGTTTCGAAACAGCGAGTGCAATAGTTTTGCAACCAGTTTTAATTTGTTAGTTAATTAATTAATCAGTTATCTGCAATTTTATTTTTGATAATGTCAGGTAATAAAGTATTGTATTTTGTCTATCTTTTGAAATCGAAATTAGGTGAGGCAAAAAGGTTTATTTTTTTTAGACCTTTGAATTTTGGATTTACCATTTATTACCGAAATAAAACCAAATAACATTTATAAGTTATATGCAATAATAATTATAGTTTTATGTTTAATGATTTATTCATACGTTAAATAAGACTATTTCACCGTCACTGCAGTTCATGTTGGAGCATGACCGTCTCCCTCCGGACAGATAACGCACCTGATAACTACAGGACAGACAACGCAGATGTTTTCCTTTTTTAAGAGGTACGGTTATCAACCCTACGCCCAACAGTCATATGAGACAGGGACCTGTGGTTTAAAGTGGATGCCGAACCTCTACATACATACATGGTCCTATCCGGACTCTAACCCTGTAGCACCGAACTCCAGAGTGCTAATCACTTGGCCATCAGGCCCTTTACATTAAATAAATGCTCGATATAAAAATTATTAGATATGTAAAACATTTTCCTATACAAATTGTCAACAGTCTTTTGAAATTTTGGTTTGATCGCTCTACGGTCGTTTTTTGCACACTTTGGGCTATTAAGACCGGGACCTAGATTTTAACATGAATTCTGAACCACTATCAAACATCCATACCACCGCCAGGATTCGAATTTGAAGCACCAATGGGCAGAGAACTAGCCAATTGCCCATCGGGATATTTTGTTACATACTCATTTAAAATTTTGTAAAAAAATTAATTAAAAAATGTTACAAGCATAAAATGCACAGTTGTTGAATTGCTCTACGACTCTCAAACACAGAACGAGAAATGGATAGTAAAATATGTGTGCTCTTTTAATTCATTCCGCCTCATAAAACAGACAAGTGGGCGTTGCTTTCAGCAATTTGCCGAATTCAACGCCAACTAAAATTTATTTCCAACAATCAAGAAAACGATCCCCACACCTTAACGGCAGGCACCCCGGCAATTTCCATTCAACGAAACGATTTTTTTTCCCACTGAATCATTCTCCTTCCAAACCGTTCTGAATAAATCATCGCTTTTAAGCAACTGCTTCTAATGATTACCGAATACGACCACCGAAAATGCATGGAAAAGAAGAAATAAAAACAAAACATACAACGGCAAGGTAAGCAAAACGAGTGCTACCTACAGAATGAGATGGGGTTGTTCTTTTTTTGTACCGGGACCGAAAGAGATTCATTTTCCTGCGGTAGTCTGTCACTCGATGAATGGGGTCCGGTTGGGGGTCCGGGCGGGATTCCTGCTGGCGATGATGGGCCCCGACGCAGGGGGGCCTTAGAGAAATGAACACCGACTGCTGCTGCTTGAGGTTTTTTGCTTTTTTTGTATAATGCGTTTAAAAGAATTAAAAAACATCGAGTGAGTATAATGTATGGGAAATGTGTGGCAGCGGAAATGTGAGGTTAAAAGAGTTACCTCCAAAGTGAGATGCATGTTGAGCGATGGTGGGTCTGGTTGGAGGAAAAGACTCTTGAAATAATGCCGGAATGAAGTTGTTTGTTGAAAAGAAGGAAGTTTGGCGATGTGTGAGTCATTTGAAATATGTTTTCGAGATGGTAATAGGGTTGAAGAAAGCCTACACAGAAAAATATTTAGCCGTTTCTGTATTAATTTCAAAAAAATGTTAAATCCCATGAAAAATATATTTTTTTTTTTTCAATTTTTCTAGAAGAAAAATTAAAAGTTTTGAAGTTTCCTTTTTATCGTTTAATTCATAATTTAAATAAACAAAGTAAATTTTTATCACAGGGCCTATTTATGCTCCCATCAGAAATTTTTGAGATTTTTAGATCAGGGGTAGCAAACACAAATGATCTTGCGGGCCACTTTGAAAATGTATCCTAATTCCGCGGGCCGCATTTAAAATTATATATCTCCCTATTAGATTTAGACTTAATACGGACATTTTTGGAGTGATAAATTGAAACATAGTGAGTTATTATTTTTGTGTTTACTATTATTCTTACATGTAAACATAGATAATATAATATAAATGATACTAAATGCACATTGTAAAGAAGTATATAACACTAAAAATGAAATCCTTAAAAAATATTTATTTTACAAGTGCAATTTTTGTTTCTCCACTCTTTCACTTAGCTTTTACAAATCGATGCGCGCATTATAAGTTTGCAGAATATTATTTAATTATTTTGCGAACTCTTAACTGTAAGCTCGTCAATAAAACAGGCAATATCTGTCATATATTCGCAAGAATATTATTTTAAAATCAAAGTTAATTTTTTCTCATAACTTCGACAGTTAATTTTTGAATATATGGATGCACACATAATGTATTTTATCAATACATTGGTTTTCACTACTTTGGCCATTATAAAATAACTATATTTTGTAAAAGTGTGATAAATCTCATGGGCCGGAAAAAATGTTAAAGGCGGGCCGCAGGTTGGCCACCCTTGTCTTAGAAATTGATTATTTAGAAAAGTCTATAAAACATGTAACGGAAATTTCATTTCTGGACAAATCTATTTTATACATAATTTTTTTTAAAAAAAGTAAAATTTTAAAATATTTTTTTTTAAATTTTATTGAACTAACTTCATTTCAAATTTAAAATGAATTAATCTTGGAAAATAGCATAATACGGGACCTGATGGCCGTGTGACTGGTGCTCGTTGCCACATGTTTCGGGTTCGTGTCCCGGCTGTGCCATGGATTCTGTAGGGGTTGGAATCCACTTTAAACCGTAAACCCCTATGTAATATGACTGTTGGGAGTAGGGTTAACAACCTTACCTAGTATAAACAAACCATTTCCTGTTTCAAAATTTGGCCAACGGCTTTGGCCCATCATGGGCTGTGTAGTGTTAGGAAGTTAGTTCATAGCATTATATATATTGCTAGATAATCGTAAAAAAGTTCATGAATTTATATATATATATAATTTGTTCCGCACAAGGCTATTTTAGTAAAGTTCTAATAAATAATCTTAGTTTTAATTTTCTAATTATGGATTTCATTTCTTTGAAATATATCAGAAATATCTATCAAAATAATATTAATATTTTAGGTCTGATAATCCTTAAATTTTAGTGAAGATTTCAGCTAGAAGTTTTAAACAATAATTACTGCTCCTATTCTTAATCCTATTTTTAACCAATCAAGAAATCACCATACAGTGATTCTGATAAGCAGTGGAATTTATCTTATCAATTCATTCTCAATTAAATCTATCATATCTAACTTCAAACTTGAAAATCATCAATCGAAAAATATATTCAAAAATAATAATAATAAGTTATTATATTATACATTTTACAAAATGACTTTCTAATAGAGAATGGGCATCTCTATTCTAGATATATTAAATATTATGTTGAACTTTGCTTTAAAATTATTTTGTAAATACATTTTCAAACTATATAAATTTTTAAAAAGATTTTATTCTAAAACACGTCCCTATCTTCAGACGATGATTAAAAATTCAAATATTGCAATCATTTTAATAAAAATACAGTAATTTTTGTTCATTATTTTTCTAAAATGGAAAAGTTATATTTTTAATGAATTATCAAAAATAAACCATATTAAGTCAAAAAACATCCAATATTTGATTTCAACACTTTTTAAAAGTTCTTCAGTGCTTATAAAAGAAAAAAGTTAAAAGCAAAAGTTTTCACTTTTTCTTCTAAAAGTGAAAAGTTCTTCAATAAAGAAAAACACCACAAATTAACTGAAAAAAATTAATTAACTGGTGGAAAATGTTTTGCAGATATCTGCAAAACATTTTGCACCGTGCATTTTTTATTTTTTTTATTTTCAATTTCGTCTGCGTTAAAAATATCTACATGAAGACAGGTACGAATTTCTCTTAAAATTATTTTATTTCGTTTATTTGCACAAAACTATATATGCCGTCTATTTATTCAGCAGCAAATAATGAGATGAGAAGTTATTTCTTCATGTAGTTTTAAAGTCTACATACATTTTAAAAACATTTGCTTAATTTAAAATTAGTTTTCTGAAAGAAAAAAAGTATATATTTATAAACTTCTGTGTAAATAATAAATAAATAAAAATGAAAAATAAATGCATGGTTTTAAAATGAGAAAATAGACGAGATTTGAAATAAATTTCTCAGCTAAGTTAACAATGAAGAACATATCACTTCTATAAAATTTAAATCATGTTTTCAATTATAAATAACAAAGAATAAAATAATTAAATCAAATGTTTCCAGAGTAATATTAAGGACTCTTAATATTACTCTAAGAGTAATATTAAGAGTTATTTTCTCACTAGAAAATAAAGTGCACTTTTTGTATATCATTATGATGGATCTGTAAAAATGCTTTTGTTACAAATGCCTAAACAATGCCGGAAAGTTAACTTCTCTAAAATGCGTTATTGATCGTCCATTACTTAATGTAAGTTATAGTTGTTCAAGACAAATTCTTTGCTTAAAAGATGCAAAAAATTAAGTCAAAAACAAAGTTTAATTTATGAAATGTGAAATTTATATTTAATTTATTTTTAAGTATAAGTATTCAATTAACAACTTCAAATATTCATATGTTAACGAAATATTATACGAGAGGTGTGAAAATTAGAAACTTTTATCAATGCGGAGAAAAAAATATTTTTTATATTATATTTTTAAAATATAAAAAAAATTGTTATAAAACAACTAAAACAATTTCTTATTTTCTATACATACATGAAAAATAATATTTTTTCAAAATTATTTATAAAATGATTATTTTACGTTTATTATTTTTTTTTTTAATTTAAAATAATACATAGTTTTTGTTGTTATATAATATGTTCGTCAATTAAGTATTACGTTATGACACAAAGGTGCAATAATATTTTCAATTTTGATAATAAATTGTTTTGTGATATTGATTCTAAATTTAAGAATATATCTTTCCTTCTCTATTATATCATGTTAAAATATACATACTTTTTAAAAAGTGTAATAGAGGTTTGTAATAATTTTATTTACCAGTTTTGTTGAAATATTTCATGTACGTTAATTATATTAATCAATGTGGGCATCTAATAGTAGTTAATCCAACAATTTTGTGGGATTTCAATTACTGGAATAATGTTTAATTATCTCACAGTTAAAAGTCAAATTGGTCATAAATTAATGACTATCTAACTATATGTTAAATTTTTTTTTGATATTAAGTCATTAAGTTATAATAATCACCACAAGAAAAGTCTCGAAGTCTGGCAAACTTTTACCACTGGCTCATAATAAAAGGAGAATTTATTTTAGTTGAGGAATCTGATCAGAGAAGAATACTTCGGGACTTTGGTACCTTTATGACTTATTTTTTATTTCGCTATGTCAATGAGTATTGTGACTAAAACGGTGTGGGTATAAGTCATGTCTCCCAGGAGAGCTAAAGCAATAGTTAAAATATCAGAAGAACATGCAACATGTTCTAATAAACCAATATCCGAAATAAGCTCTGTTTTAAAAATATAATAAAAATCAATTATATTATATTATTATAGCAGAGCCATAGCAAATTACATATTAATATCAATTACATTATTCAATTATTTATAGCAATTATATTATTTTAATTATATTATATTTTATGATATGTAATTTTAATTATGTTATAAAAAAATATAATATAATTAAAATCTTTAAAGATAATCAATCTCTAATGCAGCTAAACTAGTTTAAGTCAATCCATTAGAATAAAAAAAAGAAGGATTTGAATTGCCAATTTTCGATTTACAGTAATTTATGCCAATTTGTTTAATCACTTTTAAAGGAATGTATTTGTAGACCCAATTAGACATATCTTCTTGAAACCTGAAATACCATTTTTATTAAAAACTTACTAATTTAAGGTCAGCAGTTTTAGAGAATACAAAATAGTACGCATATCCATTTCAATAAACAATAAATAAAATTCAAAAATATTTTGGTACATTTAATACAGTTTTACTCTTGTTTGAAAAAGTAAATAATTAATAGCTTCAATAAATATAAGTGCAAAATAAGTTTCTTTTATTTTTTTTTTATATATAAAATAATTGCTTGTGAGTGTTTGTCAATTGCCTTACTGTTTCTTTATTGTTAAATTATATATACAAAATAAAAATGCTCAGAAAAATAAATAAGTATCAGAAGAAGGTATAAAACGAATATACGGATGAATATTACCCCAACTTCATACAATGCATTTCATGTTCTTTGCAAACAGTTATGTTTTCGATAGATATTTTTAATAAATCATATTTGAATTGAACTAATCATTTATGTTAAATAGGGCCGGAGGTGGACATAAATTCAATTGTATATTTCAGCTTGTCCTACAAACAATGGCAGATTTTCATTCCCCGCAGCTAATTATGCTTTTGATGCATATTTTTAAAAATCTCTATTAAACGATTGGTTGTATTTTTATGGCAGATGGACTGGAGACGGGTAAAAATTTGACTGAAAGGTTACCATAGCAACCTGGCCTGAAATCAAACCCAGATTTTCATTTAATTTAAATAATTATATTTTTGATAGATAATTTTACAAATTTCTATTAAAGAAATGATCGTCGACTTACGGAAAAAAGTTAAATTAAAAGTTCATATTTAATTAAAGAGGCTTTTAATTGAAAATTTATTATTGCATAGCTCAACCTTGCCTATAATCAATAGCAACTTTTCATTTCAATTAAATAAATTTAATTTTTAATCAACAAAATAAATTGAGATAGAACTGAAAACTTGCTGTGGATTACAGACAGTTTAAATGAAAGACCACCATTGGACATTGCATGCAAAAGCTAAGCATGGAAACATTTCCACGAGTAAACAAACAATGCAAAAGCACGAGTCCATCAATGAAAATTCCGTTCTTCATTCTTATCAGGCAAGACCCTTTGCCCCTTTCCGAAAAAGATTCCCTAAATTCAAATCTCGGTTAAAGAAATTATCATCGACTTAAAGAAAACGAATTAAACTGAAGCTCATCCTTAATAAAAGAGACGTTTAATTAAAAGTTAATCATTGCATATTTCAATCCTGCCTTGAATCCATATCAACTTTTCATTTCAATTAAATAAATTTTATTTTTAATCAATAAAATAAATCGAGATGGAACTGAATTGCTGGTCGACTTGTTGCAGATTACAGACGGTTTAACTGAAAGACCACCATTGTACATTGCATGCATTCCCCACAGGTAAACAAACAATGCAAAAAAAGCTCAGCATGAAAACCTCTCCACGGGTAAAGGGTATTTAATCTCGGTTAAAGAAAGTTCGACTTATGGAAACATCAATTAAACTAATCGTTGCAAATTTTAATCCTTTAAGAATGAAATAGCAATTTTTCATTTCAATCAAATAAATTTAATTTTTAATCAATAAAATAAATTTAATTTTTAATCAATAAAATAAATTGAGATATAACTGAAATGCTGGTCGACTTGCTGCAGATTACAGACGGATATAGGTTTTAACTGAAAGACCACCATTGTACATTGCATGCATGAAAACCTCTCCACGGGTAAACAAACAATGCAAAAGCACGAGTCTATACCATGGAAATTCCGTTCTTCATTCTTATCAGGCAAGACCCTTTGCCCCTTTCCGAAAAAGATTCCCTAACCACAATGCCGAATCTACCTTCATTCCACCTCCCCGAATTCCCACATTTTTACCATCCCATAGCTTATTACGTGTGGGCACGGTTTAGCTACGCCTCCTTATGTAATGAAGACCAGTTTCCCCCTACCCAGTTTCATTATTTAACTTCTTCCAGCGTTGCTTTTGTTTCCTTTTTTATTTCTTTCCCCCTGCCATCAAGAACGACCCTGAAACATCCACTAATCATTCGCTGGCGAGAGATGCCAAGGTGTATTTTTTCTTAATAGTAGGCGGTTCTTATATGCAGTACCCAACCTTAGCAACCAACAGGTGGGTTCCATCGTAGCATGGATATTCGGCATGTGCACTATAAAATCGCTTTATCGGATAATTTACACGAATTTGAAGAAATGGGTGAGGTCATTTTTTTTTCTTCTTCTGGTATCATGGCAGGGTTTGGTTGGTTTCCATCTTGAGGAATTTAATTTTCTCCAAGTGAGTTTTGCACTAGCTTCTCCAGTCACTAAATACCGTCTCAGGGTGTGTTGTGGCACATCCTAGAGTTTTTGTTTTTTCCATGTTAATAACTCAGGATTTGTGATAACACTTTGCGAAATAAGCTTCTGAAGTATGGTGTACGCCCTGTAGGATATTGTGCTTGGGTTTACAATTTTTTTTTTTTATTATTATTATCTGAAATATGTATCTATTTTTTTTTATACTGGGGTGGTAATCATTAACCATAGAGTAGCATTGAAAATTTGGCCCTCGAAGACAATGTAAATTGGATTTCTGACAATCGGAAAAGAAATCCAAAACCACAGATAGCGAAATTTCTAAGAGTTGTGTGTAATACACTAGACCCACGTTTAACCTACACCTAACCTTGGTGAATAATTATGCGGTTAAGTTCAAGAAAAACCAACATCAAAGCAAGTTTTGAGAAGCAAAGGGTCAAAAGTTTGTAAAAAATTGATTAATTACTATTTCTTACACGAAATGGACAAAAACTTATTCACTGAAACATGGGCTATTGCAATTTTTATAGTAATATGAATATCTTTGTAAAAAAATACATCTTTAAAGAGCCTGAAATGGCAAGGAATTTTGGAAAATAATCTCTTATTTCTCCTGAATTAAATTTAAAAACATAATAATTATGCTTAAGCATAATTTTGAAGTTGACTCTTTTATTAATTTTAATATTGCACAAACAATTATTTCCTGCGCATATTACCGACTTACACATATATTTGCATGGCATTAATGATGATTACAATAACGTAATAATGAACATAATGATAAAACTGAAGTGAATATTTTTGACTTTCTCTTTACTAAGAAAATGCTCGTTTTTCGTACAGACTTCGTAGTATCAATTGAAAATTAACTTTTAATTCCTAAATTATTTTAATAAACAAAATTTACTTTTACTGTAAATCATTATGCTCTGATATTTAAGTTTGTTCATTTATTTATTACTGAATATCCTGCAGTTTGGCATTTGTTAAGAATTGTAAGCATCTGTATCCAATTTATTTCAGATGATATTTTAGCAATTTATCAGCAATCAAAATTCTTAGAAATAACATAAAAAGATTCCTTACTTAAAGTAAGTTTAAGTAAGAAGTTGTTAACGATTTTTAAAAAACTATTCTAAAAATATACGTTTTAATTTAATAATAACAGCCTTCTAGTTAATCTAATAATGCGCAATTAAAAAATACCACCAAGAAATAATAAGTACTATCTAGTGTGAAAAAGGAGGAAAGGTATTCTGGTTACTGGAGTATACTACAATTAATGCTTTCAAAAGCGAGTAGAATCACTGGTAATGTGACTGGTATTGACAGTAAAGCATTGTATCGACCGTCCTTGACGTTTTCAGAATTTCTCCACCTTTGAAAGTTGACCAATTGCAATAGTCACCTGTACTATGCCAAAAGCATTAACTAACTAAATGGTATAATTGAAGTCAAAAAATTTAGTAGCCTAAACTGTAGAATCGTAATAATTATGTAAAATAGGTTTATTATTTTTTAAAGAGTATAGCGGCCTTTTTATATTCCCAATGAAACAATTTCTGCGTTGAATATATACTTATTTAATTTTAAATACTTTTTTATTTGATTTAAAATAAATTTAACTAAGAAAAAAAAATTCTTTAAAACATTTAAAAAAATTTCTTTTAATAAGAATAAAATTTTTAACAATCTTCCAAATAATACCCAATTTATCCAATCCGTTTGGTAATCAATATCAATGACTGAAAAAAATAAATAATTGTTAATTTAGCTTTATTTTTGCAAAAATAAAAATTTATAATAAAAATCAAGAGATTCCCCATATATTTCTATAACAATAAGACATTAAGTAATTAAATTTACATAAATACCAAAATTTGTTTCATTTAAACTCTAGTATGTTACCTAGACGATCTGAGTTTTTTTAATACATTAAAGAGATAGAATAAGTAGATTTTTCAAAACATTATTTACCATGCATAGTCAAATAAAATCCTTATGATTCTTTAATTTTAAGAAATGTAATCCCAGACAAAGAAATTGGCAAGGACGATTTCTTTTTTATGTTTCATCAACTTAACATTATTCTTTCATAAACGAAATTTCTACTTTTTTTCAAGGTGATTTTTAATTATTCCATAATTTAATTAATTATGCTCTAAAAATAAATTCGAAAGCAAAAATCAAAAATGAGAAAAGTATTAAAAATAATATTATATATATATTAAATAAGCTTTAAAATTATGTAATTTTGAAATCAGACAATTTTTATACACAAGGTATCCTATTTATAGAAAACACAAAGATATTTTTCAAATAATCTAACGAATTTAATATATAAGAAAAAAAGTATTTCAGCATTATTTGTGTCATTAATTATAAGATAAAATGTTATCAAAATGTATATATGATAAGCAAGGCTAGTGGAAGGCAATTAGCATGGTAGGGAAAGATGATTCTAAAATGGTGCAAAGTTTAAGTACCCGTATACCTCAAAAAAGCAATCTTTAACTAGATTTTTAAGAAAAAATCTTTAACATTTAGGGAAAGCTTGTAATGTATGCTTTCTAAATATATTTACAGTTTCTTTCAAGTTGTCATAAAATCACAGTTTGGCTTTTTTTAAAAGTAACTTAACTTTGACAAAATATATTTATTCTTAAGCTTTTTAATGGATTCAGCAGTAAGTATGCTTTTAAACAGAGATATATGTAACAGTCTAAATGATTAGGATATTGCATTTTAAGCTTAGTTCTGACAAGGTTCGAAAAGTAAATTTATAAATCTATGATAATATTTTCGTTGTTATTTTTAATTAAACATTAAAAAGTATACAAAAACACGTAGAATTTTTTCGAAGTGGTGTGGCAGTTACAATTTTACATACGGTTTCTGGAAACTTACCTGGTGGCATCGACGTCAGGATATTTTCTGCTTTTTTTATTGATAGACTTTCTAATAAATCATTTATACAGGATAATTTTAATTATTATAATGAAATATATTTAAATTAAAGCATAAAAAATACCGCATACAAAGTTAAAAATTGCATAAAGGAACTTAAATATAAAATTAAACTTAATATTGACATTTTAAAATTCTCTGAAGAAAATTCGATTCTATAAATAAAAAACCGAAATGCCAAGTCTTTACCTGTTTTGAATTTTTTTTTTAATTAAAAAAAAAACACCTCACATGATGTGTAACATTTGAATTTTAGCTATTTTTTTATCTTATCTACAATGAAGATATTATGTGTACTGTTTGTGATATGGTGGAATATATATCCTCCACTGAGGCCAAAATTATTCATTAAGTTCTTTGTAATAGGATTCTGTCAACAAATCTTTGATTAGTCGCTCTACGGTCATTTTTTTACACACTTTTAGGCTAATAAGACCGAGACCTACAGTTTAACGTGGATTCCGAACCACTAACAAACATCCATGCCACAGCCAGGATTCAAATCTCAATTCTGTGGTACCAAAGGCTCGAGCCTTAACTAATTGGCCATCAGACGGCTTGTCACCAAAGGAGATAACGTTTGTTATCTCTTATCTTAAAAATCTGTCACCTTCGCTACATGGTAAAGTAGTTTCACACTGTTCATAACTGTGGTATTGTGGTTTCCCAAATTCGAATACATGTTGCCACTTTGACTTACTCGAAATTCATAAAAATTTAACAAAAAAAAAAATTATGAACTTCCTCTGTTTTTTAACTCTTCAGGTTTAAGCTACTAACAAACTTACGATTTCAACATTACTTCATGAAGTATGAACAGAATTTTTTTTTTCCTTAACCCAAAATTGCAGGGTGATTTTAAGAATCTTTTACTCAATAGAATTAGTCAGACTTTTACAATTAAATCACCAAATGGAAGATGCTTCTATACAAAACAAAAAACCACAAGCAGATATAAAAAAAAAGGACAAAAAAAAGCCCATAACTGGCAAATCAATAAAAGCAAGCAAACCAAGGAATTCCTGTATCAGTGTTTTACAACAGCGTTCACGCCCCTAGTCAAGTCTTTAATGAAAAAACCTAGAACAGTGGTAATTTATCTGTCTAATGGAAGAAACGGAAAGAGAAAAAAAAGAAAGAAAGAAAGATAGAAAGAAAAGAAAAGAAAAAGAAATAAAGATTCTTTTTGAGGTCACAAAGCACCCATTCAATCTTAGTCAACGGCTTCTAGAAAAGCGAAGTTGCTTTATTTCTTTTACTTATTTTTTACAGGTATCACCTCGTGAGTATTGGAGGGGGAATTCTTTGTGTTGATGATAACCATGAATTTCCAGAATTGCGTGATATGCGTTTGTAATTCTTTTTAGAGTAAACCGGCGAGACTCTTGTATTTGTTGCTAATAAGGATAAAAACTATTAACAAGCTTGTTGCACTGGAGGATTTCCTGGACCGGGGTTTGTTTCCATGAGATACAACCAGTCCGTGATTATAGTAATATAAGCTTGGATTATTGTGTAAGAATGTTTTTGGCAGTCTCAAAACATTGAGTTAAAATAATGCTTATTTTTGTATTATTTTTTACTCTAGACTTATATCCTTCTCCAGGATTCTTTGGGTTTTAAAAGATTTAAAAAATATTTATTTTGATGTGTGAAATATAACACTCTTAAAAATATGTGTTTTTTTTTTTAGTAACACCTTTTTAACAACAGATCATACGAAAACGTCATAAATCATAATTACTGTATCCTTTTACTCATGATTTATTTCAGAAAATCTGTTTTTATTAAATAATCTTCCACAAAAAATAACATCATAGATGAAATAAAAACATATTGGCAATGATAAAATTTCTTTCTACTTTTTAATTAAAAATCTATTTTCATTTTTTATTCAATTCCTTCTACTAGCTCACACTCTCCCTATATATATCTTGTTCAAATTTTCAATCGTTCATAAAATACTTTTTATTCATACACTCAAGTTCAAATACATTTTTTTTAACTTGTAGCGGAGGACACTTGATGTTAAAACAGTTTCTTCAAATATTACTTCATTAATTAAATTTAATTAATTAATTTTAGTTTTTTTTTTAGATTTAAGTTGCATATATTTACCAATAGATGGCTTCAGATAAACTTAAAAAAAATGAATGAAAATTATTTATAAAGAACTTAATGCAATATAGTGAAAAAAAAATAGAAATTGACTTTAATTTTTTTTTTTTTTTTTTTTTATTACTTGTTTTAAATGAAATTCAACAATAAGCATCAAGAATTTTAAAGGGACAAATCAAAAGTGAAAACGTAGCTTGAAACTATCTCCTATTTTGGGAAACTCTAAATTATTTCATCCATCTATAAAATGCATTGTATTTTTTTTAAATAATTGGAAAAGTTCAGCTCCAGCACATAATTATAACTAAACGAAATGTAATAAGAAAGAGGACTGTCATATATTTTATTGATCGTTTATGAGCCAAAAAATTTACTAATATGTGTAAAAGACATCTTTTCATCCTGACTTAATTTTTTTATATTCATTGTTTGTTACATTTATAAATTATGTTTTGTAGTGGGCAACTTGGACAACCAGATTGTTACTGGGTGTGGTTGGGTTGAGATACTTCAGGCACATGTTTGAGAACTCACAGCTTTATTGACACACGCGCAAACATCGCACGCGTACAGTTAAAGACATACAATATTTAACTTATTTACAGACAGGCAATTATAGATTCGTGGAAGGACTTCACTTCTAAGCTGAAAACTCAGCTACACGCATGGTGCGCGATATATACTACCTCTCTGGGTGAGAGTCTGTAGGCAACTAATGCACCGGGATGAGCTAAATTTATTTACAATCGGAATCAGAAACTATGAGTTCTCAGTTGGAGCGCAGGATGCGCTATACTTCCTCTCGAAGCCGACTAACCATTTCTCCTAAACGTCACGGGGCTTGCCAATGTGTAGGAAGAATCATGGTTACAGTTTTACAAATAATTATAATTGAATAACTTATATGTCTACCTAATAATTTCTTTCCGTTCTTTGCTTATGAATGAATTATACTTAGACGAGATTATAAGAAATCTAATCAACATAAAGCAGGTTTAAAGATTTAATTTATAGATAATTTATGATTTTGACCCAAGCTTCTAGTAACTTTCTAACATCTTTTTATAAAAATAATGCAATATTTATCTCAACCAACAAATGTAATGGATATTTTTAAATATCTTTCATTATTAATCAATTTTAAACAGTTTGAGTTAAACATTGTCTATTTTAACAGTATTAATTTGCTAGCGAAAAAAATGTGTAAGTTTTCTTAAATTAACTGAAACCCTAGAGGCTTTATAAATATAGATTGGTGTTCCTTAAAGTGCTAAAAACTCAAATTCAAGAAATAAATATTGAATTATTAAAGATATTGTAGCATATTTAAATAACCGGTATAGTTAGTCTCAAATTATTTTTAGTAATGTGAATCAATTTTTCCCCAAATACACGGGAATTTATTCTGTAGATAGATAAAACTACAGCATTCATCGCATGCTAAAAAAATACAAGTAATAAAAAAGAAAAGGTTATTTGGATGCATTATGCAAATTATTTCAACATAGATCAACATGTTGAAGAAATCTTGTACGTTAGAAAGAATATCTTAAAATTATTTCTATTTCCTATATGTAAAATAGAACAAATAAATCCGTGTACACACTAACGTATGAAAGTTTTGAGCAGCTCATATCAAACTCGTTTGAATAGAAATCAAAATGCTGAAGGATCGTTTGCCAAATGACAATTGAATTGCAGCTCGTACTGATTTCAGTCTTTGGTCACGCTTCCAAATATTTATTAACTTAAGAAAGAAGATTGGAAGCTCACTTTTAATATTAGTTTATCGAGTTCAAAATACAATGCCTGGAACAGACGAACATTTGGCCAAATGTTTCAAATCTGGACATGGTTTAATGAATGAATTCGCTTAATCTCCATTCTTCCTAATATTGATATGATTTTTTTTTAACTTATGTTTTAAAACTAATAGAAGAAATTTTTGATGTTATATAATAAACTGATTTTGTTTCTTACAATATAATACAAGGTCATTCAAAATGATTGATGACTTCAAATGGCAATAATTTTTGTTGTAAATAACAAAAAGAGAAGAAAAAAAGTGGAACCCAATACAGAACGAAGATCATAGTTTGGTTTGCTTACTTTAACTATTATTTCCCTTGGTCGCACGGACAGCATCCGGGTGGTGGTTCTTTTCATACCAGACATAGTGAAGCAGGCTCATAATCACTGATACAAATAAATTCTCTTTGCTCATCTTCAGTTCGTTAGTTGAGATACAACAGTTATACAGTATGCAAACAAAACCTTGTATTTCCTTCTATATCGTGTTCAAATATTTTCTTAACATTGTTACAACGTTGTTACAAGCGTTGTTACGCTTGATAGCCATTTTTAATCCTCCTATATTAAACCGATTATCTGTAGAATAAAATCCTATTTATGCTTAAAAAGTCAATGAAACTTTCCGAACACACGCTAAAAATGTCTGAGCAACGACTTTATTAAATAGTTTTCTTAAAAATCGGGATCCAATTATGCACATATTTATCTCCCATTTTTTACAAGTTTATTCTTCAAGACAGTTGGCCTTAATTTATGCATTCATACTTAAAAGTCAGAATCTCCATAAAATGATATTTGCAATTTGAGGAATGAAAACAATTACGAATGATTCTAAATATATGTCATTTAGTTTCAAAGGTATTTTCAAGAATGGGTTTTATTGTATATTCTTACAACAGATTTATGAAAGGTATTTTTTTACTTAAGAATTACTCTGTTAACTATTATATAATTTCGCGAATAGAAAATTTTTAGAACTAAAAACTGCGGAGGGGGGAGAAAACCCAGAAAAATCCCACAAGATAGTCCAATAAATGGAAACGGACGTACTTGTTTTGGAGTACTTATCAGGTAAATATACCCCGAAAACTTCCACATAATCATTATTAAAGTAAAATTACAATATTGAATTTACATCGTGAAAGTAGATAAAAAAGAAAAATTTACGTTATTAAGTTAAAGTTACAAAAATAAAGGAAGTAAGTTAAGTTTAAGTTAAACGAGTTAAGATGCTGAACATCACAAACGCCATCGAGTCTCTTCGGTTTTTTTTTAAACAATGTCTACAACAAAGCCGCTAGAGGATTGAACCTCAGCCTAAATGCTCACGTCGCCACTCAGCCACGAGTCGGGCACTACACAATATAGCGATACATTACTCCCTAATTCATTATGCTTATTTAAGTAATTAAAGTATCCTTTAAAAGCTTAAGTAATTTAGAAAATTCTATTAAATATTAGATAAATTACAAATAAGCAAAAAATAAAAATATTTCACACCATTCCTGAAGTTAATAAAATAATTTATGAAGTCAGAAAACACGGAGTTTTACATTCCTCGGATTACACAAATACCTGCTCAATCACATTAGTTTATTTTAAAGAAACTGGAACGAGGTAATTGTATTATCACGCCAAGTTTCATAATAATTCATTATTATTATTATATACAAGTAAATAAAAGTAAAAAAAAGAACTGTATTTCAAAAAAAGGGACGAAATCCTGTCGACACGAAAACTATTTTAGTTTAAACATTTCTGAAAAGAAGAGTCACGTTCCCCCATTTAAAAACACGTGATACCAACAAAACCCACCGACCAGAGAAAAAATAACAACATGAATTATGAATTCGCCGAAAGGAAAAAAAACCAAAACAAGCGAACGCAAGTTAAAGTTTCTTCTTCTCTGGCTTCTTCATTTCCTTTCTTACTATACTATACAACCACGTTCCAGTTTCGAGCTAGAACGTGTCAAAAACAATGACAAGCTATGGTGTTCTTTTGCTTAAAATATGAAATACAAGATTCTTCCATATTATTATTTTTTTTTTTTTTCCTTTGGTTGCTGTTGCTCATTTCATCTCTTTTGGCGCGCTTCTTAAGAGAACCTCTTCTTCTTATTCTTCTGTACCTCCTTTACGGCACATATTTATCCCTTTTTTTTTTTTGTTTCCCCACCACCACATTATTGCAAAAAGAAAACAGACAGACCTATCTCGGATATAGGTCCAGAGACGATATTATTCATGCAAAGAAGGCAGAGCGCGCGGGGAAAAATTTCTTTATTTTTTCCCTTTTTATATATATATATATTCTTTTTTTTTCTCCCTCCTTCATTTTTATTCTCTGTCTTTTCAGCCCTTCTTTATTCTTTCTTTATGCATTTTTACTCCAGAAGGTACGCGTCGTGTAGATGGATGGTGGGAGTGGGTGGGAAGGGTGCGTTCCTCCCCCTCTCCAAACCCCATCTAGCGGAGGACAGCTGTAGATGTCCTTAGACGAAATGAACACGGAACGTACAGAATACAAACCCGAGAGTTCAGCGAGCCAATCAGCGGAGACAAAAGCCGGTGTCACCTGCACACGACACTCCAGCACTCGTCAAGGGGGTGGAGGAGGGGGAGGGTGGAAAGTGTTCGAGCACCCCTTCCCCCCATCCCTCTCTTTTCTCTAGAACCGAATGCTGTGTTGAGTTCATGAAATATTTACCATTTCTCGCAGCTTCAGGGTCTTTCTCTCAACTCGCATAGCTCTGGGGCGGCAATCATGGCAGAAGAGGCACCATGGTAAAAGCATTACAGATTAAAGCCTCGATCCTTTATTTCATTCTTTTTTGCTTTATTTTTATTCTTTTTCCAAACATTTTCCGTTCCCTTTTGGGTAACAAAATGCTAAGGAATTTTCGGACAGAGTGGAAAAAAGTTTCGTTCCAATGACAGCCAATCTTTTTATAGTCTAATGTTTGTAATTTTGTTTCAGTTGGTGATTTTCTAAAAATTCTCAATTAGATCTACTTTGTAATTTTCTGATTAGATAGATTTAAAATCGTAATCACAGAAATTGTAAAATGGCTTAACGAATACTTTTCAATAACTGATTTGGGTGACTAAAGATGTTTTAATAGTTACTTAATTCTGTATTTTTCTTCTTTAAATTTTTTTTTTTTTTTTTTTTTTTTTTTTTTGAATCGGTAATATGCATTTCTTTCTCAACAACCTTAAAGAAATATTTTGAAGAAAGTGTTTTACCATTGATTTTAAATCAACCTAGATATTTAATTTTTATTCATATCAATATAAACATTTAAACGTACAACAACGAGCATTACAGATTAAAGCCTTTTCGATCCTTTATTTCATTCTTTTTTTTTTTTTTTTTATTTTTTTTCTTTATTTTTTTTTTTTTTCGAAACATTTTCCCGTTCCCTTTTGACTCAGATTTTGGGTAACAAAATACTAAGGAATTTTCGGTCAGAGTGGAAAAAGATTTCGTTCCAATGACAACCAATCTTTTTACAGTCTATGTTTATGATGTTGATTTACTAAAAAATTCTTAATTAGATCTACTTTGTAATTTTCTGACTACATGGAATTAAAATCGCAATCAGAGAAATTGTAAAATGGGCTTAACGAATATTTTTGTTTTTCAGAAACTGTGTAAGTGGCTAAAGATATTTTAATTTGCTGTTATTTTTTTTTCTTTAATAGCTTTTAAAAGCTGTAGCTCAGTAAAAGTATTACAGATTAAAGCCTCTATCCTTTATTTCATTCTTTTTTTATTCTTTTTTGCTTTATTTTTATTCTTTTTCCAAACATTTTCCCGTTCCCCTTTTGACTCAGATTTTGGGTAACAAAATGCTAAGGAATTTTCGGACAGAGTGGAAAAAGATTTCGTTCCAATGACAACCAATCCTTTTATAGCCTACTAGTATGTTTATAATTTTGTTTTAGTTGGTGATTTTCTAAAAATTCTTAATTAGATCTATTTTGTGATTTTCTAACTAGTTGGAATTAAAACTGCAATAAGAGAAATTGTAAAATGGGCTTAACGAACACTTTTCATAAACTGTTTTGAGAGACTAAAATTATTTTAATACTTACTTAATTCTGTATTTTCCTTCTTTAATAGCTTTTCTTTTCAATTTAAATCAGTAATATGTGGTTTTTTTTTTTTTTTTTTTTTTTTTCAGCAACCTTAAGAAAGTATTTTAACATTGATTTTAAATCAACCCAGATATTCTCTTCTTTCATTTTTGCGGTCTGATGGCCAATTGGCTAGTGCACTATCCATTGGTACCTCAGGCTCCAGATTGGAATCCTGATGGTGGCATGGATGTTTGTTAGTGGTTCGGAATCCACGTTAAATTGTAGGTCATGGTCTGTTTAGCCCTCGTGTGCACAAGATGACCGTAGAGCGACAAACCAAACTTTTATTTTTATTCATAGCAATATAAGCATTTCAACATACTTCAATTAATTTAATACTTTGCGAACCAAAAAGTAAATAAGACATTCAAGTATCATACATATTGTTGCATGTCTCGTTACATTTTTATTGCATATATGTATGTATTTATCTTTCTCTCTTTTTTTTCGTTGAATGCGAATTCTTGGGATTCTTAAATAAATAATATTATTAAAATATTTTAATCTTTTAAAATTTATTTACAGTTTAATTTTTATTTTAGTTCTTTAACTTTAATTTAAGGGTCATATTTTGGTTTGGTTATCTGAAAGAATTGACTGAATTGGACAGGAATAAATATTCTGAGAAATCTGAAAAAATTTGAAAAAAATTTGAAATCTTAAAAAAGGATCATTAAAAATGATTGATTGACAAAATTTAATCAATTAAAACGATTAAAATGTTAGCTATTTGAGCTACTCTTGGTTTTCTCCATGTAAATAAAAGATAGTTTCATTAAAAAATCAAGACATTTCTCATCAAAGCCTTCTTTAATAAAGTTATCAACAGATTCTTAAACAAATTTCCTATCGATGTAGATATAATATCGAGTAGCACTCTGTCGCCCTGTGCCACAGGTCCCAGGTTCTAGTTCTGGATGTTTATAATGGTTCTAAATCCACTTTAAACCATAGTCCCGTTATAATATGACTGTAGAACGTTGGGCGTAGAGCTGACAACTCTACCCCTTAAAAAAAGAAACAATTCAAAATCTGCCAGTAAGCAGAATGCTATGGTCCAACATGGACTGTAGTGTTAGGGAGATAGTTAATTAGCTAGTAGAGATATATTTATGGCTGACCAGTCATGGCCAATCATCTAGGCCTCTTTCTTGGCTCTTTGTCTTGATTGGCATACATTGTTGAAGGTTAAAAGCTATTTTAAAAGTAAATTTTAGACAAAATAAATTGGTTAAAGTACATTAAAATAACCAGATTAATTTGCGTGTTTAAAACAATGATTCGCTTTTAACAGGAGGACTGCATGAGTTTTTCGCATATATAAGTCAAATGTGGGACGATTATCTTTATAAAGAAATAAAAAAAAAACTATGAGAACTTACTAGAAAACTATGAGAACTTATAGAATTATGCTTATAATGAAATAACAAATTAGAGATTTTATTATACAAATGCTGATTGAAATATACTGACGATGTGGCTTCAAGGTCCAGGATTCAGTAGTTGTTGTTTTAAAAAATATGTAAACTCGGTTGAGATTGTGATTGAGAATTTCGCATTGATAATCTATCTGATTTGGAGTTTTCTGAATTTCAAACGGAAGCTAATTACTTCTGAGGGTATCCATTAAGACATTACTCTTCTAACTCTACTAGGAACAAAATATCTCAATATTAATGTATACATGATTAATCTATATTTGTATTCAGTATATTCACTGACTCAAAACTATTTAACCTAATTATTTGATAAATTCCAAGTATATAAAATAAACATATATTTGATACATTTCAAAGTTACCAAACCTACATTAAATATCCTTAATTTATTATTTAACTCATTAATGAATAAATACTTTTTTTTTTTCAATATTTCACTTTTATTTTCTATCACGTTATACACTTGCACATTTGCAAAAAAGAGATTTTATAAACTAAAGTTAATATCAGTATCTTGATGTATCAGTTTTTTTTTTATTGCCCTCCCCCAACTCAGTTGATTAAGGGAAAATATTTAAAGTTTACCTCTGCAATTAAAGGTCGAATAATGATCACAGATTGATTTAACTTGGTCTTAGAAAACTATTAAATGAGTAAAATAGGTACAGATTTTAAAAATTTTGGCACTTGAAAAACCAAGCAATAATTTGCTTGGTTGTTTTTTATATTCGATACATAACAAGACTCTCATTTTGTATAATACTTTTGATTTGATTTTTGTGATAATAATATTTGGTTTTAAGGATACTTAGTAGCTAATTTGTAATTATATCTTTATCAAAGGTGGTAAATAAATCTGTGAATATCATAACAAAGTATTTAAATTTTTAATGTGTACCGTGATATAATAAGGCCTTTTATTTATTGTATGAGAACATTTATGAATATTTGTTCTTCCAATTTTTATAAAATTTCTTCTAATTTCCTCAAATTTAAAAGTTAATATTTTCATATTATCACTGACTAGTGTAATCAAATATATATAGTATATAAATTGAAATTAAAACAATCCTTGAAACCCGTCACACATAAAATTGATAGTCTTTCTTTCCTGCATTGAAATTAAATGAAAATCCCTTAAAAACAGTCACACAGAAAATTGATATTATTTTTTTAATTCATGCAATCTTCAGAAATAGAGAAACAAGTTATTTGAATCAAATAACTCATTTTTTTAAAGTAAGTACAAAAAGATATTTGTCTTTTGTTTCAATGATCTGTGAAATTAAAGCCGAACAGAATAAGAAATAATTATATGTTTGCCAGTTAAAAAAGAAAAAAAGAAAGGTCAGTTACCTTCCCTTCCATAAAGTTAAGCATTGTTGAGCTATCTTAATTCAAAAATGAACTCTCCTATCTAAGCTCAAATCGATTGATCTTTGATTTATTTTGTTGATTTTTTTTATCAATATTAATTGAAGACACTGATAAATCATTTTTTTCAACATTTGTTAATGAAATATTGAATACACACACACACACAGATATATATATAGGAGATTCTAAGATAAGATAATTTTTTCAATGAAAAAAGAACCCTTTCTTTAACAAATTAAAATAAGAAAATTAATTTTTTAAAAGAGTTCATGATTTTATTGAAAAGCATTTAAATATGCCAGTATCTAATGATCAATAAAACAAATGGTAAATGATTTAAGTCGAAAAAGAAAGCTTTTATAGAAAACATTGAAAATAATACTCTTCTTCTGTGTTTTCCACAATCAGGATGTTAAAATCTATATTATTTTGGTAAAATTAATGCTTCATATTTAGACTAATTTTGATTATTTTGTATTCTTACAATAAAAATCTTTTTCTTAATTTAAAATTTAAACTTTTAAGTTATTGCGTTTTAAATATTTAAATAACAGTTATTTACTTATTCATTTTTAATACATTTTTTCATAAGAATTCTGCTAAAGTTTCCATGAACAAGTTAATGTTCATTCTAAAAGCAATTTCTACTCATTTATAAAAAATGAGTAAATATTTATATGCAATTTTATCTTATTTTAATACATATCTAAAAAGTATGCAGAATTAACTTACTTTTTGCAATTTTTTAAAAAAATCCCATTTAAAATCTTGATTTTGTTAATATTATTATTTATAAAGTTAAAAATATTATTGCAGAAAATTCAATAAAACATCTCACACTCTCACGAAAAATGACACAAGTTCAAAAATTCCAATTTTACAAGAAAAGGTATAGGAAATACTTAAAAGGCCGGGTAAGACATTAAAGGCAAAAAGTTTCATTAAGTAAATTAAAAGAGGATTCAATAGTTTTTGCGATATTTTCACTCATTGCACAAAATTTTCAATTTTTGAAATAAGAGGAAAATTTGAATTTTATGAGCAATGAAATTTTTTTGCTTAAGTGATTCGAAATGAGTTTTTTTTAAATTAAAGTGAAACATTTTTGATTTCATTACATTTTATTCATCACATATCGACAAAAATTTAACAAGCATGATAAAATTAGAAAAAAAAATATGCGAAAAAATTTTTTCCTCATAGATAACAGTTAAACAAAAAAAACTAAATTACGAATAAAACAATTTCATACATTCAGGATATGCCAGTTCATTATAGTTTTCAATAATATAATACATATGCGTTGCCGACAGAGAAAATGCAACATCGTAGGTGAAGATTCGGTCGTATAAATATGCAAATACGCAATTGAACAAGTTATGCGGATGATCAGAAATAATGCAAATTCGTCACATAATTATAGAGCGAGATGGAGAGGAAGGAGGATGATAGGGAAAGAAACGGCGTAGCGTTTGTACCAAAAGTTGTACACCCTTGTCACCTACGGAATTCAAAATTTAGAGTAGTTCTACATTTCAGAAGAAACACATAGATTCAGAGATGCCTGGCAGTTCGGCAAATCAGATAATTTTACAAATTGCCAATTTGTAGGCTTACGAACGCTGGTTGGTCTTACCATCGTATCGTTGCTGAAATGCACGTAGATGCACTGTTCATAAAATAAATACATAATAAACATAAAGCAGTTTTACTGTAATAGATGGATCGATGAATGACACGTGAACGTCGCAAAAGACCAGATCCACCTAGATTTTCAACAGAACACATGGTTTGAGAAGCGATAATGATCTCATATTCAACTGGTCTCGACATTTTGAGGAATGTGCAGGGAACTTTGGAGGATCCAATATCTGGGAGAATTGTTTCATGACTATTAGCTGAAAGAGTGCCTTGCACACAAGCCACCCGTTGCAAAGACTCCACTAACATCAACCCACCGACATGAAAGATTGCGATGGTGTCGGGGACAAGCCACTTGGACGACTGCATAGCACAATGTGGTGTTCAGCAAAAAGTCATGGTTCTGTTTGTCAGATGACAGTCGCCGGTGAGTGTCTGGAGGTTTTGGGCAGATAGAACTAATTCGACCTTTGTTATTGAATATCAAACCGTTCTCAAATGTGACATAATGTTTTGGGACGACATCAGACACGATAGAAGGTCACTTCTGTTAAGCATCAGGTGCACATTGACGGCATCATAATCAAATAAATACATAGTATACGATAATAAGGTGCTGCAGTATTATTCTACCTTACATTCAACGGCCGCAAAATGGTATTTTCCAGCCCGACAATGTGAGACACTCCGAGGCATTCATCAATAGCCTTGCAGCATGTCCAGTTGCTTCCTTGGATTTCAAAATCTCCTGATCTCTCACCGATCGAGCATATATAAAACGTGTTTGGTCATTGTTTACCGGCTCTACGCCAGCCTCAAATGGAAAACGAATTGTGGAGGAGGGTTGAGAACATAGTGTGAGCTCTCATCCCTCAGGATTCTTCTCGTAGAATTATTATTTGCATCGCCGAAAGAGATGGTCCTACTTCCTACTGATCACCCTGCATATTTCATCGCTGTATAAAATTATCTGTTTTGTAAATAATATCATTTATTTATATTTGTATTCTTTGACTATGTATCAATTTTCATCACATTCTACCGGCTCTTTTATGGTATTACCTTTTCTATGTCTAGCAGAGTATACAATAATAAGAATACTATAAGATAAGGTTACTGAATATTAAAAATAAATTACATGAAATAATTAAAGAATTTCATGTATTCAGCTCATATAGGTAATTTACATTTTCCAAAAATGCTTTTCCATTTTACAGAATTTTTATCGTGAGATCTTAGAAGATGTTCAATATATATATATTTTTAGAATATGATTTGCGTAGTCCATTGCGGTAATTGCAAAGAAATTGTATTATTTTTAAAGAGCCAGCAAATGATAAGTTCTTTGTTTTCACCATTGAATGATTTGTAAAGATAGTCCGTCAATAAATTTTCATTTTTTTTTTTTTTTTTTTTTTTCATTTAGAATTTTAATTAAAAACATTGCCTTTGTCTTTAAAGAGTTAGACATTAACTCGTATTCTATAAAAAAAAAAGCATTTTTTTTTCTTTTTGCAGTGCTAACTAATAGTATGTTGATATATTTAAAAATATATTAAAAGTTTTAATTAAATTCACTCATGACTTCATGAAACAATAAAAATTTTATTTAGGAATATTGACAGTTATATATTTCTTTATTTAAAATTATCGCTAATATAATTGTGAAAAACCATTAGATTATTGGACTTAATTCAACAAATCCCCATTTTCGAATTTGTTTCTAGATATCGCTTTAAATTTTAACAGGATATTAAATTTGCTTACTTTTAAAAAAAATTGTGTTAGGAAGATTATTTCAAAAACTTTTAACAAATAGAAAAGGCAATGTAAAGAGATTTCAAAACTAAATATTTCAATATTAATAATATATAAATAATAGAGGTAATTTGAATGTGTACTTTTATGATATGATTAACAATACTGAAGGAAAAATATGTATTTATGAAGAAAACTGACTCAAAAGTGAAAAGAAATATTTAGTTTAGAAATCCAACAAATCTGGTGTAAAAATTGAATTTGTTTCTGATTAAATCTTCATAACTGTTATACATTTTTGTTTACACATTAGTAATAGCAACATATGTGTTTTCAGTTCATTTTAAAATTTATTTTCAAATATTCTATTTTGCTAATCATTAAATTCATATTTCAAATTTATTTACTCAAATAAAGTAAATAGTTTTGTTTGAGTTTCCTCAAACAATAATAATTCTTACCACCAGCTTTAGATATACTAGTTTTGTGAGAGCTACTGGATAATTTTCTGAGTTATCCAATAGCTTTGTAATAAATTTTATTTTGTATTGCATTGGAATTATATAATAAATTTCAATATCTATTTCTTAGAAATAATTTTAAGTCCTTAACTTAGAGATAATACTGAAATTAATATTAAGAGCATTTCACAATTGAATTTTCCGACTATCAGTTATGCATTAAAAACTCGTTGAAGAACTCAGACAATTTGTTGTGAAGCTCAGTTGATGTAGGTAGTGCCATCTATAATTAAGAAATGGAACTAAAGAAAACTTGACTGCTCTGGGCAGAATTGAAACAGGATATTTCAGTTCATTTTTTAAAGGAAAAAATTTTGGGTTTTTTTCTTTTGCATGTATCAATTTTCTACTCCATTTTTTTATTTTATTTTATTTTTATTATTATTTGTATGTTTGTGTGTGTTTTGTCTTGAACATGCTAGAAAATGATGATGTCTCTTTTTTATTAGCATAAAGGATATATTTTTGTTCACTAAGCAATAAATTTGATACTTTAATTAAATAAAAATTTAATTGAATTTTTATGAAGATTTCCAGATAAAAATGGAAATCAGAAAATATTAATCAATTAAGTAAAAATTCCTTTATTTATTGAAATGTAAAAGTAAATAAAATGTTTAAAATAATTTTAAACGAAATTCTGAGAAAACAGAATATTATCGGATAATTATTTTTCCTATAATATGTATTTTTTAACACTTGTAAAAAAAAAAAATTGCAATTTTTACATATGCATAAATAACACGGAAAAAAAAAAAAAAACAGCAAGAAAATCTAAAAATATTCTGCGAATTAAATTATTCACAAGAGTAAAAAAATATAACTAATTTAAAAATTAAGTTTTTAAGTAATAAAAAAAGTTTATTTTTTAGTGATTTATCTTATAAGAAATAATAGTTTTCTTTTTTTTAAAACATAAACCATAATTAACATCTTAAACATAATCATTGAGAATTGACTTAAAGTGACTTAGTTATACTCTTAGTCAATTGCTAAGAGTTTAATATTTGGATTGTTTGGATCCTTGGATTATTTTTCGTTTTTTGTTTTGTATAGTGTTTTACTTTTCAAAAATGCTCGCATTTTATTACTGACTTTGGATAAATTTAAAAAAAATTAAATCATTAACGTTAAATTCAGTTAAAAATTAATTCGTTTGATAATATTTTTTAACAATTTAAATCAAGGATATACAGACAGAGATTGCCAAAATTCGATGTTAGTTTAAAAAGTTTTATGAAAGGTAATTTTTTTGTAACTTACATAATTTTGATGAAAAATTAAATCATGGAATATGAATAATCTGGCTCTAGTTGAATGAAAAAGTTAGCTAATCAATAATATATTTAAATTTTTTGTCTAAAGAATCGAAATAAACTAATGTTTAAAGATCTAATTTATTGCAATCTAAAAAAATTGTATGCTCATTAAATTATTTTTCTATTCACTTATTCTTTTATCTACGAGTGGCAACTGTAATGGTTGTCATAAAATTTGCCAACGGCGAATGCTTGCGTCAGAAATTTACATATTTTATTATTCACGCACTCACTATTTTAATCACGCACTGTAAGAGTTTCAAAAAACATGTTCCATTTTAAAATTGTGCTCAACATGTAGACGCAACCATGTAGTTTGTCCGCAGATAATGCATTAAAATGCGCAACAATCACTTGGATCAATTGTAATTAATCATGATTAAAAACTAAAGCTTGATTAATTTGACTAATTCTTTTAGTTCTCGATTAACTAATGTAATGTCGCGCATCAAGTTATGCATTTACTTTTTATTACATTATACCATTTATTTTTTTTTTTATCGTATTGTTTAGATAAATACATATAAAGCATTTTCAAATTTTTATTGTACTCACAGCTGTCTTCTCGAATATGTGCATCTCTGATTTAAATAATTTTTTTAAAAAATAAAGGGAAAAAAATTTGAGAATGTAACAACAAAAATGAATTTTGTATAATTTAAGATATTCAACAAGCTTATCTCGTGACTATTGATGCTTTTTGCAAGTTAAGATACAAAAGGACTAGTATTAGAAACCATTGAAGACATGCGTTGAAACGAAAAAACTCTGTGGAAATTGTTACAATTTTAACAATTACTTGCAATTATTACAATTACTGAATTACAAATATAACAATTACTAAGTATTGTTACAATTACTGTGTTACAATTATAACAATTATTGAGTATTGTTACAATTATTGTTACAAATATAACAAATACTGAGTATTGTTACAATTATTGTTACAAATATAACAAATACTGAGTGTTGTTACAATTACTGAATTACAATTACTGAGTTACAATCATAACTATTACTCAGTATTATTATAATTACTGAGTTACAATTATAACAATTACTGAGTACTTACAATTACTGTTACAAATATAACAATTACTGAATTACAATAATAACAACTACTGAGTAATGTTACAATTACTGTTACAAATATAACAATTACTGAATTACAATTATAACAACTACTGAGTAATGTTACAATTACTGTTACAAATATAACAATTACCTAGTTACAATTACTGAGTATTGTTACAATAATTGTTACAAATATAACAATTACTGAGTTACAATTATAACTATTACTGAGTATTATTACAATTACTGAGTTACAATTATTACATTTACTGAGACAAAGCATTTATTTTATTCCGGTAGGTTAAGAGTTTTCATACTTTCCCACATGCAAACTTGGAGCAATTATCCTTGAAAAACCCCTAAAGCAAGAACCTCGAATCTCTCGAATGATAAGATAATGTTTGTGATAAACTTTGTGAGCTCTAAATTCTTGGCGTAAACTTAAAAAAAAAAATATTTAACGCAGTTTTAAATTTTTTTTAACTCCTAACACATAGAAATATAATTTAGAAATACAATTCGTTTATTTAAGCCAAAAAATGTAATGAATTTTCTTTTATTCATTCATTTTATTTTCAAATATTTTTCTTTTAATTTAAGTAAAGAATTTTTATCTCCTCATCGAATAAATTTATAGAGATCAAACAATTAAATTCTTGTAACAAATATGAATAATCATTTAATTTTTTTTTTCAAAATCTTTAAATATTAAATTGTTTTCACGCCCATTTTCTTTCAGAAAAGTATTGTTTTTCCAAACCTCTATTAATAATAAGAAATTAAAATTTTTATATTTTACTCCAAACTAAATTATTGAATCTTTGAAACATTGCTGCATAAGTTCATACTGAATGTTCATATTTTAGGGCCTGAATGGCCGAGTGGCTAGCGCTCTGGCGCTCGGTACCACAGGTTTCGGGTTCGAGTCCCGGCGGTGCCATGGTTGTTTGTAGTGGTTCGGAATCCCCTTTAAACTGTAGATCCCGGTTTAATGCGATCGTAGAGCGCTGCGGAGGCATTGTTACTCCGCGTCCGTGGCTTATCTTCAAGTTACATGCGCTCCCTGGGTCATGCAAAGTGAGTACGTCTGTGCAGCGCTTACCTTAAGGCATCCAAGACCAAGCTCTCTAAGTGTTTGCCAGCTGCATTAGAAAGAAAAAAAAATTTCATATTTTAATTTTCGCTATTTTAGTACATTATATTTTTGAACTTGGATATCCCAGTACAAAGTCCAATAACAAAGCTGAACAGAAAGATCCTGTGGCTATGATGAGGATGGATCTGATAATTCGCTGCTATGAATGTATATCTGAACTCGACAGGAAGTTGCCTACCTCCGATCCCCTTTCCCAAATGCCTCTCCTGGAATTATTCATTCCATCTAGAAATGATTCAATGTTGTTTCAGTGTAGCAGCCTTCCCTCCGCCATGGTGAGCGCTATGCAATGGCAGATATGTAGCTGAATCTCTTACATATTTGCCGTCCGAGTAGCAAATGCCATCAGATTTATCATGCCAAACAGAATAGAAACACTGCATATACCGCTAATGAAACAGTACAAATATTTTATCGAACTCAAGCTTGTGGATTTCTCTGATTGCGAGTGTGAAATTTTCAGCTAAATAAAATGAAACGTAATTTGCTTTGAAAAAAAACAAAGTTTTCTTTTTATATAAAGATAAATCCAAGAAAAGCAAATCATAAAAGATGCATTGATCAATTGCAAACTGGATCTCAGACAGTTCCAATTTCATTGCAGAAAAGCAAAAACTCAATTAACTAAGATTACAGCAATTGAAGATTTTAAGAAAGAAAATAACACAAATTGCTTATATATCTCTCCCTCTTTAGTGGGGGGATTGCAAAATAACTAGTAGCTTCTATTGACTTCTAATAGTTGTCACGTTTAAACTCTCAGACTTTTCTTGAAACCAAATTATTCGCCAAATATTACCCCAATCCAATTTGTCTACACTTTTAGTTTGTATGAATACATTTGATTCGATACATATATTGATATATTGATTGGTTGGATACATTGGATACATACATACATTGATTGGTTGGATACATTATACATTGATTGGTTGGATACATTGATTGGTTGGATACATTGTACATACATGTATTGATTGGTTGGATATATTGATATAGTATTTACATACATTGGAATACTTTTAGTTTGTATGAATGCATAATTTTATAAAGTAAAGACGTTTTATACAATAAATAAAATAAATTAAATAATTTAAACAAAAAAATATTATAAAAACTAATAATCAATTAAAATTAAAAAATTATTTATACATTTTTTTAGTACATAGGGAACCTCATGTTCCATTTATGTATACTTTGTCTTCCGTCAATTGCGACATTTCTCCAAAAAATATAACAAAAAAAATAATGTTTTATATTTAAAATATAACAGCTTTAACAATCTGATTTAAATTAATAATAATTTCAAAAATTTACCTGCATTTTTTAATATCAACGTATCAATGATAAATTAATTAAACATTTTCTTAAAAAAATTTTTAATTTGCTTTCTCTCGACGTAGTAACTAGATAGTTATTTTTCAAAAAAAAAAAAAAAAAAAAAAGAAAAAGAAATGGAAATTTAAAAAGTATGGAATCCTTTCGTAAAATGAATTTTAATATTACAAGAAATGAATTTTGCAATGACAACTGAAAAATGTGGTTTTTCATTTCAGTTCAGTAAGCAACTTTTTATTCTGACATAATCATTTTACAGATCTAAATATTTTTTTATGAAAAAATTAAAATTAACTTCCCAAAAAAATTGTAACACGATCTTCGAGAATCACAATTCTATCAATCTATATTTATTTTGCAATTCATTTTGCAATCCTAAAAACATGTAAGTGCACAAAAAAATTTTTTTTTCTTTTTTGATATTTTTTTAAGTGAAAACTGTAATAAGAAATATGAACACTTATTTAATAAAAAAATTAAATAAGAAAATTGTTTTTATCTACCAAAGCTTCGCGTTCTTTAGAAACATTTGAATTATTTTGGAAGATTTCAAGATTTTATTCTTATGAAATAAAAATTCTAATTTAAATTCAAATTTAATATTTTTTTAGATTGAATTTTTTTTTTAAGAAAGGATATTACATTTCAGGGGGAAAAGAGTTAAAAAATAATTTCAAGAAGTTAGGCCAAAAATATTTAAATCGATTAACTTTGGTTAAATTACAAATGTAAAAAATTTCAGTTTTTTAAATCACTGAAAACTGAATTCAATCCAAAAAACTTCAGTACTAAACTGTAAAAAAAATAAAATATAAATTATTATAATTTTTTATTAACTTTTATGGAATTTTTTACATAAAGTTTCAACTAAGTTTTCATAACGAAACGTGAAACAAAATTAAAATTTATTACCAAAATTATACCAAAAAAATTTGTTTAAAATTTACTCTTATGAAAATAATAAGTAAACAAAATTGAAAATTAATTTTAAAGAGCAAACAAAGGCATTATTAATTTTATCCACCTAATTAGCAAATTTTTTTTATCCAGTTTTCTGATTTATCAGCACTTTTGTAAGATATAAAACACCTTGTAAAATATTTTTAATGTTCTTAAAGTTTAGTACTAGTTACATACATTGTTATTCTATTATTTAAAAATATTTTTCATTCTGATTTTTCTTATTAATTTTCGTCTTAAATTTATTTTGACAAATCCAACCACGTTATCCGAAAATTGTAATCATGATGTACTTTTACTCGTGAAATGTACAAAATTATTTTCCATTGATAATAAAATGTATGATTCACTTTTTCAGCAATAAGCTAGAAATATAAATAATAACAAAGCAGTAATATTTATCACGCCCATTATCTCATATTTTATATAATATTGAATAGTCTTGTATATAATAGTGAATTATTTACTGTTTTACATAATAGTGAATAGCTTAGTATCAATAACATATCAATTTTATATATATTATAATTTTACAATATCAATTTTATTTATATTATTATATATATATTATTTAAGTATCCGTTTTATATAATAATATATATTTTTATCTCATATTTTATATAATATTGAATAGCTTAGTCTTGTATATAATAGTGAATTATTTACTGTTTTACATAATAGTAAATAGCTTAGTATCAATAACGTATCAATTTTATATATATTATAATTTTACAATATCAATTTTATATATATTATAATTTTACAATAGCAATTTTATTTATATTATTATATATATATTATTTGGTGTTTTATATAATATATATTTTTATCTCATATTTTTATATAATATTGCCAAGGTCGGAATTATTTAGCATAATAGTAAATAGCTTGCGCGTATCAATTTTATATATATTATAATTTTACAATATCAATTTTATATATATTATAATTTTACAATATCAATTTTATATATATTATAATTTTACAATATCAATTTTATATATATTATAATTTTACAATATCAATTTTATTTATATTATTATATATATATTATTTAAGTATCCGTTTTATATAATAATATATAGCTTAGTATTTACATAATGGTGAATAACGTAGCATTTCAGATAATGGTGAATATTGGTTTCTTTTATTTAAAAAGAACTGTAAAATAAATCACTGTAATTGTAAAATTATTATGATTACTAAAATTTAAAAAAATGGCAGTCACTACAATACAGAAGGCTTAACCAGCGACGAGTTATCAATGGCAGGTTTCTGATCAGTTTTTTTGTTCCAAATTTCAAAGTAGTGCACTTTTACTTGGAAACCGAAGTGAACAAAAATTAAAGTACAAAAAAATTAATTAAACAAAAGAATCAATAATAAAACAGTTGAAGTTTTGTGCTTTTCATTTACAGCAATTAGATCAGAGATTAATATGACCCATTAGAAGAGAAGCATCATGAAATGATCTAATAATATTATATGGGATATATAATATTATTTCGAATATCTATCACTTAAAGCTAAGGTATTCATCACTAGAAAGGCAGATATGAAACAAATTCAGCGTTAACTAGGATGTACTGCAGAATGAACTTTTCTTCTTTTCGAAACTTGGTTTATAAGTAAACTCTTTCAAATTTTTCAAATTGCTTTCATTTTTGATTTACATGGTTTCAGTGTTTGATTATCTATTAGGTTGATTTAATATCATAATTAAGTAGAAAAAATGTTTCTAGTAACACAAATCATAAATATATATTGAAGAATATAACGTTGCATTGCAATAGCGGTTATCAACCAAGACCTGATTAAAAGCAAAATGGAAGTATATTTAATGAACAACAGACCTGGTACACGCGTATATGTTTCTTATTTGAAGAAGTAAAAAAAAAAGTTTAAATAACATTCGTCCCACTCTAAACATTTATTATAATGAAAGCAAAAAGCATAATATATATAATAAATTATTAAAATGAGTTTTTATATTATATATATTTACACAAAAAATATATGTTTCTATACCTATTAATTCTTTTTTATAATCATTAAAGAGCAATTTTTATAAACAAGTTAATAACTTTACTGCACTCAGTTTGAAAAGTTTGCATAAAATAATAATATTCAATGGAAAATGAGGCAGTTATTTTATTATTATTATGCTAAATAATTTGAATGCTTGTTATCTTTAACAATAATATGAAATTTTCAGAGAATTTTAAACAAAATTTAAATTGATGGATATACGTTTGAAATCGTTAAAATTTATTTTGTTGTAAATTTGTGCAGAAATCCCTTAATATATTCATACACAAAATATTTTCCATCAAAATTGTGTTCATTAAATAACAACAGTAAGCATAAGTCTTTCAAGATAATCACACTAGTGAATGTTCTAGAAAATATTTTATTAATTTTTCTTATTTACCGTATGGAATTATCCTGATATTATCTTTACCATACAATTATCTTGATAACTTAGCATCAAAAAATAATTTCAATTCAGAGCATGTTTACTTAATAAATAACTTTTATTAAGCAAAAACGTTTACATTCAGACTAATGAACACAGTGAATTTTAAATTTTAATTTTAATAGTGAATTTCAGTTAAGTAATAATAAATTAGAAATTCAGAAATAAATTCATAAATAATAAATTTAGGAATTTTTGCATCGTATTAAAAAAAGAATATTTTTTATATTGAGGGATATAATTCATTTTAATGATTTATAATTAATAATAATTATTTTTAACGATTATATTAACTTAATAATTAATTTTAAGGATCATATTTTATTTTAATTATATGAATTTAAATTAATTTAAAATTTTATTTGTATTAATTTACAGTTGCCTGATTTTAACTACATTTTAAATTAAATAATTATAAAAGGATCCTTATTTTTCCAATAATATTAAGCAAAACAATTAAAAAATTAAAAATTAAAACTACAATTAAATAATTTTATTTAAATGAAGTTTTAACTTTTTTTATTTTTTAATTCTTTTGCTTAATATTATTGGAAAAATAAGGATCCTTTTATATTTAATTTGATCAAAAAGGTGAAACGATTTCTATTTAAAATAGATTTACGAAAATAAAAAAAGAAAATACTACATTTTTTATTTCTATACGAAAATAATATTTTTTTTTTTTTATTTCTTGTGTTTATTTTTATTTTTTTTTTTTTTATACGAAAATATTTGAACTTAACTTTTTATAAATTTTTTTTTTTTTTTTAATGCCCTTTGAAATTGACGAATCAAAGTAAAATCTAGAGAATATAACATATACAACCAGTAAAATTAACCAGTAACACTTTTTATTGAATTATTATTAATATTATTATTTTTTATTTTATTTTTTTATTTTTTATTTATTTATTTTTTTTGTAAATTTTTGCTACACATTCGATTAAATTTAAAATATGTAAAATTTTTATACACACAAAAATTAGAAATTCTAATAGAAAATTGAAACTTTAAAATAAACATTTTTTTTAGGCAATAAAAACAAATACACACAAATATCTCTTTTTTTATGTATAGAAAGATTAATGTTTCTTGTTGAATTCTCAGAAAAAATATTTTATGTCATTAGGTTTCTAGGGTCATCACCATTTTATTGTTGAGACAATCATTTTAATTTTCCGTATTGCTCTTTTGACTATGAAACCGCTTACAGCTTGTATTAGGATATTCTGAACAGCGCAGGATTTTATTTGATTTCTGTCATTCAAGATGGCAATTTTAATGTCAGTTAAAAAGAAAAGGAAACAAAAATTTGACTTCATTTTATTAGTCAAGATTCAATTCTCCTTTTTGTAGTGATGTTCTGTTATATATTTTTTTTTCCTTCTAATGCAGCTGGCAAATAGATCGTGATCTTTCGCCATAAGGGCTGCACCGATGTTACTCACTTTGCATTACCCAGGGGGCGCGTGTAACTTGATGGTAAACCACGGACGCGGAGTAACAATGCCCCCGCAGCGCTCTACGATCCTATTAGGACCGGGACCTACAGCTTAAAGTGGATTCCGAACCACTACAAACACCCATGGCAAAGCCGGGATTTGAACCCATACCTGTGGTACCGAACGCCAGAGCGCTAGCCATTCGGCCATCAGGCCTGTTCTGTTATATTAAAATGATAAAATATCACTCACTAGATAAAAGGATCCAACTATGTAAGTTTTAACAAAATATTTTGTATATAACAAATAAATATTTGTATTTATTTGTTATATACAACAATATATTTGTTTTTATTATCAGCAATGTAGAAAGAAAGGTTCGCAATTTGTATTCATAATTTTTTTTCAAAATTGGAACCTCTAAATTACGAGTGGAAAGTGTCCAATCATGTAAATAAAACGATACTGGACAATTAAATCGCAATCAATAAATCGATATTGGGGCCTGAATGGCCGAGTGGCTAGCGCTCGGTACCACAGGTTTCGGGTTCGAGTCCCGGCGGTGCCATGGATGTTTGTGGTGGTTCGGAATCCACTTTAAACGATAGGCACCGGTCTCATATGTTCGTAGAGCGTTCCGAGGGCATTGTTACCCCGCGTCCGTGGCTTATCTTCAAATTACACGCGCTCCCTGGGTAATGCAAAGTGAGTAACGTCTGTGCAGCGCTTGCCTTAAGGCGACCAAGCTGTCTTAAGTGTTTGCGAGCTGCATTAGAAAGAAGGAAAAATCGGTATTTAAAATGATTTTTTTTTGGTATATTGTTTCTTATTTCTTATGAGAAATATAAAATATGAAGTATTTAAAATTAATGAAAATTTAGTATTCATTTTTCGTATTCTAAAAATTTATTTGTTGTTTACTCTTGACTACATACACGAATGAATATTTGTTTTTAGCACACTTGAATACTTAGACTTGTCATAAAAAACGTTTTGTTTCATCTCCGTCTTAATATTACACCTTTATGTTTCCTTTACGTCTTAATATTTCGACTACGTCTTAATATTACATCTTACGTTTCGTCTACGTCTTAGTATTGCGTCTTACGTTTCGGCTACGTCTTCTATGTCTTAAGCGGTTGCAAATTTCCTTCAGTAAGTAAAACGATCTATACATAAATCATTCGTTTGCTTCTCAATTAATAAGAGAGCTAAATTTCATAATATACATATCTGTGTGAAAGACTGAAATGATTTCTTGTAAATACATCTATTTTATATATAAAAGTCGACATAATTAATTTTTTTAAAACAGATAATTAATCACAAATACAAACCCTGTTGTAATTTATTAGATATCATTTTTATTATTAATATTATTGAGATCCAAACCTACCCTTTTTTTAATCAATGACTGATAATTTTCAATCAATATTGAAAAGAGATTACTCTTCTTAGACAAACAAGTAATATAAAAAAAAAATTTAAGTCAATTCCTACTTTTTTTTCACTATATTGCAGAAAGTCCTTTATAAATAATTTTCATTCATTTTTTTTTAGTTTATCTGGCGCCATCTATTGGTAGATACATGCAACTTAAATCTAAAAAAAACTAAAATTAATTAATTTAGTTTAACTACTGAATTAATATTTGAAAAAACTGTATTAACATCAAGTGCCATCCCCTACAAGTTCAAAAAAAAATGTATCTGAACTTGAGTGGATGAATACAAAGTATTTTATTAACGATTGAAAATTTGAACAAGATATATATAGGGAGAGTGTCAGCTAATAGAAGGAATTGAAAAAAATACACATACAAATACTATATATTAGAAGAAAGTTTAAAAAATTATAATTGTTGCGTTGCGAAGGCATTGTTACTCTGCGTCCGTAACTTATTTTCAAATTACACGAGCCCCCCGGATAGTGCTAAGTAACTAACTTAGAACTAAGTGACTAACTTCAGTGCAGCCCTTATGGCATAAAAGATCACTGTCTAAGTATTTGCCAGCTGCATTAACATTTAAAAAATAAGCCTACGGGTGCTCCATCACAACAGAAGCTGCCCCCCACCTACCTGCTTCCATGAGGAATACGACGACTACAACAACAACTGTAATAGAAAATGAATGTTCTTCCTCTGTGTATAAATGTTATAAATTTTGACAATTTTTTTTGTTCCTCTAAAAGCTCTCAAAATTTGAAATTTAAAAAAATTTCAATATATAGTTCACTAAACTTTGAAATCAAATATTTTTAATGAACGTACATATTGAAAATTTTAATATTTCCCAAATTAAAGCATGTGTTATGGGTAACTGTTATATAAATGTTGAGTTTGAATTACTAGATAAAGCCTCTAAAGTACTTGAAACTCCATAATTTTTCCAAATTTTTCCCTAATTGATTCGTAAAATTTACACCATACATTGTAAATACATTTTTTAGTAAAATGTATATTTTAAATTGTAATGAATTATTAACTTCCAAATTTACATTATACACAGATTTAATATAAGTAAAATACACAAATTATAAATCTATGCGAAGCAAACATAAATCTAAGTTATGTATTATTGCTCCATCAAAATATAAAGATATAGTAAATCACAAATAAATTACAAGTGCTATTTGCAGTTATTGATATACTCTTTTATGATATGTAGAATTATGATTAATGAAGGGCAAATGTGTTAATTACCAAAGAAGAATATGTTTTAAGACTTGCTACAAATAATGATACCGTATCAGACATTAGAGAGTTTTTGCATAACGTTTTTTTATCGTCCGATATTTATTTCTTCTTCTCTCGCATGCTCATAGGAAACATTGTACCTATTGCGCATGCGTATCTGTAATACTGTACTACAGAGCTATTCCTATGAGCATGCGCACTGGGAAGAAAAATATTGGACGATAAAAAAAACGTTATGCAAAAACTCTCTAATAGAATTTTAACACTGAGTTAACATTATAATGTATTAAAATGATCGTTGTAACTCAATTTAAAGGGGAAAAAAATAAGGGTTAAGTATTTTTTAAGTTGTTTAAGAGGCTGTATCTCTTGAAACAAACTCAAAATTTATACACCAGTTAGTACCATATTAATTAACAATACACCACTACTATAGTTAGTTATACGTTAGTTTAAGGTATGGAATTTTAAGAGTTTTTAAGTCATGAGAGATATTTGACTTACAATTTGATAATTTTTTTAATAAATTATATTTTTGCGGTCTAGAAGAACAATTTACCTTCTCAAATTTTAAATAACCTTTAACTATGATATGTACCACCAACAACAAAAAAATTGAAATTTTAAAAGGAATACCTTTCCTCCTAAAAAAGTCCCATCAAGTTGTAATTTTTAGTGATTTTAACGCAAATATTAGATATATGGCCAAGCAACATGCATGGAGGACTTTAAATGGTTTGAGCCATATGTATTGTCAACTTCAAGATAGTGCTAATATTATTGAGACTAGGAAATTATCCTTAATAAGCTTTTAAAAATGTTGAAAATATGCATAATGATTATAATTAAATATCTTGTATTGAAACTACAATTATTTGAAAATTATCACTCATGTCATTTGTGATAATTTGTTTTGTTTCCTGATACCCTTTGTGATCATTTATTTTATTTACTGATATCATTTATGATCAATATTTTTCTTATATTTATGTGTTAGTCAGAATAGATGTTACCCGATGTGTTAGTAAGAATAAATTTCAAATATTTCTTTATTCATTACAAGAGCTTACTGAATGAAGTAGTATGAAAATCATGCATATAACTATTACTTAATTTAATTTCCGTCTTAAAAATATTAGTCCTCTTAAAAAATTTTATTTGTCCTCTTTAATTTTCATAGCCTTTTCGCACAGTAGGAAAAACTTATGTTTTTTTTAATTATGAAATATTATTGGTTGATATTGACCCAGTGAAAAACTTGAAAACTTGAGAAAAATGTCACCTGCCCAATTATAACAAACTAAATCACATTTGATATGCTCTGCTATATTCCGGAATCTAAATTTCACTTCTAAGCCCCTTAGTAAGATCACTGTTAAAGTAAAATTGCAGGGTGCTTAAGATATAACTGTGTTACAAATAATGAACTTGTTTTCCTCTTTTAGTGCACAAATATAGGTTAAGAAGAACAATAGGTTATTCTTTCTCCCTTATTCAATTCCTTCTATAAGCTCACACTCTCCCTATATATATCTTGTTCAAATTTTCAATCATGAAAAAAATACTTTTTATTCATCCACTCAAGTTTAAATACATTTTTTTGAACTTGTAGTGGGTGACACCTGATGTTAATACAGTTTTTTTCAAATATTAATTCAGTAATTAAACTTAATTCATTAATTTTAGTTTTTTTTTAGATTTAAGTTGTATATATCTACCAATAGATGGCGCCAGATAAACCTAAAAAAAAATGAATGAAAATTATTTATAAAAGACTTTCTGCAATAGAGTTTAAAAAAAAGTAGGAATTGACTTTTAAAATTTTTTTTTTTTTTTTTTTTTTTTTTTTTTTTTTTTTTTATATATATATATATATGGCTTGTTCGTTCAAATGATAAAAACCTTAAGACTAAAGGCGAGGATTGGCTTAAAGTAGCAATAAGTCCCTCCTTTAAATAGATATTTTATAAATAAAAGGTCTTTGTTTCCTATTTAATGTTGGGGAGACGTCTTAATTGATCAAATCAATATACACCGAAAATCCAGGCAAGCTGACCAAATAAAGGAAAAGTGTTGGAGCGAATGGCTTGTAAAGGCTCCAGCTGTCTCTAGAGGACATGCTGTTGTAACTTCTCTGTTGAAGATAGGGCATGATGGCCTTGCAGGACATTTATTTAGATGTAGCATCCTTTCATCCTCTAATTGTGTATTATGAGGGACAGACACTGCTATGGATGCATCGCATCTTAAAGAATGCCCTGAGGTGTCTGGACATTCATATGATAGATACTGGCAGGCAGGGCCAGATTTTCCTATAGGCTAACTAGGCTTCAGCCTAGGGCCTCAGGATCAAGAGGAGCCTACATTCAAATTGTTAGCAAAATTAAGATGACACTATTCTCAAAATAGAAAACACTAAAACACTGAATCGAAAATAAGGAGAAATTCTACACATATGACTAATAAACAAACATAAAAATGTATTGGTTAAGATCAATGCGTTCGGCTCATTGGGTCTGTTCGTTTCTATATACTAGATTGCACCAAAGTATAGTACATACGCTCAGTTATTTGATAGAAAATATGATAATTTTTATTGCATATTTTATTTTTGTGGCCAAAGATTTTTATTATTGAATTTTGTTTCTTTGTAAATGTTGTGTGTTATATTTGATTAGTTGTTGTTACAAGTTCTATATAGGGTGGTGAGAATAAATGTCCAAATAAGTGTTCTCGACTTTTTTTTTTTTTTTTTTTTTTTGTGCCACATTTTTTTTATAAAGATTAGTACCAATCACAACACGTTTCATTTAAGATATTGATATATATCCCAGTAATGATGTATTTTATTATCTTAATGTAATTTACAAACTTAAAAATGGGAGGTGAAAGGGCCTCTTAAGTGGAATAGCCTAGGGCCTCTTTTCATCTAAATCCGAGCCTGCTGGCAGGCAAGAAAGAAACTTCGACATCTCCGGACTGATTGATTTGTGTTGACTTTTGACATTTTTTTTTTTTTTTTTTTTTTTTTTTTTTTACTTTTACATTCTGATTTTACATGCTATTTTTGATTAACTTCATTTGTATGTTTTGTATGGGCTTGTCACACACTAGTCAATGAATTTGTAACACACTAGTCAAGTGCTACTGCTACTACCTATATACCGAAAATGGTTGATACCAATTTACAGGATACAAACTGAAATTTTAAGAGTAATCTAGGCACTAACTAATTTCATCAAGCCATTACATTTAATCTTAATCCAACGTGCGACATTTTTAAGATAACTGAATTGAAAAAAAAAAAATACATTTCTCCCACAAACACAAGTAAAAAAATTTTTTTGAAAGACACTGACTTGCAGGCTTTTTCCAGAAAAACAAAAACTTTCAGATCCACACCGTACATAACACTTCCACTTTATCAAAACAGGGGGCGCCCCGAAAAAACAATGGAGAGGAGGAGTATTTATTGTGTTGTAATACGGTGCAATATTCCGCCTCTCCTTTTATTGTTTTTTCATCTCACCTTCCTTCCTTCCCATCCGGGCATCTCTTCCACCCCCACCCCACATCTCTCACCCCACCCCTCACTCCTGATCTTGACAGAGCTGAAATGAGGACCCCAGGGAGACAAGGTACACTTTTTTTCCCCGCTCTTTCTTTCTTCCATTCATATATTTTTTTCTTTTTACCTTCACTCTATCCTTTTTTCCCGCCTAGCTTGGGGCTTAAGCAATTCTATCGAGAATCTACCCTACCCTGCACCCCACCCCACACAACCCTTGCCCGTTCCCTTACCCCTAGAAACATGCCTAAGTCCATAGATATTTTGTATTTGTACTTTTTTCCCCCTGCTTATCAAGGGCGACTTTTTATTTCAATCGTTTTTACTTGATCGTTTCCCCCACGGTACTTTTTGTTTAAATAGATTATTATTGGAATTCCCTCTTTTATTCCCTCCCCCTAGGTAATTATTGGTAATTAAAATTGTATATGCATGGCGAGAGATTACAACATTGTGCCGGACGCCCTTTCGGGGTTTAATAATAATTATTCTCCTATAGGACGAAATTTTTTTTTTTTTCTTTCTTATTTCTTTATAATTCTTTCCACTTTGTTATTTTTTTTATTTTTTATTTTTTTTACCCTCTTGTTCCGTTGGTGGTGTTTTGTAATTCCGAGAAAATTTTTAAACGATTTTCTATACATTCGTTTAATTACCCCATTTCTGCTTTTAGCGTTGGAAACAAAAGGTTTCTTTCAGTTCCCTTGCTTCTGAGGAGGTTCGGTGCATTTTCGATCGTTTTAATTATTCACAATGAATGAAAAATGTTTTTGCAGGAGAGATTTAATTCGTCGGAGGTGAAGTGGCCGGGATTCGAGGCAATTTCCTCATCCTTGAATGGGTTCCTTTGCTTGGAAACCCTGCTACTACTCGGGAAGACGCATTGTGATTATTAATTAAAAAACAACCAGGTTGAACCAGATTGAATTTCAAAATTAAGATTTTTAAAGTGTCTCGATTCATCAGTGAGGAAGTGAGGAAGCATTATTCTTCCTGTTCATCTTAAAAATGAATGAATTAATTTAGTGAATAGAGTAAAATATAAAATAAACAATATTTTCACACTTGTACTTTTTTCAACAAGGATTTATTGCATAGGTTCAAAAATTGCTTCTCCTCCCATTGCCATGCTTAATTCGTTTGGAGAATTTGATGAAGATTTAACCGGCACGGTGTTAAGCATTTACAAACTTTTTTTATGCAATGCTCGTAGTATATTTAAATGGAGGCCTGATGGCTGAGTGGCAAGTGCTCTGGTGCTCGGTTCTACAGGTTTCGTGTTTGAATCCCGGCGGTGCCATGGATGTTTGTAGCGCTTCGGAATCCACTTTAAACCATAGGTTCCTTCTCATATGAAAACAGACCATCACATATGCCCAATCAGACTTTTTCTCACCCGCATCATTCCCAAACTGTAAAAAAAAATTTAATATATTAGCTTTTATTAAAATTAAAGTTGGTAAGTTTCACGGCATGGTTGAACTGACCTAGAGTAACCCTAAATTGAAATCCATTTTTATATATTCCATTTATCCATGTAGCATTTCTATTAAAGAACAGTAATAAATTTATTAAAAAATTAATGTTTTTTTCTTTCCAAATCATTAACATTGGGGACCACTTACTAGTCAGGTTTTCTTATTCTGCATAATCAAAACAAGTAATATAAAAAAAAAAAATTTAAATCAATTCCTACTTATATTGCAGAAAAGTCCTTTATAAATAATTTTCATTCATTTTTTAAGTTTATCTGGCGCCATCTGTTGGTAGATATATGCAACTTACATCTGAAAAAACATTAATTAATTAATTAAATTTAATATTTGAAGAAACTGTATTAACATCAAGTGTCATCCACTACAAGTTAAAAAAAAATATATATTTGAACTTGAGTGGATCAATAAAAAGTATTTCATTAACGATTGAAAATTTGAACAAGATATATATAGTTAGAATGTGAGCTAATAGAAGGAATTGAAAAAAAAAAAAAACTAAACTTGGTGAAAATGCACAAAATGTTCGAACAATTTATTTATTTTTTTTCTAATGCAGCTGTCAATACAGAGACCAATCGTGATCTTTTATGCCATAAGCAAGGGTTGCACCGACGTTACTCATTTAAACTACCCAAGGGACACGTGTAGCTTGAAGATATGCCACGGACGCGAGTAACAATAACAATTTATATTTGTTACAGTTAAGATTCAAAATTATCAATTCAATTAAATTCTACATTTAAATTATCTAAAATATTTACTTTATCCCGATTAATCGATATTCCAAACAAATCCTCTTAAGATAGTCAAATGATCAAAATTCACTTTAATATTTTAATTATAAAATAACATAATAAATACAGAAAAATATTTCTGCTAAAAAGATTATAATCACCTTATCTTAAGAACATCTTCATAATAACTTTTTTTAAAGTTTAGAAGGCTTAATATCGTGAACCAATCAAAATTTATATAGCATTTTACCAGTAACATAATACTTACAAACAACAACTTAAAACTTATGTAGCATTTTATCAATAGCAATACTTGACATTAATTTGTGTAATTACGAAATTTTTTAATTGTTGTCCATCCCAAAATATTTGACTTTAAAGTTAAAAATTTTTTGAAAATTTCGTTTTTTAGTTCCATCAAGAGAGATATGTGTGAAATTCTTCTTAAATAGCATTGACCTTTAATTGTCATTAGTTATATGTACTCCCAACTAAAAAAATTGAACTTTTAATTAATACCTTCCTTTCTAATTCCCATGGCATTTTTAGTGATTTCAATGATATAGTTTGACTTGTTGTTGTTGTTACTTATCCCACTTGGTAGATATCTAATCTAGACCATACACTTTGACTTAAAAATTTATTATGAAGTTATGTTTAAAAAAAGTGTGAAAGGAAAAATGATTTACGTTATTGAATGTTTAATATTATCAAATTAAAATATTTGCATTGTGTGTTCCTGAGATAATAAATTTTCCGCTAACTCGTAAAAGCAAAAAACAAAAAAAATTATCTGGTAACAAAACACGAAAACGACCACCGCCACAAAACCAAAGTGGATAAAAGTAAAACACTATTAATTTTAAACTGCCAACATATAAGGTTCTTCTTCTTCTTCATTGGAGCACAGGCTTCAGGTTCAAATCCTGACGGTGGCATGGATGTTTGTGAATGGTTCGTAATCCACGTTAAACTGTAGGTCCCAGTCTAATTAGCCTAAAAATGTGCACAAAATGATCGTAGAGTGACAAACAAATCTTCATTGCCGCAACAGCCCCATGGTGAGCCAAGGCCGTCTGTCTGCTGGCAGATTTCGAAATAGGAAACGTGTTCTTTTTACTGGATAGTGTTGTCAGCCCAAAGCTCTACAGTCATATTAAACCGAGACCCACGATTTAAGGGGGATTTCGAGTCCCTACAAGCATTCAAGCCAGGACTCGAACTTCAGACCTGTGGCTACGAGCGCCAGAACATATAAGGTTAATAGCGTAAAAAAATTTTAAAAATTTTTAAATTCTCAATCAACAAAAAAAAAAAAAAATTGTATGATTTAATATGTATTGTCCCATATAAGAATAAAATTTCGAAAAAAAACAAATTCTGATAAATTTCAAGCTTATAATTTTATTTTTATACAAAACATGTTTCCAAAATTCTATTTGCAACTTTACTTATCCAAAGCAGGATTAATCCGTTCATTCAAATTGCATCGATATTTGTACATCGATAAAATTAATCGCATTGATATCAATAGCATTAAATTGCATCGATATCTAAACATCGAAAAAATCAATAACATTAAATTGCATCAGTATCCCCGTTAAACGTATCAGGTAATAGTTTCAACAGAAGTTAAGTGAAGTCTGTTTTTATTAAGACCTAAGAAAAAAAAGTTTTTATATCTTTAACAAAAAATAGATCGTTAAAATACACCAAATTTTAAATATAAATTTATACTAATTAAATAAATAAATGTATCAACAATTTAAACACCGTGACAAAAATCTTCATTTAAATCTAAATATTAAAATTAAACAATACTTTGCACCAATATATGTATATGTTTTCACATTTCTAGTTAATCAAAATTTATCTCAGCAAAGTCAGTTTTTTTCTTCTTTCGTATTCTTAGCGACTTTATCAAACGTGTAATCCAATACCGCATAAAATTTCATATTACTTATTTTAATTAAATAAAGATGATCAGGCTGGATTTTGATTGCTCAGCCATGAAATGTTATGCATCAGCAAGAGCGTGGAAATTTATCTCTGATTGATGTTGACGCATCTAAAATTAGTTTCCTTATTTTTTTAACATGTTTATTTTATATTGCTGAGATTATGATAGATGTGATAAACAAATCTTAAGCTCATCAAAATTTTTTGATGAGCTAAATTTTAATATGAATTTAAAAATTACTAATATTTATTCTACTTGCAGCTACCTGATGGATAGATGGCTAACCTTCTGGCCTTTGGTACCACAGGTTTTAGGATCGGATCAGGAAATAACATGGATGTTTATTAGAGGTTCGGAATCCGCTTTAAATTACAGAAAAATAAAATAAAAAAAAAGACACTCCGTAGAGCGACGAACCAAATTTGTTCCTTGTAATCAATTTCCAATTATTAAATTTAAAAATTCATATACCTTTAAAACAATTTTCTTACTTTTATCTTACTCGTGGCTCTGGGCCAACGTGCGCCACTGGTGAGCATCAGGGCTGAGGTTCTATACCCTGGTGACTTCGTTGTAGACACTGTTTCAAAAACGAGGAGATTCGATAGAGTTTGTGATATTCAGCATCTTGCCTCGTTATTCGGACTACTTGGTGAAAGTTTTCAGGGCTTCCTCTCATTCTATACGCATATGCGGGGTAGTTCCCCCTAAAAGTCCTCCCGGAAGGCACCTCCGTCTTTCTTCATAGACATGGAGCAGAAGTCAGACTTCTACCTATGGGTGCTCCCTCACAACGAGAGATGCCCCCCTTCCCTGAGAAGATATGACTTTTTTTTATACCATACAGCCTTTTTGTTGTATGGTATAAAAAAGAATTATTAGTGACAATGGACTTCAGTTCATTAGCTCTGTCCTTCAAAGAATTTGTTTTACCATATGTGTTAGTTAGTCAAACCTTAACACCAGCTTACTTTTGTGCACCTTGTGCACACATTAGGCTTATTAGACCGGGACCTACAATTTAACGGGCCTGAGTTTAACGTATAACCTACAGTTTTTAACGTTAACTTACAGTTTTTACAGAGAGTAACCTGCAGTTTAACATACAGATTCTGAACCTCTCACAAATATCCATGCCATCGCCAAGATTCGAACCTAAAGCCTGTGTTACCTAAGGACAGAGAGCTAACCAATTCGCTGACACAACAGCCTCATGGTGGACTTAGGACGTCGGCAGCTGGCAGATTTCTAGAAAGAAAATATTTTCTTTTTAGGCAGTAGAGTTGCCAGCACTACGCCCAACGCTCTGCAACCATATTAGACCGGGACCTACGGCTTAAAGTGGATTCCCAATCGGCAATGTGCCCGCTAAATTTATATTGAAGTATCGTGAATAATATTTAAATACTTTTGTAAATGATAATTGTAACAATGAACTTGTAAAAAGAAATTGTTTTCAGAATTATATGAATTTGTCTTACAAAAAAGTTTAATTCCTGGTGTTTAGATTATTTACCGTAATCATGACCTTTTAATCATAAAATTTTTACTTTTTGTCATAATACTTAATTTTTATAAAATACTGATGATTCTATTTTTCTCTTTCAATCAACTGCATTGCCAATTGATGATAAACAGGTGAAATTTAAAATATTTCCATTGTTATTTCATCAAAAAATGCGTAATAATACGAAACAAAGATCAGAAAATGTAAATTACACTCATTGATATCTATGGTTAATATAAGAATGAAAACTAATCATTTATTCAAAAATTCTTTACAAAAACACTTTTGTTGGAAAAACTCCTTCTATACCATGAAAGTACCATCATTAGGTATGCAAATATTTAGCACGTTGCGATGCATACACACTTTAGCTGCAGGTGAAAGTGAAAAACAACTCGATGCATAAATTAAATGCATTTTTTTTACCCTCTTCTTGGAAAAACAATTTTTTGAGAAGAAAAGAACACAGTTGTGTATGTGTGTGTGGATATATACGTATATATTCCTCTTCTTCTTCTTCCTAATTCCTTTGTATGTTTCTCTAGAGCAGCAAACGAAAATGAGGAAGAGTAAAGAACCCAAACTCGGAAAAGGAAAGAAAGAAAGAAAAGAAAAAGAAAAAAGAAGAAAAAGCCTTTTATATTCCCATGTCTTTTTAATCGTGATATGTACGTGCGTGTGTTTGTGTTTCATGGAAAAGAAGCGATCGGTTTCAAAAACAGATAAACGGAATCCTCCGCGAAGCACGCTTGATTAAAGTTGCGTAATTAAACGGGCTTTCGAAAGAAAATAGCCCGCGCTTTTCTTTCCATCGTCTGCTTTTGTGAGGAATAAAGCGAAGCGAAGTGAGGTAAAAAGCGAAGAAGAAGGCGTTTTACTTAAAGATCAGTGGTGAAAGTTTTAATACGTTTCGTTGAAGAAGAAGAGAAACAGCGTGTAGCGGAACGAAGACGTAAAACTCACTTGGAAATCGTTTGTCTTTTTTTATTCTTTTTTTATTTTATTTTTTCCCGCTCTTTTAAGAAGAAATAGAAGCAAAGAGGGGAAAAAAAATTCTTAATTCTTTTGTTAAATTTTCTTTAACGTTCTATCGTTCTCTTTTTCCCCAATCTTATTTATTTTTTTCCCCTATTTTTATTTTATTTTATTTTTTTTTTTTTTTTTTTAATCTTTCCTTAGACACAGGGAGGTATTTAAAAAAGAATATTTTTTTGTATGAAACTTTTGAAAAAGAAAAACGACATTCTCACTTGCCTTTCAGCTATCTCAACCATCTGATTTTCCTTAATGACTTAGGAATATCTTAACTGATGAAGTTGGAGAAAGACGATCGAAGGAAAAAAAAAATTATCTTGATTACAGTGGTTGATTAAAACTGTCTCTCTTATTTTTTTTTTTTTTTTTTTTATCCCACTAGGCACAGAAATACTCTTTCAAACTTAAAACTTGTCTGAGTAGCTGCAACTAAAAGAGAGAAAACTTTAGTAATTCTTTCAAAAAGTAAATTTTTTTTTTTCAATAAAAAATGAGTTGTCTTTCAAATTTTTATAAAATTTTAAAAGTAGAAATAAATACTTCGTATTTAGAGCTTTGAAATGATCATTTAAGAAATTGAGCAACAATTTATTTCTCAAGATGTATAATACATAATTTTTGTTTTTAATCTAAGGAAATGTACATCTAATCAATTATTTTAGCATTTGAAAAAGCTAAAATGCCTTTTTTAATTCTTCATAAAATTTTCATCGATAAATAAAAGAATTTCTAATTTTAATCTTACATTTTAAAAATATTACTTATAAATAATGGCAACATTATTATTGCATAATAATAATGTTGCCATTATTTATAAGTAATTGTAGCAACATTATTGCATAATAATGTTGCCATAATAAGAATGTGAATTTTTCATATTTTTAAAACTAAAATTATCAAATAGGACAAATTTAACTTTTACGAACTGCAAAAAGAAATTAACTAAATAAATCTAAAAATCAAGCAACTTATTTTTATTCAGTTCATATTTCAAAATCTTTTAACTAAATGGTTGATTTTCTACTTTTTTTTCCTTCCAGTTTTAAAATTTTTATGCATTTTTTAAAAGTAATTAAAAATTATATTCTCTGTTAATTGACTTATAAAATTAAAATTTTACTGAGATAATAAATATAATATTTTATCATCGTCAGTGAGTGAACAAATTTTTTTTTTCGGTACACCACGCAACAAAGATTTAATGATTGTCAAAAGTAAATTTCAAAATTTATTTTTTTTTTTTTTCAGTGAAAAAGCAATTTTCAAACAGTTTCTGTGGAAAATAATGATATTCCTGAGCTATAGTTGACTCAAAAATGCTTGATATAGAGAACATGGACTTTATTTGTGAATTTCAGCCACCTTCTGAAAGTAGCCATAAGTATATCTAGTGTTTAGTGGATCAGCATACAAGATGGGCCGAGGCGATCCTTATCAAATCGCTATCTGCTAAAACTGCCTGCAACCGCTCTTCTAGAATTTTTCTGGAGGATTTATATACCAAGTGTTGTGGTCAATGATCAAGGGAGAAATTTTAAAATAAATATTAGCACAAGAGTTTGGAAAATAGATAGAGTCCTAGAATCTCTTGCCAGACTGCCAGTAACGGATTAATTGAAAGGTGAAACAGAGTTTTGGAAGACAGTTTGCATCACGACATTCCAAAAAATTGGGGTAAACAATTTCCATACATGTTAATGCATGTAGAGAGGTTTTAAATGCAATAACGAATTGTCCCCATTCAAATTACTTTATGGGGGAGGTACTCGGTGACCTCTGTCTGTTTTAAAGTCCACATGGACATGAAAAGGGCATTTATCGACTAATGTGACACAGCCTGCTGCTGAATATCTTCATACAACGAAAATCTGGAGAACTGCTGAACAAGCAACTCTCATGGTAGCACACCAACAAAACTCTTACCCGGACCATTTCTACAAACGATCTTTAAGTATGAGAAATCTCTATGTTGGAAATGATAAAAATGATTAAATTTCAATTATATTTATTTTTATTTTAATCTTGAACTCTTTTAAAAATAATTCTTTTATTACAAATTTTATATATATATATATAATTTTCTGTTTTATAAAATCAAAGTAAAATTATTTTATTTGAGGTGCTTTAGAACAGTTTAATTCTGAAAATATTTCTAAATTAATTAAATAATTATTTTCATGAGACAAAATTAGATTAGTTTTTAATTTTTTTTTTAATTTTAAAAATTAATCGTGTTTATATTTATTTTTTATATATCAGACTTATTTTGTAAATAATTACCAATATTATAATCTTATTCTTATTCTTAGCAGGCAAATTTTTTTTTTTTTTTTTTTTTTTTTTTTTTGTAAGAAAGAGAAAAAACATTTTTTTTTTTTCATAAAACTCTCAACGGCTTAACTTTTAACATTGATATCTATCCACAAAAAATTTCCATAAAAAACATTTCCAAGTATTTTCATTTCAACCCCATTAAATATTGAAGAAATAAAAAAAAAAAGCATTGTTATTTACACACACATACACAAAATCACATCAAAAAAGAACATATCTCATCAAACTAAACATGCACCAGATGCAATATTTCATCACAGACTTATTTAAAAAAGATTGCTTAATAGATATATTTCAAATAACAGTACAGTTCTACATTCTACAATACAACACGAAAATGTAATGATCATAAGCAAAATCACCGGGCAGAAAAACATAAAAAAAATATTATAGGTAAACATAGCATGCTCAAAATTGGATTACCCTATAAATACAATGAAATAGCGTGTCGTTAACTGAACTTGTCACTTATTTCTGAAACAATGTGATGTTGAAAAAATCTGCAAAATCACTGCAGAATGAGAAAATAATTACAAGTCTTGTTACTGTAAGTGTAGTATATTGACGGTTACATGTCTGTTGTAGATGCATACTGTAATAACCAAAATTTGACGGGGGAAAAACTCGTATGTAAATGAACTGCCATGGACATACTGATATTCAGAAAACATTTTTATTCTGAATGTGATAGAAACTACGATTAAGCGTTTTTAAATTGCGATGTCAATTCGTGATGAAATTAAAACACAGAACGAAACAACATAGCGTGATGGTACCTAATTTAGAATTGATGACTGTTACATTGCGAGATTTAGGAATTTATAAATTTATAATTCGATTAGTATTATATGTGACGTGTTTATTCCATGTAAAAAAATATGATATGTAATTTAATGAGTTAGATAAAGATAATATTTAGGCCAAAAAGGCATTTTGGTGCCTTGAAATCATGTTGGAAATATTAAACATTCAAAACCATTTCCTTCAGTCTGTAGTTAAAAAAATAAGCGAATACAGATTCAAAATGGAGATTCAATAACCTATAATTTCGAATGTTGGTCGATGTTGTGTTTCTAACAGAAAATTCTGCTCCAATGACAGTTTTCCTAAATTTATGTAACGAAAACAGGATTAGATAATTAAAAATTTATGAAAGCCGTAATTGGATATTGCTTAAAGATTTATGCCAGTATAATGTAGAATGAAATGATAATCGGAAAAAAAAATGCACGAATAAAAGGTTATTTATAATAATTATCATCATACCAACCATAGATTCTCTACCAAAGGACAAAGTAACAGATAATGACAAGAAAATTATCATAAAAAAACAATCATATGCGTGTAATTTGAATTTCATTACCTAATAACTTTAATTTTCTTTAGTATTTTATAATAAATAATAAAATAGTTATTATTTTAAATGCAGAATTTTATGGGGTTTTTTTTTCATAGTTTCGATTTTAAACGAAATAAATAATCATCAAAAAAATTATTTGTTGTTGTTATATAATGACTTTTAGCTAGACTAAGGACTGGCCACACTAAGAGTTTGGCCTCCAATGGAGATGAGAAGACATATACCCTTTGTCATTGTTCGGCCATCGCGTCTCCCTCTCATCTCATCGATTGTATTGGTGCCTCTGTGAGGCAACTGTTGAATGAGGGGAAGACAGTTTACGATCTATTGATGCAGCATGATCTACTGGACTTGGTTTAGGATTCTAAAACAAGGGGGGAAGCAACAACAACATATAATGACTTAGGCACATGCAATACATATCTTCCATTGTATCATTTTTTTAAATATTTTCTGCAAAAATTTGTTCTTTATTAGCAGTGGATCTAAAATTACTGCAAATATATTTGAATGTTACGATCATCGCATATCTTATAATGCACATTGTGTCATAATTAATTTCCTCAGATTGTAACACCTCGGCCTATACTAGACTTAATAACGACTTCAAGAAGTCGACCACTTTCAGGTTCACGGGAACACTTTAATTTTTATTTACAAGCAATATATATATATATTGATATATACATTACACATACACATTAAATAACCCAGAGCGGTCAGTACTCTCTCTGGGAACACTCTCTCTGGGACCTGAATCTCTAGCGCTCTGGCGCTCTCTATATATATATATATATATATATATATATAAGAGCGTAGCAAAGTCAGGCTTCTATATATCACAACAGGATATCAATATATATGTGGGCTTGTGGGCTTATGGGATACATATAAGAAACAACAACAACAACATATATATATATATATATATATATATTAATAATTTACACATTAAATAACCCAGAGCTCTGTATATATATATATATATACAGAGCTTTGGGTTATTAGAAATTATTATTTACAAAAAAAAATGAAAATTGAAGATATCAATTGATTCACAATTACAATTCACTCCAAGGACAAAGATTTTCAGAGTTCTCGAGTCTACGACGAATACAATGCCCCCTGTCTGCGACAGACCTTAATTATCACACGGCATGATGCACGAAACCGCAAGGGGCTCACTTTATAAACACGGGCAATCTCCGGTCTGTTCAGTAACTTTACAGAAAAAGAGAAAACACGTCGCAGAACTCGCTGTCGACTCGTAGCAGAACATACTCTGTCCTTCTCCAAAAAGCCCCCTTAAAAAATCCATCTAAGCTGTCATCGTTCGGGGACAGCTTCCCTCGTTTCTCTTTGGAGTGGACACTTCCACAGCACATGATATATCACCAATTACGATGCAGCAACTCATCGTAATCCATATTCCGTCTATAATTGTTTTAACCTGTGAATTTCGAACAGGCAATCACTAATTTCATGATGCATCATTATCCATGACACTGGGGTCAATGGGTACACCTGGGTCAATTTCCTATAAGAATACTATTACAGATATAATACAGTAGGTTCGACTAAAACATTTTGGATAACGCTGAATCTGTTAATGATTCACAGCGTGAATGGCAGAAAAAATCTTTCAGATTTATAAATTTGGCATAAATATAAAGAAAATGTCGAAAATATTTTTTTGTTTGAAAATGAAAGACATTATTTTACGTCTTAAAGTAGTAAAATTGCTTCCGAAATATTTGGCTATTTCATCTTGTAATAATCATTTGCTAGATTCCAAAAATACTCAACATAAAAAAATAATATTTTTTTCCCCAATGAAGCTGACAAACACTTAGACAGCTTGGTCTTGGATGCCTTAAGGCAAGCGCTGCACAGACGTTACTCACTTTGCATTACCCAGGGGGCGCGTATAATTTGAAGATACGGACGTGGAATAATAATGCCCCCGCAACGCTTTACGATCCTATTAGGACCGGGACCTACGGTTTAAAGTGGATTCCTAACCACTACAAACATCCATGGCACCACCGGGACTCGAACACAAAACATGTGGTACTGAGCGCTAGAGCGCTAGCCACTCGGCCATTCAGGCCCCCAGAGAGATCGTATAATATAGAAATGCACAAAACATTTCACAGATTTAAATAATAATAATAACAAAATATTTTAACATAATGAGGATTTAAACTTTAAAAATGCCTAACATGAAAAGTTCTATCAATTTTTACTTTAATTTCTTAAATATACTTGAATTGTATTTAAAGAGATGCAATGTATTTAACAAAATAAAAAGTGATATTATTTGTTATCGGAAAAAACATTTATTTATATCTCTTATCAAGTTTACGAATAAAACTTTTTCAAGCACAGATATCTTAATTTCTTTTAGTTACCTCATCAATCTTTCAGAAGACAGTTAAAATCCAGAAAATAAATGTTAAACATTTATCACTTAAGTAGCAACAATATTTTCCTGTTTATTGACAAAATTATTCGATAAAATTTATTCCTCTCTCCTCTGTGGTGAATTTAACTTTCCATTCAATAAGTATATTGCATATTAAGGTATTCAAAGATTGAATCGGCATATGCTTCGAATTTTGTGATCAATGGCATAATAAAACAGCAATACGCAACGAAATATTGTTTATCAATTAAGCATAAAGCTCTGCCAAATTGTTTTGCGGATAAAACAATATTCCAATATAAATAAGCTCCAACATTAAGTAACAATCGATTGAACTATAAAGCGAGAAATGTTGCTACGATATGATACAGAAAATTAATTTCAAAGTTTTCTGAAAGTATTTTATTTGAGAGGTTTAACTATACAATGAAACTATATTCAACTCATTATTTAAACTCTTAGGGGAGAAAAACAATTCAAGTGCAATTCGGATAAATCACTATGTACATAAATAATCTACTTTTATTTTGACAAAAAAAAAATGCAACCTTTTTACAGATTTCTATTGATTTATATTAGAGATGACTAGATTTATTAAGAGTACGAGAAATATTCATTGTATCTTAAGGGAAGACTTTCAAAAAAGAACACGAAAATTATCCGTCATATAATATTTTTTTTTTATATCAATCACTTACTGTTACAAAGAAATATGATAATAATAAAAAGCAAATGAATGAATTATTTCAATGCATCTAACTGTAATATTTGATACATTGTTTGTTGCAGTTAAGAAGAAAATTAATTCATTTTTATCAGTCATGCAGTTCTAACTTTTGAATTTTATAACTGAAAAGGTTGCTTTCGTATCCCTTGATTGGCTTAGTCTGTCGTTCTACGGTCATTTCGTGTACACTCTAAGCTAATTAGACCGGGACCTACAGTTTAACGTGGATTCCGAACCACTAACAAACATCCATGCCACTGCCACTATTCGAACTTGAAGCCTGTGGTACCAAAGGCCAGACATATCCCTTGAAGAGTACAAGAAAATTAAATATCGTTGTCCTCCCGAATAATATGGCTATGTTGATTGCCAGCTCGGAGTATAAATCCTCTTCCGAGGGATGTCCTCACAATGTAGTACGGCGGCTGCAACAGCTGGACAATCAAAGTCATGATGAGGAGTAAGCTCGATATCAGGGCAGTTGTCCCATTTTTGCTATTTTTTAACGCCATCAGCAGAAATTTTCATATTTTTGTGGTGCTTCATCCTTAATCTTGTGAGAGTAGTAGCTATTTTTCTGTTGACATTTAGTTTTGTAACATGGTGTACAGTTTTGATCTTAGAAAAAATCAAAAGTTCAGATTTTGCCAAGGTATTTGCATCTGCAAGAGATTTGGTTTGGTTTGTAGCTCTACGATCATTTTGTGCACACTTTAGACTAATTAGACCGGGACCTTCAGCTTAATCTGTATTCCGAAACACCAACAAACATCCATGCCACCGCCAGGATTCGAACATGAAACATGTGGTATCAAAGGCCAGAGTACTAGCCAATTGGCCATCAAGCCGTCATCTGCGAGAGAAGTAGGAATAACTGAAAAACTTTAATCCCAAATATGTTGACCCAAAAAGTTTTTTAATGTGTTTCTGGCAACTATTTATAATTTACCTTTACGCATTTACACCGCCCTAGGGGTTTTAAAAAAAACTATCGTCATAAAATTTATTTTGCAGGACAGTATCATCATTTTTCATGTTGTAATTATCCAGGTGTAAATCATAATACATCTAAATAAAGAAATACTTAATAAATCTGATAACAGTTTTACTTTTTAAAAATTAGAAAAGCAATCCTTGAATATTAATGCCAAATCATTAATGTTTTTAACTTATGAAATATTGAATTTTACTGTAAAATTTCAAAAACTGTCATATAAGTGAAATAACTCTCTGACCTTAATTGTATTTGAAATAAATTTAACACATTGAAAAGACAAAATTTAGCCGGTAACAATTAATCATATCTGGTAAATAAACGGAATGTTGTAAAAAAAAGTAATAAAAAAAATTTCAAGTCAATTCCTATTTTTTTTCACTACATTGCAGAAAAGTCCTTTACAAATAAAGGTGAAATTTTCCTCTTACATCTTGCGCCATCTATTATTAAATACAGGCAACTTAAATCTAAAAAAAATGTAGCTAATTAATTAAATTTAATTGATGAATTAATATTTGAAAAAACTGTATTAGCATCAAGTGTCGTACACTGCAAGTTAAAAAAAAAATGTATTTGAAATCGAGTGGAGGAATAAAAAGTATTTTATGAACGATTTAAAATTTGAACAAAATATATATATAGGGAGAATGTGAACTTATAGTAGGAATTGAATAAAAATAAAAGTTCATAAATTACATATATATATATATATATATATATATATATATATATTATTATTTTTTTTTTTTTGTTCAGAACTCCATGTTATTTGTAAAATTATGAAAAGGGAAATTTATTTTATTAATTAATAATTTATTATTAATTTTTTATTTATTTTTTGCATGTATAAAAATATACTATTTCGTAACGTAGTACATATAAGTTTATTTTAAACAATAATGTGTATTTAATATATAAAAAGAAAACATTTTATTTTAAAAACGAAAAAGGAAAAAAAAGGAATCACTCAAGTGTAAAAGTTTTTGCTACAAATTTTTAAAATTTGGAGTAAACTAACATGTGGTGTTATGTTGCGACAAATCGTCAATCGACGGACACCCCTGAGTAGTCTACTCATGCATGGAGGGAATACGGGTAACTTCTGTTGTGATGGAGCACCAGCAGTCGGATTTAGCTCCGTGTCGCTGAGGAAGGAGGGCAGTGTCTTCAGGGAGGACTTTCAGAGGAACTACCCCTCATTTGCGTATCGTATGGGAGAAAACAGCAGAAATCCCACCAAGTAGTCTGACTAACGAGGCAAGATGCTGAACATCACGACCGCTATCGAGTCTCCTCGTTTTTGAAATAATCTACAACAATGGCCCCAGTTGATTGAACCTCAGCCCTAATTCTCCTCAACGACGCGCGTTACCACTGAGCTACGAATCGGGCCACTGAGAAATGTTGTCAGTGGTAATGTTGAACTTCTATCTTAAGATACAAAATAAGAAATTTGAATTAAGATAAGAAATATGATTATGTAATAAAATTTACATACAAAAGCAAAATTAATTTAATTAAAATATTTGTGATGGTTTTAATACTTTATGTATTAATAAACTAATAAATATTGAATTTAATTTACTTTTAAAATAAAATCTTTTAATAAAGTAATATCCAAACTTCAAAAATTTTCTGTGTATTTCATATACAAGGTTTGGTTTGATTTTAGATCTACGGCCATTTTTTTTTTTTTTTTTTTTTTTTTTTTTTTTTTTTTTTTGCACGCTAAGGCTAATTAAACAGGGACCTACAGTTTAAAGTGGATTCCGAACCACTAACAATCATTCATGCCAACTCCAGGATTCGAACCTGAAGCCTATAGTACCAAAGGCTTTGTAGACCTTTATTTGTTTTTAAAATGTGTCTGAAATTTCAATCTTTGAAGTAAAATTGCTAAACAAAACTAACTAGCATTCAAACGAACATTTATTTTGTATTTTACATTTTATTTTAATTAAAACAAAATCGTTCCCATCTTTAGAACAAAAGAAATTCAAATTAGCTGTCAGTAATCTAAAATATCCTTACAGTTAAAATAATTTACAAATTTTGTTACAAATAATCTTAAATTGAAGATATTTTGGCTTTTATAATAACTTGTAGTCTTAGTGCTGTGAACTCGACTAATTTTGAATTAAGTTAATTCGAAATAGAATTATATTATTCCTGAAGAAAAATTTTTAGATCAATGGAGAAATCCAGATTTTTAAATCAATCAATCTAGAAATGAATCTTAATCTTACTTTGTTACAAAAAAAACATCCCACAAACGCTCAATAATATCCGTAGACTGTGGAGGAAATTGAAAAAAGTTTGACATGCTATGTAACGCCTAAATCTGCCCGTCTCGTGGCTTAGTGGCAACGTGCTCAACTGGTAAGCATTAGGGCTACTACTACTGCACCACACCACATCACTGTGCCTAGAGCTGAGTTGCCCCTTTACAGTTCGGGAATAATGTGGGTGAGAGAGAAGTCTGATTGGGCTCTGTGACGCTTTACGGTCATATGAGACCGGGACTACGACTTAAAGTGGATTCCGAACACTACAAACATCCAGGGTACCGCCGGGATTTGAGTACCTGTGGTATTCGCCGATACCTGAGGTACCGAGCGCTAGACACTCGACCTTCAGGCCCCCAAAACTTTCAATCATTAAGGCTGAGATTCAATCCAATGGTGGCTTTGTTATAGACACTGTTTTAAAAATCGAGGAGACTCGATGAAAGTTTGTGTTGTTCAGCATCTTGCCTTGTTAGTCAGACTGCTTGGTGGGGTTTTTCTCCCGTACGATTGGCAAATGCGGGGTAGTTACCCGTAAAAGTCCTCCCATCAGACATTTTTTTACAGCGACACGGAGCCAAGTCAGGATTGTACAAAAATTCAATTCCACCGACTGTTGTGTGCTCCATCACAACAGAAGCTGCCCCTCCCTTTCCTCCTTCCATGAGAAGCGGCTTGTGGGCCAAGTGGCTAGCACTCTGCCTATTGGTATCAGAGACTTAAGGTTCGAATCCTGGCGGTGGTATGGATGTTTGTTAGTGGTTCAGAATGCACTTTAAATTGTAGGTTCCAGTCTGTTTAACCCTAGTGTGCGGAAGATTACCGTAGAACTACAAACCAAACTAAACCTTCTATGAGAACACACGGATTTATGGATTTAATCTAGATGGTGCTTTTGACCAAGTAGTATGAGAAATAACACATCTAAATCTAATGTTTAGCTGTATGTGAAAGATCATTTTCGCGTAAAAAATAAGTCCCTTTTTTGCAGCACATCATGAATTATTATTTAATATATTAATGTGTATATTATGATTCCTAATCCTATCTGTAACAACCAAATTTCCCACACTAGAGGACTTATAGAACCTCGAACAAGTACAGAACAAGTACTCCTCCAAATTACACTGCTGGAAGATATATATATATATATATTTTTTTTTGGGGGATACTGTGTTTGGTTTTATCCATTTCTTTCTCGCTTCATGAGTTCCAAAAAAAGTATTGTTCTAACTTTCATCCGAGAAGATATTGTTTTATCCAAAATTCAGAACCATGATGTAGAGTTTTCTGCAAAAGTTAAGCATTGTTGAGGATTCTTCTTGATCGCGAAATATATTTTTCTGATAATTCGTCCGTGGAAACAAGCTCCTCTTCATTCGTTTTGCACTGCAATTATTGATCCGTATACTCAAATGTTTTGAAGCTGAATTGCAATTTTAGGATCATTAATCCTCAATTTTTTTTTTTCATTTGACAAATAACAAATCGGCAAACATAATAGCTGAGGAGCGATGATCGATTGTTACGTGCTTGATTAACTAACATTGAAAAAGAACCAAATTTTTTTAACGATTGATTGTATGATAGAACGAGGTCTACTAATCAAGACTAAAATTTGATTCAATGCTTTATCTGCTTTTTGCTTTTGTAAAATTCGTTTCCTTTAAAAAATAAAAGCATTCAAATGCTTTTTCTCGATTTTGTAGTACTGTTAAAAACACAAATTTCAAATTGAATTTTATCACAGGCTACAGGTTCGAATCTTGGCGGTGGCATGGATATTTCTTAGTGGTTCGGAATCTATGTTAAACTGTAGGTCTCGGTCTAATTAGCTCAAAATGTGCCAAAAATTACAGTAGAGCGACAAGCCAACCCAAACCAAATAGAATTTTTGTTTCATCATATGTACTGAAAAGCTTCTAATATAGATTATAGGTTTTCAGGGCCTGATGACCAAGTGATTCTGGCGTTCGGTGCCATAGGTTTCGGGTTTAAGTCCCGCCGATCCCATGGAAATTCGTAGTGGTTCGTAAGCCACCTACCTCTAATATGACTGTAGAGCGTAGGGCCGACACCCCTACCCCGTAAAAAGTCAGCGTCAAGGAGCTCAGTCAGACTTCTATCTACGAGTGCTCCATCATATCAGAAGCTGTCCCTTCCATGAGACCTCATGGGTTCTTGGACTTGGTCTAGATGTTGCTGTCCACTAAGTGGAACAAACCACAACAACAACAGGTTTTCATGGGCCTGAATGGCCGAATGTCAAGCGCTCTGGCGCTTGGTGCCACAGTTTGCGGGTTAGAGTCCCGGCGGTGTCATGGATGTTTGTGCTGTTCGGAATCCACTTTAAGCAGTAGGTCCCGATCTCATATGACTGTAGAGCGTCACGGAACCAAGTCAGACTTCTACCTACGGATGTTCCATCACAACAGGAACTACCCCTTTACCCTTCAACCATGAGTCCATACGGATTCGTGGCTTAGTTTAGATGTCTACCAAGTGGTTTAAAAAAAAACACTGGATTTCATTTTTAAAACGATTGTAAATTGCGATAAAAAAAGGATTTTTTTTAATTTTTAAATAAACATTTATAAATATTTTGATTATTTTAAAATTCTAAGTTCGAATAATTTATGAAACTTCTGATAACTGTTTAAAAGAAATGTGCTCACTATTAAATAATAAAAATATTTTTTTTATTCAAATTCTTAGAGTAGTAATCGAAAGATATAATAAAAATTTAATATTTTGAAAAATAGATATATTTTGCATTTTAAATACATTTCTTTTATAATTTAAAACAAATTCGTTAAAATGCTGTAATACATGATAAAAGGATGATTTTTTTTTTTTTTTTTTTTTTTTTTTTTTTTTTTTTTGATGAATGGACTCTAATTTCGAACGAAGCACGCTTGCTTGATGTGGTTGTCACGGTGATATTTTTATTACGTAAATAAATACTAGATAAAAAAATTATATTCTAGGCAGATAAATTCTTTTAATATAAAGCAGATTTAAACTTTGCATGAAAAATATTTTTAAATTATTATCAAGCATTAATTAGGAGCAGATTTTTTTTTTTTTTTTTTTTTTTTTTTTTTTATATATATATATATTTAAAATTGTATACGAGAACTTTTCTGAGATTTACTAAAAGCTGACTGAGATTACTGAGATTGATGAGCTACTGAGATTTACTAGAGCATTAAAAACATTCTTTTTAATTTTTTTAAATGTGAAAAGTTTTAAATTCAATTAACCGTATGGTCTTAATTGGAATAAACTGAAATTTGTAATTATTTATTGTCTTATAGACATGCATTTAAAAATATTTAAATGATGTTAAATTATTAGTAATTTTTATATATTTCATGTGCTTTAATATATATATATATATATATATTAGCATATAAGGGGTCTGAATGGACGAGTGGCTAGCGCTTTGGCAGTCGGTACCACAGGTTTCGGGTTCGAGTCCCGACGGTACCATGGATGTTTGTAGTGGTTCGGAATCCACTTTAAACCGTAGGTCCCGGTCCTAATAAGATCGTAGAGCGTTACGGGGGCATTGTTACTCCACGTCCGTATCTTCAAATTACACGCGCCCCTGGGCAATGCTAAGTGAGTAACGTCTGTGCAGCGCTTGCCTTAAGGTATCCAAGATCAAGCTGTCTAAGTGTTTGCCAGCTGCATTGGAACGAAAAAAAAAAAAAAAAAAACACTTTCTTTAAATGTGTAGTGTAAAATTTGTGGCAATTTTTATATTTTCATCTGATTTAGTGAAAGTTGATGTTTTGGTATGAATATAGTTAGATTTATGCTGGAAAAGTTCGCCCTCTTTGGAAAACGAGGCAGCTTTGATTAATAAGGGACCGTTTCCAGTGAAAAGTAAGGTCTCAACTGCGAATATTTACTTTCCACCGAAAATAGGAAATATTTTGCTGCTTCTTTTGGCGCTTAATTAATGGGAGATTTTTTTGGAACTGTAAGATACAAGTGGTGTACTTTATGAAATCTTGTTATTTTGAAAAAATTTGGGATTGAAAGGATAAACCTTCTTGAACACAAAATTCAGTTGCAAAATAAAATATCAATGCATTTTTTTTTTTTTTTTAACTTCGTTACTTAAATAACTAATGTAAAGGTTTCCTTAATCCATAATAGGACAAATATATCTTCTTAAGATATATTAATATTTTTATTTTTATTTATTTTTTGTTCTTAGTGAGGAAAGACAAAAAATAAGGGGGTGGGGAGGCTTCCACTCGCTAACAGTTGCTCATACTGCCCATGTTGTCCCTGGACGATATCATTATGATCAGATGAAATGATTATCTCTAACAGAAAGACTTTTATTCAAATTTCAGTAGTCTAATGGGGTTTTTTTCTCTCTCAAATGAAGAGTTTCTTTGTCATGGTTAACTATTTCGTTAAAAAAATTTTATTGGTCTTTCGACATCTGTACCAGTGGGATTTTCTTCATCCATCTGTAAATTGAACATTGATTTCGAAAACTTAAATTTTAAAATTTAGTTCGATTGCAGCCTTTGGGGATAGATATTATTTTGTCGGACCAATTGTTGATTGCTTCTTTACAAAGTCTTCCTCTACCTCTTATTTGTATATTTTTTAAATAATAATGCTTCTTGTACAAATACCAGAAATGATCAATATTTACTTGTAAGTCAGGATTAATTGCTCTTTTAAAAGATTGCTCGTAAGTAAAAGTAAATAATTATGCTGGCAAATTTTCTTGAGATTATGTCCACGTTCAATAATCCTTGTTAAAGAAAGTGTATTTTGATGGACATATTTTATATAGCATTGTAATGTAATATTAAAATCAAATGTGAAAACTTTTAATCATGATTATAAATTAAATGACATTTGAAAAAATACCTTTATAAAAAATTGTACGAAATTGCTAAGCTAAACATCTTGCATACAACAAAAAAGTAGTTATATTTTTAATTTACATGGCAATATAGATCAATAATATTTATGTAAAATTTTGGTTTTTGGCTCACACTTGTAGTTGAATACATAATTGTTTGAAATAAGCTTACAAAAATATCAAAAAGTCAGGTCGGTTCCCTCATATTTCGGGTCTAAGATTATTTGGTGGTGGTAAAAAGGGCAAGAATATATATGAGTTATATACACTCATGTTCATAAATTAAGGATAATGAAGTTCAGGCAAAGAAAGAGACAGAAGCAAAACAAATTTGACTTACTTGTAAAGTCTATTTATTAAACTAAAGGTAAAGAGCAAAAAAGATGCTATATGTTTGACATAATTAATAAAAATTGCGATTTTTACTCCCTGGAGCAAATTTCAAAAAAGAACCTATTTACAAAAAACAGTATAACATGGTTAGTATGATGGTTAATATGGAGTATGTCTCCCGGAAGATGCAATACAGGCCTTACAACGCCTAGGTCTGCTGAGTATCAAATTATCAATCTGATCTTGGGGAATATTACACCACTCATCAAGCAATGCCCTCCGAAGTTCCGGATGACAGGTGGGAGGGGGTTGACGGGCTGCAATTCGTCGGCCAAGCATATCTCACACATGCTCTATTGGATTCAAGTCCGGTGAGTATGCTGGCCAATCCATACGGGTGATATCCTCCAATTGAAGGCATTCGTCTACAATGTTTGCACGGTGAGGACGGGCGTTGTCATCCATAAACAGAAATTCAGCACCCATGGCGCCCCGAAACAAACGTACAAGTTGTTCCAGAATGGCATCCCGATAGATGTGGCCTGTCATCGTTACACTCTGAACATGCAGGTCAGTTCTGGAACCAAGAATAATTCCTCCCCAAACGAGCCATCCTGCACCACCGTAACGGTGTCGTTCAATGGTGTTCTCTTGGGGGTAACGGGTACCTGGCGCTCTCCATATGAAAGTCCGGCGAGAATCAGACTGCAAACTAAACCTGGACTCGTCGGAAAAAATCACACCAGACCACTGTTGCGGTGTCCACAATGCATGCTATCTACTCCAGGTTAATCGCAGGCGACAGTGAGTTGCGGTAAGTGGAACACATCTGACAGACCTACGAGCATATAGACCAATGTGCCCTAAGCGTCTGTACACGGTCTGCCTTGAAACTGTCGTACCGGTAGCTGAAGAGAGCTGACGAGACAGGTCTGATGCTGTGCTGCGTCTGTTTCTTTTGGCAGTAACTGCTAAATACCGGTCCTCATTCGGCGTTGTAACTCGGGGGCGACCTGTGCTGTAACATCTACTCACATTACCATCATCTTGGAATCGTTGCCAAAGCCTGGAGATAACACTCTGGGCGATTCCAAGTTCCTCGGATATTTCCAGCTGGGTACGTCCACATTCCAGTCGTCCGATAATTCTACCACGTAAAAAAATCATCCAAATGCTTCCTTTGTGCCATAACTATGCGGTTATTGCACTGAAAGGCTTTTAAAGCGCTTGTGAACAATTTTACTTCTTTGCCACCATTCCTTATATACCCCTCTCTTACACTCTCGTCATTGTGACGTAAAATCCGCGGCATCTGATGGTTTACTGTAATTTGCATATTCTTCTTCAAGATGTGTGTGATAATTCTACTGGTGAAATTGTTATTTTAGAGTTCAATTTCTGTGTGATTCTGAATTATCCTTAATTTATGGACATGAGTGTATTATAATTCATTACAACCATATGTGTTTAAATAGGGAATAAAGCCTCAAACCACCGTAATTTCCTGCTCACTTATCGCTTTTTAGATATTTTACTTCAACGCATATTTACTGATCATACATTTCTTGTTACGTTTCCATCACCGATGATTTACATTTTCCTTACTTTCTTCTTTTTTTTTCTCTCAATTCATACGATTACTATTATCTATTTATCATGACTTTTCTTTCCTACTGCCTTCACATACCATTGAGTAGATGAACGCTTCGCGTTCAGGCACTCGACATCTGTATTCAACAATGATGAAATAGGGAATATAAATATCTAGTCTAATATCTAATATTTATATAAATAATTAAAAATGTAAATATAATTTTCAAATATTTTTAACATTTTAAAAAAGAGATATTCTTAAGAATTACAATTACATCTTTTGATCACTTATAAAATACTTTTTTAAATTTTTGCAAAAATAGTCAATCTTTTCCTGTGTTCCATTTCTAAATTCTACAAAGCAGTAAATTTTAAAGTCATTGTTGAATACAGATGTCGAGTGCCTGAACGCGAAGCGTTCATCTACTCAATGGTATGTGAAGGCAGTAGGAAAGAAAAGTCATGATAAATAGATAATAGTAATCGTATGAATTGAGAGAAAAAAAAGAAGAAAGTAAGGAAAATGTAAATCATCGGTGATGGAAACGTAACAAGAAATGTATGATCGTTGAAGTAAAATATAAAAGCGATTGAACGGTGGTTTGAGGCTTCGATTCCAAAAGTATCTTGTATTTTCCATTCAATTGCGTAAATATAGTTTGTGCCTTGATAAATGAAGAAATTTCTAGAAAGTTTAGTAATATAGTTGTCAATAGAATCAATTTTTAAATCTTGATGAATTGTAGAGTTGCTGACAAACCAGGGTGCACCAGTGATAATTTTGAATAATTTGTACAGATTTCTTGTTAATAAATGGGGCTTTCTAATAAATGGCTTTCATGAGTCGAATATCTTAAAATGCAAATAAAAAGGAAAACATTATTACTTTACCTTTAGACCTAAATAATAAAATTATCTGAAATAATAAATCAATGTTTCTCAAAAATTAGATGTTAATTTATATTTCTTTTATTATTATATTATTCTTATATCTGTCGTAATGTCACTTCAGCCCAGATAAATAATTTTAAACCTAAAAGTGGCAACAAACGATTTACAAACAAAACAATTTTCGATTTCCATGGCGGGTAGTATTATTACCGGGAATACGCACTCTTATCAAGTGTTATTAGTAAGTTTAACTAATTTGTTCATAATCTTTTAAAATTCTGCACTTTAAATCATATGTATTTGTATGATTTATTTATAACATTTTAAAATTGGAAAAAAGTTGTTTGTATGCGATGCGTAGGGTGAGCATTTTACGTTACTGTTTTAAATACAACATTACTTATTGTTATATTTATTAATACGTTAGTTATTGTTATATTTATTATTTTATAATTATCCTTTCATAAAGTGAAATAATTATATTATAATATTACAAAATCTATTTGTGCTTTGTTATCATACTTTTTTAAAAAACAAAACTTCAATGTAGGTTTTTACTACAATTTTCTTATCTATTTGTTACGTAATGTAAGTTTTTATTGTATTTTTCTAATTTATTTTTAATTGAAAAACAGTTTTAATATAAATTCAACCCAATTGACATCAGTATCTTCTATTATAATTTTTCCTTTTATAATACTGTCTTTATATCTATAATTTGAAAATATCACATCAAAATCTTCAGGATCAGCATTTAATATTAATTTTTTTAAGTTAGACAAACTTTGTAAGCAATAAATTTGTAAAGAATAACATAATTAGAAATTAGTAAAATAAGTTAATTTAATTAAAATAATAAGTATTTAAAAAGAATTCTGAAATGGTAGTAATTTCTAGAAACAAAGAAAAGGAAATTTTCTAGTGATTTTATATTTACCTTTTAAAGTTTTCTAAAATTCTTTTACTTATTAATTACGGGAATGTTTGTCACACAATGAGAGATCATGTATCAAATACATAGAATTTAAAATATAGATAATTTCCCCAATTTTTTATAGGGGAGATGAGATCATTATTGACTAATTGAGCCAAAAGTAATTGGTTTTTATTTCTAAAACAAAATAGAAATTAAAAAAAAAAAAATCTTATTTATTTTAATGTTGGCTACAATTATTTAGGTTATGAGAAAGTTATTTATCTCTAAAAAAGTCCAATGTGTATTTTAATCTGATTGTTTAATAAATTTTTTCATTTGCTTATTATGTTAAATTCATTACATTTACTAAGCATAAAGGATATATTAATCAATATTATAAAAATATTTAAAATAAAATTAGTTACATATGTATTAACATCCACGATTAGTGACATATGTTTGTGGTAAATGCAAATTGCTTCTAATGTTTATGTATGAACTTGATCAATTTGAAAATTCAAGTTATTTTAATTATAAAAGATCAAAAATTGTTTAAATCAAAATAGAAATGATATTATTGTACTACACAAATTCTAAATAATACAACCATTTCCTTAAATTTGATTTCTCTAACAAAGAAGTTAATGAGAACATGTACTTAATACTGTTATAAATTTTGCATTATAAAGTTTATAAAATGTATTAACAATAATTAGGTGTGAAATTATTTGTACTTTTTATTATTATTACTATTTTATTATTATTACTTGATTTAATTATATTTCTTTTGCAGACCAATTTCCAAACTGCTTTGACTAATCCACTAAGTGACAGATGTATTTTTCTAACGCAATTATTGCAGGATTCACCACTGAAGGTTGGTAATTTTTCGTTCATTCTTTCTTACTCAAAAATTTTTATATTTGTGTTCTCAACTTACTTTTTAAAAAAATTTTTGAAGAATTGTGGTTATAAATGAAATAAATTTACCAAAATTTTACATTTTAAACTTAGCTCCAAAATTTTATTAATTACAGAAATAATAAAAGATATAAAATTGTTTCTAATGATATAAACTTTTATATCATCTTAGATTTTCAGGACTTTCAAAAAATATATATATAATTCTTTTCATTTAAATCACTTTCTAATTTCAGTATTAATCATTGTTTATTGTAAATCTACTTTTTGTGTAATATATTATTATATGAATGACAGGTCTGTTGTTCGTTTTTTTGAATTTATCTTTCGGTGATTTTATTACATGCTTTACTTTAGTTGATCTAAATTAAAAATATGATAGCTGAAGTTTAGTATAATAATTTTTCAAGTTTTATCTTCCTTAGCTATATATATATATATATTTACGATAAGGTAAAATTGTAAACTTTTTATTGTATAAGTTAATGAATTGTAATGACTCAAATGGAACCATTATACAATAAATGAAATTCGATTTTATTTGCTTTGTTATTAAAATAAATAATCATCAAATGCAATTTAAATTAATTTAAAGCAAGAAGAATTTTGATATTTTCAACAAAGTTTAGAGAAAGTATTTCTTAAAAAAAAAAAATCTATATATCACTATGTTCTAAAAAAGATTGCAATCAATTTTCTCTTTATATTCAAAGATTTCTGCTTATTTTTTCTCAGATTATGATTCTCCTTATAGGGTAATACTATAGTGATTAAAGTATTGTGAAGTACTTTTCCATTTTGTATTTATTTCATTTTTAAGATAATACTACTTTTTTATCAAATACTATGTGTTTGATCTAATGTAATTGTTTTTTCAAATCTTGTTTATGTTTCTTTCAGGAACTTCAGTATGTGTTTCCTACTTTAGTCGAGAGCATATTTGGCTTTCACACTGGAATAGACTGGGGACTTCTCACAATTGAAAAAGACATTCAAATAAAGGAGTTTGATAGTTTAAGAAGGCTTTTGGCTCCTGATGGTCCCATTCTAAGGATAGTTAATAAATTCACTGAAGAATTTTCTCCTAAATTTGAATTTCCTATTACTTGTTTACCAGTAAGTTTTACAACCATAGTTTTAAAAAGTTGATAATTTAGTTGCTAAATAGTAGTAATTTAAATTTCAGTTAATAATTTAGTGGAATAATAACTTTATTACATTGTTTGGTTACTCATCATTATTAGAAAATCCATATGTTTGCCAAACTCTATCCTTATAAGTAGCTTAAAAATTGCTGAAATACATTTTTTCAAAGTATTGTTTTATGAGGATTAACAGATTTTTGTAATTTCAGATTATAAGTTATATTGTTTAGAATTGTGTTTCCTGGAATTTAAACTTATTCTGTAATTTTTTTTTATAATCAATTTAAAATAAAGTATAATTTTAATGAAAAAAGATTTCTTTTTAATTAGGCTGTCTTAATCTTATAGTAATATGTATTTATCAAACCCTATCATTTTGCCATGACATTCACTTCTATGTTATATATTTATTATTTGTTTAATTTTTTATTTTATTTTAATATGAACTTTTATATTTTTTAAAATTTATTTTCATTAAAGGAATTTAAATAAAATTCTGAATATTCTTATTTTATTCAAGGTTCCAAGTCAGACTATGTTACAAGAAGGTAAAGTTCCAGCATTGTATGCAAACAAATTACAAATATTAAATCCAGGAGTGTTTCCATCTACTCTGCAATTAAGTATCCTTTTGAAGCCATGAAATATAATGCATGCATGTGCTTAAATTATTAGTTTTATTTATAAATATGCTTAAACTGAATACTACTCAATATTTTTTTGTACTATTTAATAATCAGTATAATATTTAAACTTCTAGAAAAACTATTATTTGTAGTTATTTTTGCTAAAATACTTATTTAATAAGCAGATTAAATGTTTTCAATCAATGAAATTTATTTGCCTCGCATGTAGAATTCAAATTTTAAGTAATTTTTTATAGACATGGAATATTGAAATCGTAGAGATCATTAATTAATTTCAAATTCTTTTTATTTAAAAGTATTCATAAAATATCATCTCAGTTTCATTATTTTAACCATTTATTGATAATTTAAGATTTAAAACTTTTGAAGCAATATAAAATATTAAATGATACATAATGTAATTTCTAATTAGACTGCCAACATCAACAAGTAAATATTATATAGAAAAATATCTTATACAGTAAAACCCTGATTTATTATTTTTACAGTTTATGTTTTTCAGTAGCATAAATAAAAAAAATTATTTAAGAACTGAAGCACCTGGGAAAAAATTGGAATATTGGGATCATCATTATTAACATCAATCCTTAACATCAATTATTAACATCCTTTTTCTCAATTCTTACAACCTATATTTTGTAGTAACCATTTCTCAGTTGCTTACCATATGGAAGAAAATTTGAAAAGCTCCTACTAAACAACCTGATGTAAAATATTTTATATATTATCATATTCATAATTGAGTCTCTTTGTTTTCAAAAGCAGTGACTATAATGGAAAATTAAGTTACTTTATAATTTTTCTATAAAGAATATTAATTTGAAACATATGAATGTTCTTACATTTAAGAATCAAAGTATTGTTTTATTTTAGATTAGTTTTCTCTAAGAATATTGACTTTTTTTCAGTTGCTCTAATAAATTTCTATTCAATGTAATTTATATATATATATATATTACCGACAGGTTATTTGAAAAGGGTGCATTTAGAACAAGTTTTTAAACAATCTTTGTTATTGAAAATTGCTGTATTAAAAGATTTTTTTTATTAAGATCTGTAAAATTTGCAAATGATTGAAGTAGGAAAATGTCCTTTAAGGTTTGATTTATGTTGTTAAAATACCAATTATACGATAAATGCAGAAAAACAAATTGTGAGGAAACAGTGGAACAAGGTTCAAGTGTACTTTGAAACAAGTAACTTTTGTATATTCTTTTTATTGTTAAATATAAATAATTTCTTTAAAAAATTATTTTATGGATTTTAATTAAGTTTTCTATAAAAAATATATAACAAATATTAATTTGAAACATTTAAGAATCAAAGTATTGTTTTATTTTAGATTAGTTTTCTCTCAGAATATAGACTTTTTTTTTCAGTTGCTCTAATAAATTTCTATTCAGTGTGAGATTTTTTTTTTTTTTTTTTTTTTTTTTTTTTTTTTTTAAAGTTAAATACTTTTAAAGATAATTTAATTAGTTAAATGCATGCTTTTATTTCTTGCATTCATTCTTTTTTATTAATTTAAAATATATGTATATATTGTTTCTTTATCAAAAATTGAAAAGAATACATGTATATACTGAAATCAATAGCTGGAAATATTATAATTGATCAGATTTTTATTGCACTTTGGGGTAAGGGTGGGTAGAGGTTAAGCCAGCCAGAGCTTCATACAGGTTCCATATTTCTTTTGGGAATGGGTCATATTTTTAATAAAATTAGATACAATGGCTAATATTTATTTAACTTTATTCAAAATCAAATAAATATGAAAAAAATATAAAAATATAGACAAAAAATTTTCTCAATAATCACAATTGTAAAAAAATTAACTAAGTACTTAATAATTATAAGGTCAATCAATTTTCCTTTGACATTTTTTTAAAATCTGGTGTGTAGTTTTTCAAGGTTGTTTGCAACAGTTCTTTCAGATACTGATTAGTAATTGTTTACGATATTTTGATTTCAGAAACTTCATAGTTGATTATAAACATTTACAGGATTAATTTATGTTGTACAAATAATTGAAAATAAAGAAAGCAAGCAGCTTTCTTTAGATTCAGATAAATTTGTTTTTGGTGCCAATTTCCAAAACTCAATCAAGGAAAGTGATTTGTGTTGCTTTGTAATGCCTGGTCCTCCTACATTTCTAATACTTATGTTTCTGATACTGTGCTAGATAATATATCAAAAACTTAAAAGCTATATTGAATAATATCAATTGAATAATTCAATTTATTAATTGCTTTTTTGTGGAAAATTTAATGTAAAAATACATTAACATTCGGAGCTGCATTTGTCCACCCTTGGTTTATATCAATGTACTACTGCATTTACTTAACATTTAAAATTAGCAAGTGATACTTTTATTCAAAAATACAAATTGTTTCACAAATTGTTATAGCAAAATTCAAATTTCTTTTGATTTTTTTTAAATGTCTGTTTAACAGGATTACTCAGCATTTATTGTTGAAATTCTCTTTATAAATGAAGAAAATAATTTTAGATACACATTTGATGCAAAAAAAAAAATTTTTTTTTTTTTTAATGTAACAAATTGATAATATGCTTTATTTATACACAATTCTTTTATATTATTATAAAATAATTTTTTTTGACAAATTTTTTTTTAATGTATTTTTATCTTAACTTTAGTAAAGATGCTTTTGAATTTTATTTCTTTCATTTTACATACTTTATTGTCAATCCAACCTTGAAGGTAAGCCAGTCATTTTTAAATATTTTATTTTATAACTAATAATTACATTTTTTCTTAATAGTGGAGAAAAGTCTAAGTCTTAAACTCTTTAACATTTATTGATTTAGTTTAACTGGCAACTTAAGTTATCTTGCTTAAATAATTATGTTAAAATTTTTAATGTAAATTGCCAAAAAGACTTGTCTACTTCATTTAAATTAATTATTTCTATATGTGAAAGAAGAGTTCTGGAAGGTTTTAGATAAAGTAAAATGTGTAGATTTTTATCTTTGTTTTGTTATAAATTAGTGCAATTTTTTTTTCTTTGTGCCTTTGACTTTTCAGAGCAATATGAGTAATATGAATTCACAAGATACTCTGTATGCACATATTTTGGAAGATTATCTTGGTATTTTTCTTCCAACGGACAACAGAGCTGTTCCTCTATTCCAAACCCCATCTAACATTCAGCATTCTCCAATATTGACATCATCACTGTCATCAAACTATGGAAGGTTTGTAATAATTAATTGTTTTAAAATTCAATTTGATAATCTTACTATATATTAGAAAATAAAAGCTTTTAGGAATTTTCAAAGTACTGAGTATTTAAAAAATTATTTTGTTTTCTTAAAAATGAATAAGGGCTGCATCACTGATAAGTGCCTCACATTGTAAAAATTGAAAGATTTTCGAGGCTTCCCCCCTCCAATGCTCAAATGTACTGCTTGAATGCTATATGCGTTAAATAATAAAAAAACCTAAAATGTTATATTCAGAAGTGAAATAAAATAATTTTATTGCAGGGTTTTTAAAGTTGGTAGATGTATAATGTAGGTTTTACTTTTGTTTTTAAAAACAAAATAATATAACCCCTAAAAAAATAATGGATCTAATTATTTTAGAACTAAAGAATTTATAGAATTCAATGTACTTGAATATACTTACTATACTTGATATTAATTCTAAAATCTCTGGATACTACCCCAAAACAGTTGCAATGAATTTTCTGGGTTTGTAAATAAAATCACAATCTTTTGGAAAATCAAAAAAATAAAACATTTAAATGTTTTTATTATAAGATCTAGTTTTACTTAGATCTAGTTTGAAATTATTAATAATTACTTTGTAACTATTCTGTAAAGAATTCTCAACTTTAAACATAAAAACATTAAATTCCTGCTTTTTACAATAAATTTATACTAGAATAGTTTGTAGGTATGTACTATCAAGTCACTGTTCCAAATAAAATATTTCTTAGAAGTGTAGAGTTTTGGTTTTTTTAAAAACAAAAAAAAAGTTAGCCACCCTTGACATATTTTAATCTTAGTTAATTTTTTAAGGAAAAGGATTAATTACTTATCACTTAGTTATTGCTCCATTTTGTAAACTTCATTTAATTGCAAATAATAAATCTAATTTTAGAAACTGATGTTTTAAATGCTTTTAAATATTAACAAGTAAACTGAATGAAACATGAAACATCAAAGTTATTGCAAAATTTATTTTAGTAATAAAAAAAAAAAATGAGATGTTGAGTCTTGAAGTATTTTCGTACTTAAAGGGACATAAAAGGGAAAAGTTTGAGAATCATTTCAGTAAATGTTGTAAAATTATCAAAAAAGAGAAGTTTGTCATATTTAATTCTACTAAATGTATAGATGTTTTTCTTGTTATTTTATTTAATCACTAAATTGTTTTGAATTTTATTTCTGAAGAAATTTTTATATAGAACACAATCTTCCTGTTGAAGATAGCAAATACATTATTGTAAATGCATTTTGTCTTACAGTGGTCATACTTCATCTGATCATCTGCAATCTCTCAATGCCCATAATGCAAGCCCAAGCAGACCAGATTTTCTCTCACCTCTGAAACAGAAACCAAGTCTGCTGAAAAAGGGGACTGTGCTAATGGTTGCATCACAAAGTTCTAACACTTCACATGGATTTGGTACTTTTCCTGCTGAAAGTTGGAGATCGGAAACATTCATTTTAATATTGAAAGAGATGTTTTTAAATCAGAATTCTTTTGATCACCAAAAAAATTCATATTTTTTGATACCGGTACATAGTTTTGATTTCATTTGCTATATTAGACATGTGTTATGTATTTGATTTTATTAATTTTTATCTTGTATGAATATTTTAATTGAATCATTTTTTAAAAAATGCATATTCCAAAAAACTAGTATAAAGACCATGCAAACCACACTTTACTTCCATGGAAAAAAAAGTCGTATTAATACTCTAACTACCAAGACAAGCAAAATTACTAAGTTTGCAAATATCATATAATTCTGTATACTATGGAAACTGACAAATTCATTACTTTAATGCACAAATACTTTTCTGTGTGGAAATCTTTTGATGAAATGCCTAGAAAAATCCTAATGGTGAATATTTCTCAAATATTCATATCTGTTGCTAACATTTTTCACTTTTAATTGAAATATAAATGTTGAACAAAAAAATGTATTATAAAATATTAACAATATGTGCATTATGGGATCAATTTGATATCTTTAAAGTAACAGAATATTCTATTTTATATATAATTGTAAGGTAATGTAAGAAATTATTCATTTCATATTAGTTTAATTTTTTTTCCCCCTGTTTTCAGAGAACCTTCATTCCTACCAATTATCATATTTGGATGGTGAGGATAATGGTGAAGCATCTTCACTTCTTTTTTAATAGCACTTTATCCTCCAGCCATTCATCTGGTCATGGGCAAATAATGATTGATAGTTTGGGTCGCTTAAAAAGGTAAGCATTATGAATTTTTTTTTTTTTTTTTTTTTTTTTTTTTTTTTTTTTTTACTTGTGCTTCATTAAAAATCTCTTAGTATTTTAGTTTGTAATTGCATCAAATGAAAATAATGTAGGTTATAATTTGTTCTATTTTATGTGATATTTTTTTTTTTTTTTTTTTTTTTTAAATTTTTGATCAATTCAAAGCTTCCTCGTTTGAATGCATTTTCTGTGTTGAAATATCGTCTATAAAGTTGCTTTTGCTTAAGAAGTTTATAGCTGAGTTTTTCAAATATTTTGATAAAAAAAAATTTCCTAAATGATTTTTTCATACTGTTTTTCACAATTTTTAGGTTAGGGATGATTATATTTGGAAAAATTGTCCTTTCATGTTTAAAAAATTTGATATTATTTTTCAGAAAAGCTTATTTCTTCATGTCTGAAATAAATATGCTTAAAAAATTTGTTTTTTGTAAATAATAAAATAATTTGTTTCATGCATAGTTTCTAAAAACTTATGTAGTTCAGAAAAGTTTAGTAGAACCCACAATCATCTCTTATTTAATCTTAATTTATTGCATAAATAACTAATATATTTATATATTATTCTTTATAGTTTGGGAATGACTCAGTTGATTCAAAAAGAGATGTATTGCTTTTTAAAATCTGTATTTGATCATTGGCCTTTGGATGCTTCTTTCCGAGTTGTATGTACCTTTATTGAAAATTTATTATCAATGCATGACTGTATTAAAAAAAATAATCTCATAGTATTTTTAAATTTATTTCATTTAGCCACTTGAAACTTATTTGAGTTATATTCAACCATGGAGATACATTCAATGTGATTTAGATCCTTCAGTATGGTGAGTTACGTTTAAAAAAAAATTAAATTTTTTGTGTTTGTTATTTATATATAATTGTATATATGTTTGCTCTGTTATTTTTGTTATCTAAAAAGTAATATTTATTCATTATTTCTATCAAATTTCATAATAATATAAAGCATAATTTTTTATAGTTTCCACTGTTTATTTTGTATTTTACATATGATTGTAATGCATAGAATGAAATATTCAGTTTATATTACCATTTTTAATATTAAGTTATATCTAATTATTATCAAAATAGAAAAATTAACACTTTTTCAGTTAATTTTTTATTGACATTTGATGAAAATAATAGTAGTTAAAAAAAAACTCTTAATGAATATATATATTGAAATCAATATGTGCTTTTATTAAAATAATTGCATAGCAAATGCAAGACTGTGCTGATAAATAAAAAATGTTACCACTTATTTAATCTGAAAAGTCATTATGTTATAAAAATATGGTATGTGAAATACTTTTTTTCCATGTAAAATAATCATGCACTAAAATTAAAAGAAGTAAGCTTAATACAAAATAATAGTAATGGTTAAAGTAGAATTTTTTACAGAGTACCTAGTGAATATATCCATTTACATAATTTAATAAAAAAGAAAATGGCTGTTGAAGAACTTAATGCTCAGTGCAAAATTGAAAGTAATTAATGAAAAGCAGGATTAACTATTCACTTAAAAAATAATAAATTTTGAGTGTTAGTTTCTTTAATTTATTTTTCATTGCAAAATATTTTAAATATATTGTAAATATTTTCTATATTTATCTCTAGGCAAAAATTTATGACCGAAAACTTATTGTTTTATACAACAATATTTCACCAAGTTTTACGAAGGTTTCTACGAATGGATTTAAGTTGTCCTAAAAGTGCATATATGTTGTTTAGGTTGACAAAAGTATGTTATATTATTGCATTTTTTTATTATAATTCATTTTTTTCCTATTATAGCAAAGTTACTATTATTATTATTATTTGTTATTGATGTTGTTGATTTATTTATTATTATCCTAAATCAACAATCACATATTTCTTAATATCTAAAAATAATTTCTGTCATTTCAATTTCTTTGAATGTAAAATCAGTTTCAACAAAAACAAAAAAGAAGCAGGATTAATATTAACTTAAGTACAGAACAAGATGAAATACCAAGACTTTCAAATTTAGAATATTCTAACATTTAAATTTTAGCATTGAAAAATTTTTGTTATTCAAAAAAATATTTTGCTTAAATGTATTTAATAAAAATACTAAATTTTAATTTTTATAGTATTTTTATTTGTTTAAAAACAATTAACAATTAAACATAATTTTATTTGATGTTTTTATATTTGTGAAAAATTTAAGTCTTAACAAAAAAATAACTGACTTTCTTGAAATTCTCCCTTTGTTAACCTGGCTCCAAAATATTCTCATATTGTTTTTGTCAATAATGAATTTTTTATTCCTTTCTGTTTCAGGTAATATGTACTTCAGAATTAAGGGAGATGATTATGCAAGGTAAATAAATATTCAAACCCGCCCTATTCTTATTCATTCCCAGCCTAGAAATGTTTAATTTTTGAGATCCAGTTTTAATTCTTAAAATTTCCTACTCATATCTTTTGTTAAGTAGATATTAAAATGCTATTTGAATTTTTTAATATTTAATTACTTTTCAATATTAATCTAATCAATGGGGGAGCAATGCATACTTAAATTACAATTTATTTCAAAACATGTAGCATAAATCTTAAAATGTAAACAATATTAAAAGAAATTTAAAAAATAAATATTATTGCTATGTATTAATATCATCGTTTTAAGAATGCCTGGTTTTAATTTATATACAAAAAAAATTATTCATGTAAATATTTAATTACATCGCTCAGATAATAGTCATAATTTATTTTCATTATAAAAGACTTATTATTTTTTTATTGTTCAGCTGAAAGAGGTTCCATGTCTAAATCTTCAAATATTGGGATATCTTACATTCAACATTCTCCAGAAAAGTTTTCTCTCCATAAAAACTCACAACTGGATATATCAGGTTCTAGTTATTTGCCTCTTTTCAGTGAACCTGTATTTATGCTGGTATGTATTACAATCTAATTCCTGTTTTTAAAATCTTTGTTTATTATATAACAAACATTGAACAGTGTTAAAGGATGTAATAGCGGAACTTGATGTGCTTCATTATTAATTTTGTATTGCATTATTCTTATTAATTTGTATGGAAAATTTCATTTCAGGTAATGCAACTTCTTACTAATATAGCTATTGCTCAAGAAAAATATTTACAACAAACTACGATCAGCGGAAATACCAATAAGAATTTTTTTGCTAAAGTGTGCAGTTTCTTTGAAACATCCGATGATGCTATAAATTCAGATGATAATAATCCATCCGATGTTCAAAAAGTTGCTTCTTACTTGGAAACATCATCCAAAGCACTTTGTAGTTTCTTCCGAGAGGTAAACAGGAGATTACTTCCTTATGGATTGTATGCTTTAGTTAAAAGCCTAATTAAAAATTCATTTTGTTTATATTTGCTCAAATTTTGTAACATGCCTATAATTGTAATATTTATTTCAAACTATTTTATTAAAGCACGTAAAATTTTTTTTCTTTTTTACATCTTAATTTTTCTGAATACAAAATTTTGGGTAAAGTTTAATTAAACAAATTTCATTTCTTTTATAAAATTGATTGAAAAAATATATATTTAGATCTTTTCTTTTAATTTTTGTATTCAGTACCATAATTTCCTATCTATAATCCATGGATTATATGTAAGAAAAAACATTAAAATTTCAGGGTACAGGCTGCTACAAATAACCTGTAGACATTATTTTCCAGATATTTTCATGAAATTTGATTATATAAAACCAAATAGTAATAATAGCAATAAATTATTTTATTTTTATTTTTTTTCACAGAAGCTTTTGGAAGAAAAATAAATCATCTCCTTAACATAAATGTGTTGAACAATAGGCTGGCGAACTTTTACAAAATTAGACAAAATGCAATGCACATCATACATCTGTTTGTGGTAGTGATGAAAAAAATCTGAAATGAAGTTATAAATAATTGAAAACGACCACAGAGGACAAAATTAATAATTAATTTATGATACTGATTGAGATTTTGATCTCTCTAGCACATAAAGGAGATAACAAATGAACAAAAAAATGTCATCTCTTATTTTCACCATTATTCATCCCAAATTTTCTTCTTAGTTTCTACTGTCTTAAATTTATGGCATAATTTTTCTTATTAATTCTATGCCTTGAATATAAAAATAGAGCAAGATTTTTTTTTTTTTAGAGGAAATCAAAGATTAATTAATCACCCATGTATTTATTATACAAGAATTTTTCTGGATGGCGAGAGAACTAAGAAGTCAGGAAAAAATCAATGAATTTTATTGAACTGGGAAATTAGGAAAATTCGTGAAAAGTATTTTAAAATTAAGGAAAATTGCTGATGAAAGCATTTCACATCTAGCATGTGCTCAATTGAAGATTTTGTAACTAAGCATGCTTGGCCATTCAAATCATTTCTCATTTTATGGAACTTTACATCTGTTTTTTTGATAGGCTGTCCAACATATAATAATATCTTATTTGTATATGTTTGCTTTTGCTTGTGCTCATGCTATTTACTTAAACCAATTTAGAAGAATAAGGATTTTAATATTTTATTAACTACCTTTGTATTATTAATATTATGTATTAAGATTAAATTCATTTCTTAAGCTTAATTTCTCAATCTTTTAGCATCTACACTGATTGGTAGTTATGAAATATATTTTTATTTGTGTATTTAATTGAAAATTAAGTCTAATGAATTATTTATATATTTTTAAAGTGTATTAAGCCTAAATTATTTAATCAAATATCTTTTATCATATGCATGCTTTAATTTATTATTTGTGTGTTTAATTACTAGAAAGTATTTAATTATTAATTCTGCTCTTCAATTGAGCTTCCATTGTATGCATACATAGAGGGAAAATTCAATATTACAATATCTTCTTCAAAAAACATATTCAAGGAGAATTGTCATTCGCCATTTTGTGATGTTTTGCTATTTATTTTTGCAAATTTCTTTAAAAAAAAAGACTTATTAAAACAAATCATGTAAACCTTTCTTAATAAAAATAGCTTAAATGTAATAATTTATCTGTATTTATTTATTAAGAGTGGTTTTCTTGTAATAATTTGGAGGTTTACTGTAATATACTGTTTAAGTTGTTTTTTTTAGGTTGTTCATTCTTTTTTTTTTTTTTTTGTTGTTGAATAACTGGTAAAAGTGTTTTTCACAACATATATTGTACACATACAGTGATTCTGAGTTGGAAGAAAGCCGGGAAACTAATATAATTAGTAGCCAGAGGGAAATATTGTAAATTCAATCATGAAAATTTATTTTCACAGTTCCTGTAGCCACCCTGTTTTTATATTTTGGGGTTAAAAATTACACCTGAGTTATGCAGTTTTATTGATAGACAATTATATTAATTTGTTTTTATGTTACATTTTTATTTTTCATTATGATTAATTGCTATATATATATACTTGAAAATGTACTCTTAAACATACTAATAATGATTAACATAATACTAAGCAGCAAACAAGTGCATTTTCCCACCTAAAAAGTAAAAAAAAAAAAAATGTATATATTTTATTAAAAAAACATATAAAATGTTTATCTAATTTTTTTTTAAATCACATAATCAGGATTGTATTTGAAATTCTATCTGATGACTTCTTGAATAGGAAATGTCGACTTTAAAACTAAGACATTTTATCTATAATCTTTTCCTTTAACCACTTATATAAGTTTGAAATTAATTGCATACATTTTATTTGAATGTAATCTAGTAGTTTTATTTCTGTTAAATATTAAATAACAAAGAATATATCATTCAAATATTTATATAAATATTATTTTGACAGATTTCTCCCCCAGCTGTAAAAAGTCCTTCAAATAGCCTCATAAATACTTCTTGCCTATCTTTTAATAACAACCGAAGTGAATTAAAAGATGTCTCAAACTTCCATAACCTAACAATAGCTGAGAAAATAGAGCAGGTGAGAAAGAAACCTGTATTAACATACCATGGCAATCCTGATCTACAGCCTGTACGTTCATATGAGATTTCCTTCCTGGTTCACCACTTGAACAAGATCTCGCAACAATTAAATGAGAAGGTAAAATTCATCTTGCCATAATAATATTGTTTATAGTAAAACATAGAATTCAATTTAAATTCTTAATTGTCATACTAAATTCTACTTATTTTTTTATTTAACTGGAGCAATGTAATATTTTTTTCTAAGCATGTGATGTTATTTAATTTTTAAGCATTCAATATACACTCTTAATAAGTTATGTTAAGATGCTTATTATTTTTACAATCAGTTTAATGGAATAAGAAGAAAAAAAAGCCTGATGTAATTATTTTTCTTTATTTGCTATAAACATTAATCTATTTGAAGGAAATAACTGCTTGTAAAAGTCACAGTGATTTTATATTTAAGAAGTATTATATTTAATGCTTATCCTAATTAGAGTACTTAACATTGTAACAGCTATAATAAAGATTCAGTTTTAATAAAAACAGGGATTTTATTTATTTTTAAATTATATGCAATTCTCATTCTGACATTGATGTTGAGTTTTCTTTTGCTTTACTATAACTTGTATATCTTATTTGTATTACTAATTTGTTTATGTACTTTATAGTATTCAGCAAAAATTCCAGAACTTTACTCTCGTGAATCTCTAACAGGAAAAATGTGTCGTCGGATATTGTCAAAACCAACAACTTACTATGATATTAAAAAGTCCAAAGACATGATGGCAGTAAATAGGAATTCTATTCATTTACCAGCAAGAATCAATTTGCGTGTTTTAGCTGACAAACATTTATTTGCTTATTTCTTTATCTACATGTTGTGCACCTATTTGTATGGCTTTCATCCTTTTATTAGCCTTATAATGCTGTTCATATTTCTTTTATGTGTCTGGTTTCTGTGTTCTTTAATATATCCTGTACCAATTCATTCTAAACAAGACTGAAAAATTGTTTAAATTCAAACATATTTTTTTACTGTAAAAATTTTTTATGGCCTTTGTAAAATAATTTTCAATAAAATTGCAAATTATAAAGGTCAGTGCATTAATATATTTTTTTTAAAATCTATAAGTAAGATAAAGGGATATTGCCTCTAATATGTCAATAAATGAAAACAAAGCAGCTGATTTTCCATTTTTCCATGATATAAAGCTATTTATAATAATTTACTGAAAAGTGTCTTGTTCTCAAAAGATATATATTTTGCACATCAAGATTAAAACAGTACTAAAAAAAAAAAAATGAAAATTATATTTTACATATATACTGATGTAAATGTGTTTTATTATTCAGGGAAATAATCTTTTACTTGATATACAGAAAACTGTTCAATTTAAAGTTAGAAAAAGAATCTTTTCTGCCTTAGAATACAACAAAATTTTATTTAGTTTATTTATATATAACTTGTACAGGAAGAAAATGGTGAAGAGATAAAAAATATACTATTACCACCTTCCAGATATATTAATAACAAATAATGTGGTGTAATAGAATATTTAACAACTGAATAATGTAAATGTCACTTGTGGAAGTTTGAGATTTTTATATGAAATGCTACTCTTGTAAGTAGCTTTAATCAAATCAGCAAGAAAATGTTTATAAACTAGCAATAAATATAGTATGGGATTAAATTAATAACTATTCAAATTGATCTGTAAAAATGCCAAGTGAATTATTATTCACTGTTTACATTCAAAAACATAATGTCTTTTAAAAATTTTTAACTACCCAGAATTTATAAACAAGAAAATTTGAAAAGTTATAAATTGATAAGTGTGGATAAAATAAAAAAAAATGCAGGAAAATGATGGAAATTAAGCAGGAAAATGATTTTCGTTACTGGGAGCAAATTGCATTTTTATAGCAGCTGTCAATGGTTTCACAGCAGGGTTAATTGAATTTTTGTAGTAGCTTTCTCTCTCTCGGTGGTTTTGTAGCAGTGTATTTTTACATTAACAGTTCTTCTTAGTTCAAACCATATACTAATTAACTTTATATTATTTAATAATCATGTGATTGATATAAAATAAAATCATATGATTTGTACCAAAATTAAATTCAATCATTTTGTATGATATTCAAAATTTAATACGAAACTAATTTATTAATGCATACATTATAAACTAATTTATTAATGCATACATTAATAAGAAAATTAGAATTGAACTTTACAACTTACTTTTTATTTAATACATATTAATAAATACATCCATTACTAAATTAGATTTAAGTAATGGATGTATGTATTTTTTAAAAACTAACAATTTTCTTTATCCTTCTTGCAACTTCCGAGTATTTTGGAATTCTTAGCAATGAATATTTTTAATGGATTTCATATAAAATAAAATTTTTCTCTGAATTTTGTTTTGGCATGTTATTTTACATGAACTAATTAGTATTTCAATTAAATAACTTATTTTAAATAAATGATAGTAAGAAATAAAATTCATTTAAAAGTATCAAATGATAAAAGAATTTTGATCAAGTAAAAAAAAAAAAAAAAAAAGAATGCAAACAAATAGAAATAACTTGTAGTAAACATATCAGAAAAAGGTAATGTTTTTTAGTTTTGAAATTAAATCGAAAATTATATGTATTCAATTTTTTTAAAAATTCAAAATGTAGCATAAAAAAACTCAATATGTCATGCATAAGGTGAATGGATAAATATGTTTTTATATATTATATTGTTCTAATCTTATTTTTGAAAATTTCATTATTTCTACATATAACATAGTGATCGATTTTCTGTGAAAAAAAATGTTCTTAAGAAATTCAGCTTTGGAAATACAAAATTGCTTTAATACTTCAGATTACAGTTAATTTGTAAATTAAAAATAAAATTTTAAAATTTGGGTGTTTAACAAGATAATAAAACATTAATTTGTAAGAGAAAAATTCAGCAATTTTTTTAAATTAAAAAAAGATTATGTATGGTGGTGAATAGTTTACAAATGTAAAATATTAATAAAATTTGAAATTAATACATTTATTTGAAATAATTATTATAGAAACATTTAGTAGCATATGTTCACAAACAAATTATTTATTCCATTTGTTCTTATAAAGAATAATAGATGGCGCCACAATATAAACTTTTGCCATGCGACAAACATTTGATTTATTGACATAACCAATAAATCCTATTGCCAACAAAAATGTCATAAAAGCAGAACTCTTAACCCATGAGTTAATTCTTACCCCCTCACATAATGAAGCTTAAAGATAGGCTCATGTATACTTGAATATTTTTTGGATGGGTTAGTAAATTAAAATAAAGGAAATACAGTAGAACCTCGATAAGTCAAAAACCTCTACAATTCGAAAAATTTTTTTGTTCCCTTCCCTTCAAGCCCCAAAACCTCTATTACTCGAAATTTCAACCCTCTATGTGTCGAAATAATTAGTCAATCCCCACAAGCCTATTTATTTATTATACAAGACAATTTTGGTATATATTTTCCCTCTGTAACTTGAAGAAAAAAAAATTAGACCTCTGTGTCTCGAACCTTAGCAATGTTTGATTTTACAACTCGATCATTTGAAATTATTTTGATTTTTTTATTGTAGTACATAATATAATTTTTAAGTTGCAAATAAACATATTTATTACCTCTGTAATTTAAGTTTTTATTTATTTTACCTCTCTAACTCAAAATAAGTTAGAAAGAATATAAACCTCTACAAGTTGAATATTTCCTTACAAAATCCGCATAAGTCGAAAACTCGAATTATTTGGCGTCTCCCTTGAAGTTCGACTTACAGAGGTTCTACTGTAAATCAAGTTTGGTGCAGAAATGCAAAATTTACAGAATATAGCAAGAGATGAATTTTGGTGCAGATTTTCCACCCCTGCATTATATAAATCTTTATAAGAAACCAGTATTTAAGACACAAATCACAAAATGTATACTGTTAAAAACGTGAAAAAATAACTTCCAGGCTTTTTTTCAATATAGGTTCTTTATTAATTTACTGGCCTGAAACAATGAATTCGTGTGTCAGTAACAAAATAATATCTGCAGTAATTTTAATTCAACCAGAACAAATATATAAGAACATAAATGTAAGAAGTAGGAACAATACAGGCATTTATGCCATTACAAACTATTAACAAGAATATCAACAACTAAAAGTGAGCAGTATGAAGATGTGGCTGAGCCTCTCCATTAATTAACAATTAAAAAATACCTCAGTATTTTAATTTACAGAATGCAGAAGAAGGAAAAATAGGATGGCACATATTAAGTAGCATAATACATTGACTTGACGACAAAATAGATACTTGGCATAATACATATTGCCCTCTGGTTGCTTTATCTTGGTTTATTCATTTATGGCTTAGGAAAGAACTTACAATACATTAAAAATTAGATAGCATTTTACAAGAGACAACAGAACAGATTTCCATGTTTCAATGCTTTTTTAAAAAAGTTTCTATATTTTAGTAACATACATTTTAATTGAAGTCAATAAAATCAAACAAAATTTCAAATATTAAGACTTATTTAATTACAAATGTTACCTTTTCTGAAAGAATAAAATTGATAAAATGTTACTTCAATTATGTAAAATCATTTAATGATTTATTTTTTTGCTATCAGAGTGTATTGGGCTGATTATTTTCTAGTTCATAGAATAAGAATTTCTACTTTGGCTTGTAAAATTAATATATAAGTGATAATTATATTATCAGCTTATTCATTGTATCAAATTTCTATATACATTTATTCATTCAAAATTTATTAATGTATATTGTAATAATAGTAAAACAACTTTAAAGCTTCAATAAGAAAATAATTAAGTGATAAAATATTGTAAAGAATAATACTGTTTCCTTTAAACATATCAAGTCAAGTAGAAATTTATTGTTATTCTTTCAATCTAAAATTGTTCGATATCATAGCTGAACTTAAAACCTATAAGTTGGCACAATTTGTTCTTTTCTAAACAATTATAATTTAATAATTAATTTATACATTTAAATAAATAGCTAAAATATGAAATGCTATTTAAAACAAAAAAACAATTTTAAAATTTAAAACTTATACTATTTTTTAATGATAAATAAAACAAAAATCAATATTAGTGCAATATTTTTAAGAAAGCAATTGATAAAAAAAGAGAGAAATTATACGACTAGATAAACGACTTAAGATAAAAAAAATTTTTAAACATTATGACAATATAATAAAGATATACAAAGATTATCTTAAGTTAGAAACACTAAACAGATTATATAGCTGTTTTAACATAGGTACAAATAAATGAAATTGGCATTAAAATGGCTTTCATTTACTAAAAAGCTAATTTAAATTTTAAACCCAACATAAATTATACCAAAGTAAAGCAATTATGTAAACTCTTCAAGTAAAATAAAGTACAGAATCTTCCTAGTTTAATTCCCCTTCACCATAATATATATATGCACTTTTCTTTCGCAGAACTTCTTTTGAATTTTTTAAATTGTAGAATTAGATTAGTTTTATATATATATATATAAAAGTAATCTAATTTTCTAAATTAGGTTGTTTTTCTTTGTAATTATTTTAAAAGTCCTAAAATAAAGGGAACTAAAAAAATTCAATATTTTTTTTTAGTAATGCACTATAAACCATCAAAGCAAAAATTTTACTAGTTACTTTTTTGCAAAAAATTTTAAAACAAACACCATAAAATCCAATTGCAATTTTTATATTATAAATTACTTTAAAACACAATAAAAAAAACAATTTTTTTTACTAAAATTTTTTTTTCCATAATTAGAATTTGCTTTACAAATTTTATATTACATATATGCCAATCTACATTTTTTAGTATGGAAAATAAACTAATATATTACTATTCAAGATTTTAGCTCATTTTACACTTATTAATACCATATCAAATTACAGTATATATAAGTTTTGTAATATCACAGAAATACTTGTGATTCTAAGCTACAAATTACACATCAAACAAGAATTTTATCTCATTACTTTTCCAGATTGTATCTTAAGAAATTCAATAATATGAAAATTTAAACCAAATATACATATTTTTTATACAATAAAGCATGCCAGCATGTTTTAATCGATATTAATTTAAGAAATAAACAACACAAACAATCATTATAATTTGTAAAAGCATAAAATGCATTTGAAAAAGCTGTGCAGTTAAAAAATTTTTTTACAATAAATTCTGCGTGAAACTTATTCCCTGGCTTTATGCTGTCTTTTGACTCGTGCATAGGGTCCAATAGCTGGATCTGTGATGAAGTCCCACAAAACTTTGGTCCAAGAATTGTGTTGTGGTAGATCATCATAATATTCTTTTGCAATATTTTTTACCTTTAAAGAAATACAAACTTTACTTTATGTCTCACAGTAAAAAACAAAAAAACAATTAGTGAACTTTGCAGATTTATTCTTTATGAAAAAAATAAATAAAATAATTAAATCCAGTGATTTAAATTTCTTTGAAAACCTATGTTATTCTTATAAAATGTAATTTTAACAACATCAATAAAAAATATTTTTTTAAATTTTAATAATTATAAACTTTTTTAAAAACAATGAATTGTATGTTTTCTATTATGTTAAACTATATCAATAATTAAAATTTAAGTTGGAAAGATTTGCAATTAGATTATTTAATAAAATATTAAAATACGAAATAATGACATCAAAATATAAGTACACAATTATAGTTGCAATAGACATTATTGCAATTTTGTTCAAATTTTTTTATTATGCTCTTTAATAACTTCTTTAAAAAAAGATAACACATCTATAGGTTATTGTTTATAGCTCACATTTTTTTTTTTTTTTTTTTTTTTTTTTTTTTTTTTTTTTTTTTTTAACCACAAGATTTAACTCCAAGAAAATATATTAAAAGAATTTTGATTTATTGTAATTATTTGTTTGCTAGAATATTAATTACATGCTACTTTAGCTAATTACAATTAAAGATTTTCTAGAGATGTCAAATTAAAACTCCTTATAACAAATAATGTATGGAATAAAAAAAAATAATGTATTTATTTAAAAAAGAATACAAGTTTATTATTAAATGAATTTAAATATTACTTGTGGTAACCGAGAACCAGGCACACTAGGAAAATCATGATGTTCCATATGATAGCCAACATTAAAAGTAATAAAATTTAATGGACCATAGTAGGAATAGGTCTCAAAGCCCTTTTTGAACATGTAATGCTCAGAGATAAAATGTCCAGCAACTGGATGCAATCCCATAGCCATAAGAGTTCCACCGATCATGTAGCCAATCATACGACCACCTATAGAAATACCATTTGTTGTATAAAATTAAATATGACAGTTAACATTTATATCATTTAAATTTACATTCTTTTACTTTTATATCAAATAAAAAAAACATGTCATTTACAGTAAACTTTGATTGATTAAAAACAAATTAATATAATGTTTTTTTTAAAGAAATTCTCTTAACCTAATATTCTAGAATTTTTTTTTTTTTTTTTTTTTTTTTTTTTTACCAAATAAATTACTTTCAATAACTTATTTTCACTAAAAACTGTCAATAATTTTATATTTATTTATTTATTTATTACAAAAGCATATACAAAGAAAAGTTTATTTATTGCCATTTGGAATATTTTTTATCTTAATAGCATCTTTACAGCTTCAATCAATTTTTAATCTCAATTTTAAATTAATGAAATACTAATTAAGAAAAAGAAAGAAAATTTTCAAATTTTAGAGATTTTAAGAATTGGAATCTTAATTCATGAAACATGTTGAATTCATGAACATGAGAACAGAACATTCTTGTTAATTATTGATCAACAATAGGGAAAATATCTTGCATGTAATAAAAGTGAAATGAATGTAAAAATGGTACTTACGTATTAACGGTACCTTGACGACAGATTTGACGGTTTTTAAGTGTCGCCAATCTTTATTATTTGGAATAAAAATATTTTGAAAGCATTTTGATTTTAATAAGTGTTTCATATATATTTTATTATTTGGAACAAAAATGTTAAGTGTAGATTGGCGCCAAATCTGCAGCTGCAGTTGGCGCGTGTGCTCTTTATTGCCGCAACTGTCGCCAAGGTACCATTAATACGTAAGTAGCGTAAAAATAAATAAATCGAAACATAAAATTTAAAAAGAGAAATTCAAATTGATGAAATAGAATGTATAATAGTTTTTAAGAAAGAAGTAAAGTATATGTAACAAAAACACATAAAATAACTACAAAAGATTTATAAAATTAAATATAACATAAGTTAAATATGTATCATAACAGTAAAATTTCACTAATATATATATAAAACTAAGATTTTGATATGCAACAATCATTTCTAACAATTAGCTCATAATAAAAATATGCCTAATACAAATTGGCTAAATCAGTATTGAACCAATTAACAGCCCTCATCTTATTTCATTTTTTTTTTTTTTTTGGGGGGTTGTCACATTTAATCAAAACATCATCTTTACAAATTAAACAGTGTATAGAATATTGAATTAGATGACATATTGAATAGCTACTTCAAAATTCAAATTCATCTCCCTATAGATAACAAAAGTGTTTTTCTCTCTTCTGCTAATAGTCATGTTTAATAATTTAATTCAAAAAGTAAATTTTTACATATAAAATTCAAAAATCACATGTTAACTTTTTTTTCTTTAACAATATGCATTTGTAAAAATATGCTAAAAATAGTTCTTAGAAAAAGTCATTTCTTACCACAAAAGTACCAGACAATAGCATCAAAAGTAATTTGCACAATAGCATTTATTATTTCTAAACTTGAGGGTGGTTTTGGATACACAAAGAAAGCTCTCAAAGTATAAAAGAAAGGTTGTAAGAAAACCCACAGCAGCTTAGTAAATGTTGTGCAGAAAAGTTTAGCTTCTAATTGTGTAGGCAAATCAGTATCCAGTTTCTCATCTCCCTATAGAATAAAAAAGTATATTTTAAGTTGCTTAACAAATGCCAAGCATTATGCTTATAGAGGAATTTATAATATAAATTCATTTTATATTTAATTGTCGTTTTTTTAAATAAAATAATTGAATTTATTGTCATATCTATAAATCATATTATATTAAAAATACAATTACATGCAAATTTAATTTGTTGTAAATTCAAATTTATAATCAAATTGATATCTATAAATTATTGAAAAGTAAAATTATAAATAGTTTTCTACATTGGAAAAATGAAAAAAATAAATTGATTAGTTATAATATTTAAACACTTTTTTTAATATAGTTACCAAGCAAAACAATAATAAAATGAATATGCTTTAAAATATCAACTCATTGTTTAAGATTTCTTTTCTTAATAACTAGATTTTTAATTCAATTTTTCATTTTAAAAATATTACATAAAAGCATACAATTATTTTTAATAAGTAATCATAAGTTTTAAACAATATTCCTATAAAAATAGAATTTTTATTACTTTATTAAATGAAGTAAAATTATTTCTATTTCTTTTTTTAACATTTGAAACAATCTATACAAAATTTCTGATTAATCTCTAAAATTTTTCAAAATCTAATAAATTTCTATAATCTAAAAAATCTCTAAATTTTCAATATTTCTTTAAGTGAAACCAATTTTTTTTTTTTTTTCCTCTATTAAAACATATTTAAAAAAAATAAAACAATCATAAAGATTGAACAAGCAGTTTGTCAAAAAAAAAAAAAAAAAATATCTCCAAAAAAGAGATCAGCATAATTTTATCAAAGAAAGCATTTTAAGCAAGAATTTTATCATCATAATTTTATCAACAAAGAGAAGAAAAAAAGAAGAATATGCAGTTTTGACACGAAGAAAAAGTCAAACATGCATTGTTACTTAATTTTAAAGAGTGATGCAACTTTATGATAAAATATTAACACTGATAAAAAATCAAGCATATAGACAAATGTTAAAAATACCAGCATTTAACGAGAGTTATCAAAGGTTAAAAAAAAAGTTGAATAAGCAATCAAAATTTTGTCAAGTTTTATAGGAAATATTTAACTAAAATTTAAGTTAAATATTTCCTATAATATTTAACTTCATTTTATAAATATTCTTTTTTTATTCCTGTAATATTTCTGTAAAATTTTTGTGAAGTTTTACAGAAATATTAAACATATTAATATTTCTGTACTTTTAGAGCTACATTGGGTGTAAACTTTGAAAAAATACTAAATAAATAAAAAAATTATTCTAATAAATAATTTCTCTTTAAAGATTGGAAGTATTCAGACAAGAAAAATGTACATTAATGATTCTTAAATATTACAAATAATAAAACAGAATTATACATACTTGATATCTATGATGTTCAAGATGATATTTTTTAAATGAAATTGACATTGGAATGCCAATAGGCAAATTAGCAAACATTCCAAAAATTCTGTTGTACATTGGTTTTGAATGACCAAATGCTAAATTGTGAGATATTTCATGGACGGCTAATCCAAGTGAATGGTTGATCACTCCACCAAAACAGTAGGCTGCAATGAAGAGCGTCAAGAACGAGGCATCTTTTAACAACCAAAATGATATGCACTGTGCTAAAACCATTCCGGTAACAACGTATTTAAAGTTCGGATCATGACCCATCAATGACTTGATTTCAGGATGTTTTTCTATAAAAGATATCCAAATAATTATATAAGGGAAAAAAAACTTATAATAAAAAGCAACCCAAAAATTCAAGATGATCCTGAACATTCAATACAGTTTAAATCATTAATGGCAAACGTTTGTTTTTATAATATGAACGGCTTTGGTTAATTTGACATACAGCAAGTACATCTCGTTATGTCAAATCCTTATATAAAATAATTTAAAATTCTTTATACTTCCCAAGCGAAACATTTAAAGGAAGTTTTCTTTATTTATCCTTTAAAAAATAGAATCTTATCACAAATAATTTAATTTAGTCATGTAAGCTTTAGCAATTTTTGCAAGAAAAAAAAATCTAAAAGCGTTAAAAATAAAATCGAAATCAGTACTATTTTTGTAAAAATAACTTACTTAGAATCTCTTTTCGGCGAGTAGCATGCGGTTCATCGGTATATACCCATTCAAAATCGGATCTAGAGACTTTAGAACCCATGATAAAATTGTAATCCAAGATTTCTGAAGTATTGATGAATGCCGTTTACTTTTATCTACATTAATTCACAGAAATAAATTTAAACTCCCAATCACGATCACGACTTGTGTGCAAAGGATTGATAAAAGATTAGCTTGACATTAAAGAGAGAAATTACCCTTTTGTTACCATCAGAGGGAGCTGGTGGTCTTTATTTTTCACGGGACATTAAAAAAAGGAATTATCCGAGATAGGTAGAAAAAATTGTTTAGGGAAAAATTAGGGAAATTTCAAAGAGAAATTACTTCGGGTGAAAGAAAAGAATACAAGTCTAGGAATCGCAACGGATGGTGAAGGCTGCTTCTGATATTCTATATATTTTTCTCTTGTACTTATTTCGCAGTCATTTATTGTTTTCGTATTATATTTGATTTGATTTTAGGAGAGTCATTAATTTTAATGCTTTTTGACATTTGTCAATCATTTGAAAATAATTATTTATATTCTTTATTACTGCTTTTCAATCCTACATTATCTGAAATGAATGTTGTTATAGTATTTTTTAATGTTTTTGTTACACAAAGACTTAGAAAATATTGAAAATTATTTTATATTTATTTATTATATTATATATAAAGAATAAGTTGAATTAGATGCATGTTGTATAAAATATATATATATAAACAGATATTGTTACAGTAAACTTTATTTTATAACATTCATCAACAAATTTATTTAAATTTTATATAAAACAAAAAAAAAAATAAATAAAAAGCTTACAATTTTTTACTATAATTTTATTAAAAAAATGAAGATTGCATAAAAGATTTCAATTGTAATAAGACAAAAATATGTTTTGTTTTTCCTTTAAAATTTCTATTTCGTTCATCTAATATATTTTAAAATTTATTATAATCAAGTTATAACTGTTAATATGCTAGTATTAAGTTAATTGTAGTTTAAAAACTTGCAAATATTGTCATATTACTATTTTTACATCAAAATAATGTAACGTTTATTTTATATACAAAGTTATCCTTTATTATTCAGGGATTCTTTATGGAAGGTTATACTTTTTAATCAATTTGTATTAAAGCTGAAATCAGAAATGATTTAAGAAAGCCAGATAATTAAGACTTCTTTCTAATAATTAAAAAATGTAGGTAGTGTCCCAGAAAGTTATTCTCTTTGAGATGTCCTATATAATGAACATAAGACCTTGGTCTTGTAAACATGTATAATACTAATAAATAATCAATGATTTTCATTCATACAAATTAGGTTTCTTTTTTTTAAAACAAAATATTTATTTAAAAGTATTTTAAAATTTATTAACTATCTTTGAAACAAAATGTAAAAATATTCCATCAGTTTGCATGTCTTATAAATGGAAAAATTTAAAGAGGTAGGAAAACTTTCTTTGGTATTTTACAGTTGCAACCTGATGTTATAAATAAAATAAAAGAACATAATATCTATGATCCCTAAAGTACTATTAAAAGCCTCATAAAAATATTCTGTTGCTTATAAAAAAATGTTCACAAATTATAATTGCAATCGTTTATAATTCGCAATCGTGTAGTTTCCTGTTATTTCATATTTTTATTAAAAAATCTTTTTTCTGTGGGAAATTCGGATAATTTTTTATTTATTACATTTTTATATGGTATATTTCTAACAATTAATTCTTTTAAAGATTTAACATTAGAAAAAATTTGTCTTGCTTATTCAAATTTTGGCTTCCCAATTTTTTTATTAATGAGAAAAACTTCATAAACAAAGAATTGAGAAATTTCTACAGAGTGTTTATTTTTTATAAGTTTTAAATTGCAATTATGTAAACAAATTTAATTTTACCAACAAAAAAAAACCCTAATAAAATCAGATAAAAAACATCAAATTATAATTCATAATAGTTTTATCTCATAATCTGTTTGCTAAATAATTACCAACCAATTAAAAATAGGTGCATTATGTATAACTGATAGAAATGAAAATTTTAGTATTTTAATTACACTGACAATTAGTTTTTCAGTAACTACAATTTTTTTTTTTTTTTTTTTTTTTTAATTTAATTCTTAGAACTTTTATAATGGGCAAAGGTGTTCACAATCTGGGGAAGGTAAACAGTCTTATTAGTGTTTACAAATTTGATAGAAATGTTTATATTGCCACTTAATCAATATACAAGCTAGGACTGCTTATGGTATTTGTCTATAAGTAATATGAAATTCATTTTTAAAAAACTCTGATTAAACATCTTTATAATCATTAAAGAATGAAATCAAAACCTCTTGTAAATTGTCTAGAATACTGGTTTTTAAAATTCAAATAATTTTATTGTATTGATGTAATAAAACGAAAAAAAATTATTTCAACCAGGACATTAGATTAACAATGAAATGCAAGAATTTGTTTTGTCATAAGTATGTCAAATATAAAGAATTTTAAAATATAAAGATCTCAAAAGATAATCAATTCACCAGCAAACATCCTCTAAAAGATAAACATATGAACAAATTTAGCCTTAAAGAGAATAACTAGTTATAATACCTAAAAACATATTTTAAAAAAAATGCACACAACATTACAATGTGACAGTTACGAAGAAGCTCTTTCGTATTATAGAATATTTATATACGAAATATATATCAAAGCATAGAATTCTAAATCCTAGCTATACCAAATTAATAAAAATCCATTCATTACTTTCTTTCAACAAATCTTTTGAAATTAATGTTAAGGGCTGCATGCTATGATCTTTATATATTAATTAATAAAGCATTATTCAATTTGTAGGTCTACCATTTCAAGATTGGGAAAGAGTTTTTTTTTTTTTTTTAATTTTACTTTGAGAAGATGAAAGGTTTGTTTTCAAATGTTTCAAAATATGCATTTGAAATTCTTATTGCATTTAAAATATAAGGATGCTTCCTTTTTTTTCCCCCCTTCATAGATCTTTTTACCTTCTAAATGTTTCAACAGACAAAATTAAAAATGTATATTTGTTATAGTTTTTATTATTAATTTACTTTGTAAAATTTAAATTATGCAGCAATTGAAAATAGTAAGTTGCATGTATTTGTTTTTGATTATATGTGTAAGATTTTGTAGTCTTTGTACTGCATGTTCTAATTATATATAAAATATATTTAGGCTACTTAAACTCATATCTATTTAACTATAGAAATTTTAAAGATTTATATTCTAAGAGACTGGGAATTCAAATTATTTTTTAAGAGACTGGGATTTCAGATGATTTTTTTTACACTAAATGGGGTTTCCAAATTTCTGTTTTTATTTTTTAGCAGTTACTGAGCATGCTTGGAAAAGTATGTTATGTGTAGGCCTCGGAAAATTACTTTGAGTCGTTGATACAACTGTATTGTTTTCAGACTCTATTTTATTATCATTCTTTTGTTTTTTAAACTGAGAAACAAAAGAGAGTAAAGATCACAGAAAATTAAAGTTAGATGAAGAGGGGAAATCAATTTTAATTGACTTTTAATCTGTTAAACAATGATGATTTATTCACTCCTTTTCAGAAAAAAAAAAATTCCTTAGTGCCATCCTGCCTAGAAATGTATTTTCTTTAAGCAAACAAACATAAATATATAATAAATAAAGATACAATTTTAATGGCTTTTATTTATTTCAAATTTATTAAAATCATCACATTACTCATAAAATAAAGATAATGAATAAATGAAAATTAAATATTATGAGTAACATTAAAATAATTCTAAAGAGGATGAATCTCATACACCCTATCAATTAATTACATCCCAGCTCAAATTTTGTCGACAGTATCTTTAAATCACTGGCATCCACTATTTGTAGTCCATTTCTTTTGTTAACAAATTTGTAATCACATCAAGGCCACTTAAATTGATATTATATAAACAATTGCAATTATCACTTTCATGTGATCATTACATTTTCTATTTTTTAAACAAATAGCAGATTATTATGCAGTTTTTAGTAACACTTTATAGATCGTAGGTATTATGGTCTTTATTTACTTCTTATTTGTAATATCAAGCTGCAACTGTAAAATATCAAGATTTTTTTTAGGTTTTCCTGCTCTTTTGTGCTTTTCAATTAGTCACATTTATAAGATATGCAAAATGCAGAATATTTTTGCAACTCATTATATATACATATATTATTATTTCATTTTGAAAATAGTTAATATATTCTCAAGCATCTTTAAAAAAATATTTTATTTAAAAAAAAACTAAATTTGCATGCAATGTGATTGTTATTTATTTATTAATATTGCTTATGCTTACAAGACCAAGGTCTAATGTTCATTATATTAGACATCTGAAAATGAATAACTTACTGGAAAGCTACTTATATTCTTTAATTATTATTAAGAAGTCTTAATTATTTGTTTGTTTGTTTTTTATATTATCTTTGATTTCAGTTTTAGTAAAAATTGGTTAAAAAGTATAGCTCTCCATGAAAATTCCTTAAATTCTATAAGGATAGCCTTGTATATAAAATTATTAGAATCAATATGATTAAATTATTTTAATCAAATTAAAAATAGTAATATGTGAATATCTGCAAGTTTTTAAAATTGATTAACTAAACTTATCACTAGCATATCAACAGACATAGCTTGACCATAATAAATTTTAAAATCTATTGGATGAATGAAACAAAAATTTAAAAGAAAGAAAAAACACTCATATTTTTATCTTTAATCAGCATCTTTAGTACAATCTCCATTTTTTAGATACAATTATTATAAAAAAATTTAACTTTTTATTTATTTCTTATAAACAAATTACTTTTAATATTTGATTTTGTATAAAATTTCAATAAATTTATTGTGGAATGTTATAAAAAAATCCTTTACAGTAATAATATCTGTTTACATTCATTTTTTATGTTAGATGTATAAGATGTTGGAATTTCAAATAATTTAACATTGGTTATATAGAATACAATAAATAAATATTTTAAAGAATCACAATTTTTATACTTTTTTGGGTAACACACATTAAAAAATGCTATAATGAGATTCATTTCAGATATTGTAGGATTAAAAAAGTATTAATAATGCACATATAGAATTTAAATAAACAAAAATAGTTAATAATCTTCAAACAATTGACAAATATCAAAAACATTAAAATTAATGTAATGTGTTTATTTTACATTAAAAATTGTGATTATTGTGAAATAATTTGCTTTATGTTACTCTTAAAATCTACATAATGCAAACACAAAAATGACTATAGAATAAGGATAAGGGGGCGACGATTGGTATGGTTATTGGAGAACTTGTGATTTCATTGCGATCTCTATCTCCCACTTTACACATGAAGATAAAGTGCTTTAACTTTAAAAGCCCATTGGATTTACAATAAAAATTAAAAAGAAGAAAAAATAATAAAAGCTTTTTTCTTTCTTTCTGAAATTATATATAAGAAAAATATTTAATATTTTAATAAAAATAATGCAAAAAAAAAATTTTGAAAGATAATTTAAAAATAAACTGAATTTAACGAAAAGTAAAAGTTTTATAAAAACTAGCTGCATATGAATGAAAGACGTGATAAAATAAATGAAGGAGACAAGGTCAAATTTAAAGAGAAATAGTTGCGCGAAGCATTGGGAGAAAAGCAAACTTCTTTCGTCTAGACAGTGGGGAGAGGGGGGGGAGTCAGACAAGATAGTTGTTTTGTATGAAATAAAAAAAAGCAGTGCGTGGACGTTGCTATAGTAACAAATCAATTGAAGAGAAGAAATAGTGACTCGGCGGAAAAACTTCATAGTAATTCAGAAAGGAGGATATCAAAACGTTAATGAATAATATTTAGAACTGCGCGAGCTCTTTGACGATTTTTGAAATGAGAAATATCATAAACATATTTACTGAAATCATTTAAAACAGTGTTATTTATGTTTGGAATAGTTAAAAAAATTTTGTGCAAGCTTATATACAAATTGTTTAAAGCTAGGGAGGGAAAGAGCACGTCTGATATCCTCATTTCTGAAAAACCAGGGTGAACTAATAATCATTCTTAGTATTTTATTTTCTAACCTTTGAATGATTTCAAAATTCGAAGGAGCAGTAGATCCCCAAACAGGATTCGAATACGCAATTGTTGGACGCATGTACGGAAGATGAGTTTTTTTATTCTCTAGATACATAGCAAAGTAATGGGTAGAGAACACGAACGCATGAATTAAATGTTTCCCTGAGATGATTTAAATAGAGAATATAAGTTAATTTAAGTGCTTCGGGTAAGTTAATATATGCAGGTCGCGTCTATCACAAGTCTGTGCAACTTTTACCCAGCCGAAGCAGTGTTAGCAGACGAAGAAGAAGCGCAATTATTCTTAAAATGAATAGTTTAAAAAAACACGCTTTTAGAGTTAATCAAAGTAAAAATTAAATTAATAGTTTAAAAAACTAAAAATACGCTTTTAGAGTTAATCAAAGTAAAAAATAATTGCTAACGTAAGAATAAAATTACTGACGAGAAAATAAATGTCACTGTTCTAAAAGCGTGGGGTGCTCGATATCAATCATTATAATTTTTCACTAGTTTCATTCCGAAATGCAGAGTTAGTTTTAAAATGTCATACAAAGCACCCCACGCTTTCAGAACAGTGACATTCATTTTCTCGTCAGTAATTTTATTCTTACATTAACAATTATTTTTTAGTTTGATTAACTCTAAAAGCTTGTTTTTTTAAACTATTCATTTTTATTTTTAGTTTGATTAACTCTAAAGGCGTGATTTTTTAGTCTTTTTAAACTATTCATTTATTTTTTAGTTTGATTAACTCTAAAAGCATGTTTTTTAGTGTTTTTAAACTATAATATTTAAATGAGGTCTCGGTACGGAGGAGTGGAACTATAGTTCTTACGATAATGTAATTGGGAGTAAAACAAAGGCTAAATGCGAATTTGGCGAGCCAGCCAGGATTTGAACAGGCAATCTCCTGATTCGCAGTCAGGCACGTCATCCGTTATCCCACGTAGGTTTGGATGTCTTTACTGAATACTTTCATTCTACATGGGTTAAATTGATCTTCATAAGTTAAAATAAAATCTCTAATCCTGGCGATCCTAATCATGATGAGATAATAAACTTATCAAACTATTTTAGTGTCGTCGGTCCTTGATAAGTCTACAACGTTTAAATTAAATCTGATTCCTTAAAGTAGGGCAAAATCGAGCCCAAAGAGTCAGTTACAAACAAACATACAGGTGAAACTAATATAAAAGCGTATTAAAAAGAATCAACTGTTTTCTTTCTGAAAGATGCCTGTAAATGTTTCTTTGCAGCTTGAATAGTGTATATGAGGAGAAACAGATCTCCAGGGGAAAAAGTCAGTTACAAACATACAGGTGAAACTAATAAAAGCGTATTAAAAAATCTGATAACCAGTGAAAAAAGTTTAAATAATGTGCTATGCAACAAAAAATGCATCTGAAACTTTTTGAAATTAGAACTCAGTTTAAATGGAGTTAAATCATTAAAATTACTGTGATAGCTTTGGAAATTTCGCAATGCACATCAACCCACACCTTATGAAAGTGCAACTTGAATCTCATGAAAATCCGTAGTATAAGCACATTATTTTGAAGGCTGTAAATTTTAAAAAAGGGCAAATGTGTTATTTCAAAGTGGTCTTCACATGATACACTGCTGTGGCATAATAAAGAAGCAAGTGAAAAAGCAGAATGCAATAACGTATCAGCCCTAAGATGTAATTTTAAATAACAAAAATAAACGTGTTATAATTACAGCTAGGCGGTTCGTAAAAAAATGAAAGATTAAAAATATGTGGCTAATGACTTGTGAATAAAGCTATGTACATTACATAGACAAGTTGGTTAGTATTATTTGCGTCATTGGCATCCTTGGGAGAATACGGTATTAAAAATTAAAACGACGGGGACCATAAAGTCTCTTAAAATTCTATAAATTTATTGCAAAAGAAAATGAAAGGCAATTTAAGTAAATAATATCACAAAATGAGACGGATGTATATGTTTGTCTTTTTCCTTCGTTTGATTTTAATTTGATGCATCTCTATAGGTGCCCTGTTTCCAGACTTTCATTTCTTTCCTCCTTCTGAAATTTCCCTGTTTTTTTCCTTAAATTTTTTTTCCTAGCTATCTCGGGTAATTTCTCTCTTGTTAAAGATACCTTTTCAATCAAAATCTTAGAATCTTGATATTACGAAAAAGATTAATATCATAGTTACTAATATTTACCGTCACGTTTATATTTATTTTAAAATACAAAACTTTTTTTATAAAAACGATGAATAATTCAGGCTAGATTAACTTAAAAAAAGAATTATAATTATGACAATAAAAACTTTTTAATTATATAGAAATATATCAGATGTAAATGAACAAATGTGAAAGACAAAAGTCATATAGCATGATCTCTGGATTCATATAAGGAAATTTCACATTAAATATCAATTGAATTTTACTGTTTAAATATGATTATTTTGCTTGAGAAATTTGACGTTTTCAAATCAAATTTCTCAAGCAAAATAATTAACGAATTTTTATGTAATTTTTTTACATGCATGTTAATCGTTCATATTGGTACCAAATTACGAATATTTTTATTTAAATAAAATTGTTCTTGCCTGTTTGTCCCATTATACGATGTGTCGAAAATGATGCCGAACAAGAACTTTTTGATTTGTATGTCACGTGAACACTTTTCCTCTCTTAACTGTAACCAACCGTACTTCGGTTTAAGAACTGTACTTCCTTGTTAGTAGTTAGCCGCGCTAAGATGCGCTTTCTCTGTCTGTATGTCTGTCTGTAAATTTTTGTATCTTCTCGTCATTAATATGCTGAAATAAAGTATTTAAATAAGAATATTGGAATGAATTGGCTGCTTCCCGCCTCTTTGGATATCTCCCTTCAATAATCCTGGAACTGGAATGGTAAGAGAAATTTTATATGAACCTTTCTAGTTTTATTTTGGAGGATTGTTTTGGTGAGGTAAAATTTGGCATCCCTGCCGGGATTATAGTCAGTTAATATTTAGATAAGATACTTTTAATTTTGAAATGGCGAGTGACGAAAATAATAAAGAGAAATTATATTTGTTTAAAAAGAAACGGAGTATTTCTAGAACATCCGTTACAAAAATTCTAACAAAATTAGAATCGGAACTATCGAACATTGAAGAAATAGATATTGATAAATTAGAAGAATTAGTTGAAATGCTAACTACTAAACATGACTCGTTGAAAGAAATAGATAACAAATTAGAACCTCTTTACGAAGTAGAAGATATTGAAACTGAAATTGAAAATACAGACGAATATGATGAAAAAAAGTTGCCCTGTGCTGGAAATTTCGTGCAAAAAAAAAAATTCGCTTGTTAAAAAAAAAGAATTGAGTGAAAATAAATGCGAAACACGTTCCGAACAAAATAAAGAATTAAATGAGTCGAAACAAGTGGATAGTGTAAGAGTAAAATTGCCGAAATTAAATATTTCCAAATTTTATGGTGATATTAATCAATGGCTAACGTTTGGAATAGTTTTGAATCTGCCATTCACAATAATGATTTATTAAATAAAAAAGTAGATAAATTTAATTACCTTAAAGCACATTTAGGTGGTACTGCTTTAAATACTGTAGAAGGTTTTTCTATTTCTGCTTCTACATATGATTCGGCAATTAATTTATTAAAAGAAAGATTTGCAAAAAAATGATCTATTGATACATACTCATATGAATAATATTTTAAACATAAAATCATTGAGAAATTCCAACGATATTTGTTCTTTTAGAAAATTCTATGACAGAATTCTAACAGAATTAAGAAGTTTGGAAAGTTTAGATTTGAAAACAAAAAATTATTCCGCAGTTCTCTGCCCAATAATTCTAAAAGCCCTTCCTCAAGATATTCTTATAGAATATAATAAAACTAAGAATGAAAATGCTTATAATAATATCGAAGAGCTACTGAAGTTTTTAGCTTTGACCTTGAGATCGAGAGAACGCGCAGCCATGATGAGCAATAATTTCGCAAACACTTCTGATTTTCGACCTCGGCCCTTTTCGCCTCACGATAAAGTAAACAACCGCGGCTCAAGAAGTAATAAATTAATAGTTTAAAAAAACTAAAAAATACGCTTTTAGAGTTAATCAAACTAAAAAGTAAAAAATAATTGTTAACATAAGAATAAAATGACTGACGAGAAAATGAATGTCACTGTTCTAAAATCGTGGGGTGCTCGATATCAATCGTTATAATTTCTCACTAGTTTCATTCCGAAATGCAGAGTTAGTTTAAAAATGTCATACAAAGCACCCCCACGCTTTTAGAACAGTGACATTCATTTTCTCGTCAGTCATTTTATTCTTATGTTAAACAATTATTTTTTACTTTTTAGTTTGATTGCTCTAAAAGCGTATTTTTAGTTTTTTTAAACTATTAATTTATTTTTTTTACTTTTTAGTCTGATTAACTCTAAAGCATATTTTTTTTTTGTTTTTTAAAAGTATAATTGTTTTTTTACTTTGTTTTCCACTTGGCTTTACTTAGATTGAATGCAGGTCAGTACCTGTGCGCGAAGCGCATCTACTCAAATCAAAAGTTTACATACTTTTTACCCACCGAAATTTTTTTCGGCCAATAGGAAGAGCGCAATTTGA